>OZ010788.1:180555860-181155860 GCA_963932465.1 Maratus speciosus | reverse complement strand
GCACCCCCTTTAGGGGTAGTGACACCGACATAAAATGTAGCCTATATTGGAGCAATGTTTGTCACCATCACTTTGACACCATTATTTTTGAAATCGGTATGGTACTGCTTGAGATTTCGTAAAAATCTCCATTTAGAACGTTTTTTAGAACGCTTTTTGCACCTTTTCACCCTTTTTAAATTTCAGATTAAAAAACAATGTTCTTAGAGATCATTTATATCTAATAAGTATCTACCATGCCGCCAAATTCCATGTATCTGGAACCTTCAATAACACAAAGATCGCAATTTCGAATGTTTTTTCTTCCTGCACCCCCTTTAGGGGTAGTGGCACCGACATAAAATGTAGCCTATGTTAGAGCAAGATTTGTCACCATCATTTTGACACCATTATTTTTTAAATCGGTTTGGTTCTTCCTGAAATTGCGTAAAAATCGCCATTTAGAACGTTTTTTAGAACGCTTTTCGCGCTG
The DNA here is from genome assembly GCA_963932465.1 of Maratus speciosus. Lineage (NCBI taxonomy): Eukaryota > Metazoa > Arthropoda > Arachnida > Araneae > Salticidae > Maratus > Maratus speciosus. Next base: position 181,155,388 of record OZ010788.1, on the reverse strand, counting down.
TGACGTTTTATCTGAGGACTCAGAGACCAGATGCCCCTAACGAAATAAACATCGTTAATTGGAACCTCCAGATGCCTGCTATAACTTCACATGTCAGTTTTACCAAAAAACCAGATGGTACATGTAAACAGGATTCATGTAATCATGTAAATATCTGGAGAAAAAGTGCTGCGTAGAAATGTTATAAACTGAACTTGTTGACTAAGATGAGTCAAGACCTCACGTGGGGTATCTAGGAGATAAACTGATCTCAGAAAAACAAGGCCCCGTGGAGGGACAGTATCTGGTGTGACACGACCCCAGACGGTCGAGTTCTCGGTCCTGCCGAAAGAGCGTCTCGCTCCGAAAAAGATTAACTTTTTGCCGTGTAAATATTACGTGTGCTTGTTATGTGTGTGTCCCGTGTCGTCTAACAAAACTCTGAAAAAAACGAACGCCAAGTTCTTTTAATTTCTAATTAACAATATTTCTTAAGTGAGTTCTTATACGACGGTACAGTTGGTTGTCAGAAGTCGGGTGCGAGTTTTTCGAAAAAAGTTTGGGCACACACGCACACACAAAAAATTAGCTAGTTTTTAGTATAAGCCTGCACTTTAGGCCTGCACTTGTTACCCACGGAAGGAAGGATTAAGGTGAGAGCTCATTCTTTCGAGAAATAGAGAGCCGTCCTGATACTGGAATAGAAAAATAAAAGGAAAATCCCCGTGTGTTGGAAGAAGAAGAGAAAAACCGTGAAATTTTCCGTGCAGGAAAAGAGGAGGAGGCCAGGTTTCGGTTTGGGAAGAGAGGAAGACAGTTCGGATTTTCACCCCGGTCGGCTGAGAGAATCGGACATCGTCCAGAAGAGAAGGGTGTTGCTTTTCACCCCCCCCCCCCTGCTGAAGGAAGGAAGATCGTCATCGGAGGAAGGTGCTGTTGGTGATGAAAGGATTGCGGAAGAGTGGAAAAAAAGAAGATAATTCTGTGATTTTAGGGTGCCAAGGCCTGAAACAAAACTGTGATGGTAGAAGTGGATCTTCAGTGTTCCGTGCCTCTGGATATATGTGTTAGTGGACCTTAAGGTCAGAAAGAAAGTGTGTTCAGTGAGCCACCCGGCTGAAGAAAAAAAGTGGATTACCGGTTAGTGTCTGAGCCTTCATTGGGGTAAGTCACAATTTTGAATTTGGAGTTAATGTTTAGTGATTTTTAATTATTTAAAATTGCTGATTTTGTTGGGAAAATTCAGAAGCGGGAATGACAAAAATTGAACAGGTACTAGTCATGGAAGTGAGTCAGTATTTACATATTGCTGTGTTATTGAAAGAAATTTTATGATTGATTGTGATTATTGTTAATATAGTATATATTTTTTTTGTTGTTGTGTTAGTGTAGAGAAGTACCTTTTTACAGAGAAATTTTGTTTGAAAAAAAAAGGGTTAGATATGGCTTTCCTGGGTAAAGGAAAAAAGGAACATATAAAAAAGTTAGTGGATGAATTGGAACTTGCCACGACCGGAAACGAAACTCGGATTCAGTTAACGCACTTGGTGCTGGAATCTGAGGAGTATGAAGAAGAAATAGTACGGGCTCTGTATGAGACTATATTAGAGACAGCTAAGGAGGAATTAGAACAGGAAGAAAGTCAGCGCGCACGGTTACAAGCTATCGAGAGTGAGGACAAGTCGCGTAAACAGACATGGGAGCGTGATCAAACCATTAGGAAGGAAAAATTGGAGCAAGAGAAAGAATTAAAGGAATTAGAATTAAAAAATAAATTCGAGTTAGAAAAACTAAAAATCGAGAAAGAATTGCCCCGTCTTCAGTAAATGCAAATAATATACATTCGCGTTCCCCTGAACAGAACTTAAAAAAATTAATCCCGGATTTTAATCCAGAAAAAACAGATATTAGCTTGTATTTGGTTCTGTTTGAACGCCAAGCTAAACGGGTTGGGATACCGAAGGAAAATTGGGTCTCTCATTTAATTGGGCTTCTGCCAGTAGACATTATTTCCATTATTGCCAGACAACCCGAGACAGGGTCAGAAGATTACGATAACGTAAAAGGTATATTGTTAAAAAAATTTAAATTAAACCCAGAGAGTTTTCGGCAGAAATTTGTTAGCCACCAGAAGTCGCAATCTTTAAATTGGCAGGATTTCTGTTTCGAAATCCGAAATTATTTAAATGAATGGCTAGCAGGTTTAGGAATAACTTCTTTAGACGAACTAAAAGACCTTTTGATCACCGATCAGATTAAACGGCGTGCGACGTTTGAAATGCGTGAACACTTCATTGACAAATGGCCACAGCTTAAGACCGAAGCAGCGATAGTGGAATTATTGGATGGATATGAGAGTATAAGGGCCTTTACTCCGAAGGCCAAGGATACCAGAGATGTTAGGGTGGAAAAAACGCGCCCGTTTTTTCAAGAAAGGTCTCGAGAAAATAGACCACGGTTCTCCCCCCCCCCTTCGAATGCAAATGCCGTGCACAGACCAGTAAACAGAGATAGAGCCTTTGAAAAAAGAGCGAATTTGAAATGTTTTAATTGTGGGCCCGAAACGCACCTGCGTTCATCGTGCCCGAAGTTGCAGAAAAAACCTCCGTCAGGCTCCGTAAATAATTTGCAAGATGTACGAAAGGACGATTTATTGGACTCGTATACATTTCCTGGGGTTGTTAACAACCGAAAGATAGGAATATTAAGCGACGCTTGATTTAATTTGTAGGAAATTTGTAGATCCGCAGGATTTTTGTGGAGAGAAAATCTGGATCCAACAACCACTTAGTTTGGAGTTAGTTTGTCTACCGTTAGCGCGGGTAGAGATAGAGGGAGATTTCGGGAAAATTTGTACGAAAGCCGCTGTTTGCGGAAATCATTTAAACCAAAACCGATATATTTTAGGAAATAAAACTGCCGCGATGATAAGAGAGAAAACGGGTTATGAATTTTTGCCAACTGGACAGGTAAATGCAGTCCAGACGCGTGCGACTACTAGACGTTTAAAGGAAGAGAAAAGGGAGCTCGAACGGGTAGCTCAAGATGTGGATACACCCAAGGAATCGAACGTAGCGAATCAGGAAGAATCGGGACTGCGGGATTCAACGGAAGGTGAGGACCCCATTGAAATTCCGGCGTTAGAAGTTGAAGCACCGAAGTTGGACTTGTTAAAAATCGATAAAGAAGGGTTTTTGAAAGCGCAGCACGAATGTGCAGAGTTAAAGGAATTGTTTAGCCGAGTGGGGGCGGAGAAAACGGAAGGTACGACGAAAACTTATTCAGTTGTTAACGGGTTACTAGTTAGAAATCGCGAGGATCGTTTTGGAAACGTTACCAGATTGCTAGTTATTCCAAAAGTGTTAAGACAGAAAATAAAAGCATTGTGTCATGAAGGCACGTCAGTACATTTAGGTGGGACGAAGTCAAAGGATAAATTAATTCGATATTTTTATTGGCCTAACTGTTATAAAGAAATGGATGAATATGTGCGCAGTTGCAATGTTTGTCAAAGAGCGGGTCGATCGAACGAGAAAAAGAAAGCCCCGTTAAAACTTGTCCCAATAATTCAGGAAGTTTTCAGTAAAATAAATATCGACGCATGTGGACCCTTACCACTGACCACGGATGGACACCGGTATATTTTAACGGCAGTATGCATGGCGTCCAAATACCCGGAGGCGGTTCCGCTGGTGGACCTCTCCTCTATTAGAGTGACTGAGGCGCTGCTGAATATTTTCAGTCGCATCGGATTCCCCAGCCAACTCCAATGCGATCAGGGAAAGTCCTTTACCACAGCTTTAACGACCGAATTTCTTAATAAATTTGGCATTAAGATCACTCATAGTTCTCTTTATCATCCCCAGAGTAATCCCGTGGAACGGTATAATAGGACCTTAAAACGACTTTTGAGGGCTCTGTGTATTGAATTAGGCGCCGATTGGGATAAACATTTGCCTGCGATTCTATTGGCTCTTCGAAACGTAGTTCATGAAAGCACAGGTTACTCACCAGCCGAGTTGGTGTATGGAAAAAATCTTCGAACACCCGAGACCTTGATAATGGAACGATGGTCTGACCCTCCACCTGAAAATGATGTAGTGACCGAATATGTTTTTAAATTAATCAATCGGTTGAAACGATGTCGCGAGGTAGCTGTTTCGCACATGGAAGAAATGCAAGGTAAACGAAAGGTTTGGTATGACAAAAACGCGGTAAAACGAGAATTCAAGGAGGGAGATTTAGTGTTGGTTTTAGCCATGACGAGACCAAATAAACTGTCCGTGCAATGAATAGGTCCGGGAAAAATCAAGAATAAAATATCTGAGACTAATTATGTGGTAGAACTGCCAGGAAGTAGGAATAAAACCCAAATTTATCATGTTAATATGCTGAAACCATATTATACGCGGCCCGAACATGTAAATTTGTTGTGCTCCAAAGACAATTCAAATTTAATAGAAGATCAGTATTTAGATATTCCGTATTTAGAGAATAATCCTACGATTTTTGACTTTCAGGAAATAGTTCGGCTTAGTGAGTTAGAAAAAAACCTAAACGAAGCACAAATTAGCCAATTAAGGGAACTTTTAAATAAATATGCCGCGTGCTTTTCAAACGACCCTGGTACAACAGATTTGGTGGAGCATGATATAACTTTAATTAGCGATAAGCCCGTACGATCAAAACCTTATCGGATGTCGCAAAGACAAACTGAAATCGTAAAAATGGAGATTCAAAAGATGATAAGATTGGGGGTTATTGAAGTTGGCAAGTCGGATTACACGTCGCCTTTAATTTTAGTAGAGGTTCCGGGTAAGGATCCTCGTCCATGTGTGGATTTCAGGCGTCTCAATGAGATAATTAGGACAGAGTATTTCCCCATCCCCAATATCGAAGAAAGAGTTGAGAAAGTCTCATCTGCTAAATACATAACCGTCCTAGATTTAGCGAAAGGTTATTGGCAGATTCCCTTAAGCCCCAGAGCTCAACGGTATGCAGCAATCTGTACAACTTTTGGTACTTTTAGGTGTTTGAAAATGGCTTTTGGATTAAAAAATGCGCCATTTTTCTTTAGCAAAATGATGGCAGAACTATTAAGAGAGATGGAAGAATTTGCAGTTCCTTATTTAGATGACGTCGCTGTATTTTCGAACACCTGGGAAGACCACTTAAAACATGTCGCATTAGTTCTAGATAAAATTCATAAGGCAAATCTTAAAATAAAGCCCTCTAAGTGTAAATTTGCCCAGAGTAGTGTAAAATATTTAGGCCATATTGTAGGAAATGGTTCCCGCACTCCAGCAGAAGTCAAGATTGAATGCGTAAAAAAATTCCCTACTCCCGAAACAAAAACGCAGATTCGTGCATTTCTAGGACTAGCCGGATACTACCAGAGATACATAAAGAATTTTTCCATAATAGCAGCCCCCTTGACTGACGCGCTAAAAGGGAAAACCGTCGAGGTAAAGTCGAGTGGACACCCGCGTGCGAGAGCGCTTTTCGGTCTCTGAAAGCGAAACTAACCGAACGGCCGGTCTTGCATGCGCCGAATTTTCATCGTGAATTCCTTATTCAGGTCGATGCATCGTTACGCGGTGCCGGAGCTGTGTTGAGCCAGGTAAATGAGAAGGGAGAGGAACACCCGATTTTGTATTTGAGTCGGAAATTCTCTCCGGTAGAACACGCTATAGCACCACCGAGCGGGAGTGCGCCAGTATTGTTTTCGCCGTAAAAAGATTACATTACTATCTAGATGGAAGAAAATTTAGGATTATAACGGATCATAATCCTCTGCGCTTCTTACAAACTCATGCGATTTCCAACCCAAGGCTTATGCGTTGGAGCCTCGCGTTACAACCGTACGATTTTACAATCGAACATCGAGCAGGAAAAAAACACCAAAACGCTGATAGTCTAAGCTGAGTAGCGTTTGAAGACTAGAAATTTTATTGAAAAAAAAGTTTAAGAGTGTGTTTTGTTATTGTGTTAAAATTCTTTTAAGTAACTTATTGTATATAAAAGGTTTAAAAGTGTTTGGTTTTATTAGTGTATTAGAATTCATTCTTAAGAAATTTATCTATATATATATATATATATATTATTATTGTTGGTTATCCATATGAACACGAGAGAGCGAATTTTAATGTAATTACTTGTGATGTTTATAAACTTTATCTATCCTGTTTATGTTAAGATGAGGGGTTCATCTTCCGGTCCCGGGCCCTTTTCAGGCCCATTTGTCGACGCAAGGAACCACCCGTGAAGCAAGCCCCGCGACGCGTCCCGAAGGTCGCCGCCAGACAAGCTCCAACAGAGCGGAACCCCACGCCAACTCCGGTCAAACCGACACCGCTGCCCAGCGCACACGGTGACGGCTATTCCCAAGAAGAGACGAACGGCCGCTACGACAGTCCTCACCACCCAGCTAGAAAAACCAAGTGGTCCCTAAACTTGGTTACTCGAGCCGGTAGACCTCGCAAGCCATCGCAGGAACCAGACGCCTATAAAGACGTTGGGCCCACGGACTGAACCGAGGCTTCCCGACCCGAATTTAATTTACGGACAGGCCCCCAAGATCAGGTACCATTTTCCGGCAGAGACATTTTTGTGGGCCAGCCGATCGGAAAGTTAGTGAGGAGCCCCTAGCTTGAAAACCAGGGAGGACGGGGAAAATCCCTCCGGCCGTAAAGCGACCCAGCTCCTGGCTCTTCGCCCAGACCACCCGGCTCAACCGACGGAACCCCTCGCGGATCACGCCGGGAGCCAGTTGGCCCAGACTAGGTGCCGTTAGCGACCCCAGGCGGGCACAGAAAGCTCCACCTAGACGGAATAGACTCCGCCTCGCTAGGGGGTTGGACGGAACGGAGTCCCGCCAGCCCCCACCGACTCGACTCCATCCTAGGACAGAGAAGCCAGCGGAGGCCGACAGAAGCCCGCCCGCCACTACCTTACCTCACGGCCGTCGAGGGTACCCAGGCCCGAAGACCCCTGACCCCGTGCAGTGACCGACCGCTACCTTTGTTAGTGCGTTCGAAAGTTAGGTGGAGACACCTCTAGGTCCTCATCACCAGGCGAGGCAAACTCCGGTACCGCATAGACACGGAGGACCTGGATCGGACCAAGAGTTCACCTGAGGCACGATGAGCCGCCGCGTTACCGGCGAGCCTCCGGCCCGTTTCCCTGCGGGAATAGCGTTCGATGGTGGACCTGCCGGCCGACCCCCTCCCAAGGGTCACGGCAGGACATGGAGCAACCAGAGCCATACTGGCCTCCCCACGCGACCGCTCCTTGGTCAACGGGGGCACCGCCAAACCCTACCACCCTAAGGGTAGGCTCACAACTGCTCCAGCTGAGGTCCTCGGAGGGATGAGCCACCCAAGTCATAAAGTAACCTGGGCGCTGTCCGTAACCCTCGCCCTTCGGTAGCTCCGGGAGTCCCTGCATGGCGTTCCCGCGAGCCCCGTCGTCACTAGCGAGCACCGAGGACTTTCCTCTACAAAGCCCTCACTCATACTTCAGGCTCCCTCTTAGTCAATTGGTGGATGGGGTCCTATCGCCTTAGCTAGTCTTTGCCCGGCGACACCGTCCGGCCCTTAGACCGGCACCGGGATCGACCTATGGAGCGTCGCTATCCGGCTTGGCCAGAGAACCCGGCTGCCGGGGGATGCGTGTAGGTCGAGCCCGAAGGCCCCCGCACCCCATGCACAACGTCCGTTACCCGTGGCCACCGGACCCTTGGCCTGTCGACCGCAGGTCTCTCTAGGAGGTGGCGAATCGTCCCCATCCGGCCCCCTCGCATTCGTACACAACGAACTCTGCCGAGCTTCCGGTCGCCTCCCCCACTCAAGGGGTCGGATCGGAACCACCCGGAGGGGCGGCCACTCCTGTTTATGTTAACGGAAAATTATTAATGAAGGTTCTGGTTTATTATAAAATTGTTGAAGTGCTTATTATAAATCTTAGTATTATTATATAACGGTGTGCAATTGCAATGTGTTTATTGTTACTGTATTTATTATGTTTGTTGTGTGTTATGCTGAATCCCTTCCATGGTAACGAAGTACTTCTGATAAATGTTTTGATTTTAAAATTTAAAATTTTATTAATTTTGGAGTAGATAGCATTGTTAGGGATAGCATTAACTCCGAATTTCACTATGATTGTGCACCCGAGTGTGGAAATTTTTCCCTTAAGGAAAAATTTATATGGGGCATGGAGGGACTGTGACGTTTTATCTGAGGACTCAGAGACCAGATGCCGCTAACGAAATAAACATCGTTAATTGGAACCTCCAGATGCCTGCTATAACTTCACATGTCAGTTTCACCAAAAAACCAGATGGTACATGTAAACAGTGTAAATATCTGGTAATAAAAATCATGTAAATATCTGGAGAAAAAGTGCTGCGTAGAAATGTTATAAACTGAACTTGTTGACTAAGATGAGTCAAGACCTCACGTGGGGTATCTAGGAGATAAACTGATCTCAGAAAAACAAGGCCCCGTGGAGGGACAGTATCTGCTGTGACACGACCCCAGACGGTCGAGTTCTCGGTCCTGCCGAAAGGAGCGTCTCGCTCCGAAAAAGATTAACTTTTTGCCGTGTAAATATTACGTGTGCTTGTTATGTGTGTGTCCCGTGTCGTCTAATAAAACTCTGAAAAAAAACGAACGCCAAGTTCTTTTAATTTCTAATTAAGAATCTTTCTTAAGTGAGTTCTTATACGACGGTACAGCGCATTTTCACCACTTTTTAAATTCGATTTGTTAAAGAAATGCCCTTAGAGATCATTAGTATCTTATAAGTAACTACTATTCCAAATTTCATGTTTATAGGCCTTTCAGTAACACAAAAATCGCATTTTTAGAACGTTTTTTGCTCCTGTACCCCCTTTTTGGCCAGTGGCACGGACATAAGATGTAGCCTATGTTCTAAGTTGGACTAACACCATCATTTTGATACCATTACTTTTGGAATCGGTTCAGTCGTTTCAGAGCTTACCTCCTACAAATAAACAATTTTTACCTCTTTATAATATTAGTATAGATTATATTCTTCTGCAACAAAAAAAATATTATGGTTTTATCAATTTTATTAAAATTCTTATTGTAAGTAATAAATTATATTTAAAATCTAGTATAATTGAAAATTACGAAATTTACATTTTACAAATTACGTGAATATCATACATGTATAGAATATTACCTTTATAAAACAATGACGGTATAGGATTAAATAAAAAACAAAAATTGGTTTCATCTTCGCGTTTTGGGATAAAATTAGATATGCTTGCCATTATATATTGCAACAATATGAGTACCCTGTGCATTTTTTCTCTTAGTCGTACAATGGCACCTCGAAAAATAATAAATCGTTGCTTGGTGTTCGACTTCAATCACCATTTTAGGTGCGGTCGTAATTATGTAAATGCGTAGCACCTATCGTCGTCGTTCAGTCCGTCCGTCTGTCTGTCTGTCCGCCCGCATATAACAGAGCAAAAACAACCCAACCAAATGGTCTGAAATTTTAAATATATAATTGTTGCAAAGTTTTGTCAAGTCATTTCAAATTTCATGAAAATCGGATGAGTAGTTTAATTACAGGGACAGTCAAAACTTTTTCGTTACATTACGGCCAATGGGAAAAAAATATTGCAAGTGTATTTTAATGATACTACAGCCTTCCGAGTGGTCTGAAATTTTAAATATATAATTGTTGCAATATTTTGTCGACTCATTTCAAATTGTTTGCAAATTGGATGTACAGTTTAATTAGAGGGACAGTCAAAATTTTCCGTTACATTACGGCCAATAGGAAAAAATTATTGCAAGTGCATTTTAATGATGCTACAGCCTTCCGAATGGTCTGAAATTTTAAATATATAATTGCTTCAAAATTCTGTCGAGTCATTTCAAATTTTATGAAAATCGGACGTGTAGTTTAATTACAGGGACAGTCAAAAGTTTTCCTTTACATTACGGCCAATGGGAAAAAATAATTTTATGCCAATAATGGTTACCAAATATTAAATGCCAATAATGGTTGATCGTAAATGTCACATTCACTTGACTTTAAGCAAGTTACATGTGTTTACGTCATCAAGTGATTTTTATTTCGACGTTTTATTCGTATATTTATTCATGTTATACTAATTTATTTGTTCTTTCGTTATTTAAAATAAAAATAATATCAATTTGTTTAATTTGGCGAGTGTTTTGTCGATTTATATAATTCCGCGAAATTGGTCGACGGAATAACTAAGTAGCACTGTATTTCTTAATTATTTTCTATTATGTTCTAAAGGAAATATCAAAAAAAATAATTAATAATCATAGAACAAAATAATTTATATAATTTATAAAAAGAAATAAAAGTAAATAAATATTTATTATCAAATAAACAACAATAGCCGGGTTACCATGTCGACCTTTTCTGAAATATTAAAAAAAAATATCTGTTTTATTAAAATTTGAGTTGCCATCAGTAGGAAAATGTACATAAAATTAGAAAAAAATTAATATTCCGAAAACTAATTCGAATTTAAAAATCCTAATACCAGTTTTTAAATCTTCTGATCAATATTGTTTTTTGGTGTTAATTTCATCGCAAAGTATTCCATATTTTTTTAGAAATCGCCGTGAAACATAATCAGTTGTTTAATCAGTCGATGTATACTTCCGTTTCATACTTCCGTTTCATAAATTCGTTTCATTAGCATTTTATATATATAGGGTAGATAATCAATAAATATAATTTTATGAATTGAAAGAAAATTTTATTTATATTACATTTAAATATGTTTCTGTAACAAAGGATTTGAATGCTGATATTTAACTTTAAATAAATATTCTTTATTTAAGTATTTTATTAAAATATATAAATAATTTTTTAAAAGAAAAAATTAAATGTTATTTATAAGTAACTAGATATGTAATTCACGTATGCTTAATGTTTTATAACTTAACAACAAATTATCCATTCTTCAATTTTTAAGGAGTGTTGAAATGAACAGTAAAATCAAAATAATTCATATATAAATAAAAAATATATAGCATTTCGATAATTAAAACTGCCTTAAAAATTTGTTTATTCATTAAATATTTTATAAAGTTTGTTATTTCTATAAATGTATGCTATTCATAAAGATAATATTTCTTGGAAAATTTAAAATATTTTTATTTTACAAAACTAGTTTTTATTATTTAACGAGGGTTTTTTCGTTACTTCACTGTCACATTTAAATACTGTCAAATCTGTAAACCAATTAAATGTTTAAAAAATGTAAAAAGTGGATATTTATAAAATATTACTGATGAAACTGAAGATGGCTTTAATATGCTTAAAAGGGAAAACAAATCATAACAAAAATGTGATTTAGTGTAACGGAAACTACTTGGATGGCTTCCAGAACCATTATTTTTATTTTTATACTTTCGAATTCTCAGTATTAGAATCTTAAACTTTATTACAAAAAGAAATATTATAATGGCATGTCAAAGAAATATTATGTATAAAAATTATTATGTTACAGATATAAGAATATTTGAAATAGTTTTCTAAGATAAATTAATCACGCAACTCATCACATTCAAAATTATTTTTACATAAAACAATAGCATGTTGAGTGCTGAACATTTTAGCAAATTTTCTTAGAAAAGAATATCTTAAAAATTCTATCATTTTAATAATAAAGTACATAAATAAATTTATAAGCTATAAAATAATTCACAAATGATAGGCTATTCAAATAGTTTTGGAATGAAAATTCATCCCACTTTTTAAAATGTATTAAAGACACCTACTTATGTGTTTGCAAGCATGCAATAGTTATCTATTTATATAAAATCCAAGTCTCTGTGTGTCCCTCACGATTCCGGTAGGACCACCTCATTGAAATGAGTAATTGTTGAAAAATACTAATGCAGGGTTACCACAGTAGCGCCAAATGTTGGCCAACTTGGCAATAGCTGGCTGATTTGGTGAAATTTCCATTTATAACTATTAATCTTTCATAAAGGAGGTCACCAAAATTTAATTTAAACTCCGTTCTTTTAAGATATTTTTTCAAAATCTATGGGTGAGAATTTAAAGTACATCTTTACATCTTCCTCCCGATGCTACTAATAAAATAACCGCCAATAGACGAAGCTGTACTGTATGAGCACCTAACTACGCCATTTTAATGTGCTTTAGGTACTTTTCCAGTATAAGAGCCTTGGCGAAAAAAGAAATTTGGCAACATTTTCCCGGAACCTATCCCCTCTTTCATTTTATATACACATGCATTTTTTTTCGATATTTATACGATTTATTTATACGATTAAAAAAGCCGTTTCTCTAATTTTATACAGAAACAGATGTAATTTGTACATAAAAACATGAATAATATACATATAAAATAAACATATAAAAAAAAAAACACTCATCAAGTTTGTTTTCATAGCTGTTTATATGATTTGACAACAATTCTCAATATTTTTCTGTTATACGGGCACCATGCCAAAATGTATGCGGTACTTTTCCATTATACGGACAGCATTGTCGCTAAGCGCAATAGTTGGCGCAAAATGAAAATAAGGTGAATTGAAACATTCGAAAAATAAAAGAAAAAACATTCTCGATAGTAAAGTGGGCATTTTAAAAATATGACATTTGAAAATTACAAACTTTTACGAACTATTTTATTAAATCACAAATATATACTTAAAATAAATGAACAAATAACTGTTATACTATAAAGTAATAAAATAAAAAATCATATTAAACTGCTGCCATAAAATTATAAATATCTTTCAGCATTGCAGTAAACATTTCATTTTTTGAATGAAGGCGTAGCCACATAAAATCTATGAGATACGACTCTAAATGATGACGAACAGCTTCCCGATGTCTTTTGTTGCGCCATTTTGCGATGCCCCATAATCTTTCAACATTTGGAGTATGACATCCAGTATTAGGGTCGACAAAATTGTATTTGTGATTTACTGTGAAATGATCATAACCAGCACTTAGCAGTTCATCTGTTTTATATCCTTTCCAACAATCTGTATAAATAATACATGACTTTCATCTACTTCTATAATTTTATTAGGTCCACCGATTTTTCTATTTGGTCGAGAACATAAAACATTTGCACAAACTTCTCTCGAATAACTATTCCATTCCACTGTTGTGTTGTGGTTCATATCAAGTTGCAGCTCACAAAACTCAATCGATGTCAACTCTTTGCACGATAAATATATAAACCTCAAAGCATTAAAAAAAGTCACCCGCGATCCTTTAAACCAAGTTTTTTGTCGTATTTCTACGCTTTCTTTGCATGATCGTAAGCTACAACTCAATTTCGGATTTCCAGAAATCATCCATAATTTCATTTCATGATTTTTTGAACACAATCTTTTATTATGCAGAATTCCAAATTCCTGAAACAGTTTTATCACAACTTACTCATCATCTGGTAATTGCCAAATGATAAAATCCATCTCAGCATCAGCAGTAAAAGTAAACTACAACTTTATAAAAAAAAAAGCATTTTTAATTCGATTAATAGCAGATTAAAAAGCTTTCCAAGGTTAAGGTTAAACAATAATCATTCACGTGATTCACGTTTCATAAATAACAAATCACAATGTTTCGCATGGTTTACAATAAAAATCTACGATCAAGGTTGAAATAATTGGCGAATTAGCATACATTTTAGCATGCTGTCCGTATAAAGGAAAAGTACCATGTATGCTAATGCGCCAATTATTTCAAAATGCTAAAAGATATTTGTAATTTTATGCCAGCAGTTTAATATGAGTTTTATTTTATTGCTTTATTTTATAACAGTTATTTGTTCAATTATTTTAAGTATATATTTGTGATTTAATGAAATAGTTGATAAAGTCTGGAATTTTCAAATGTTATATTTTTCAAATGTTATATTTTTCAAATGCTCACTTTAGTACGACAATATTTTTTCTTTTATTTTTCAAATGCCTTAATTCACGTGACTTTCATTTTGGCGACAATGGTATCCGCATAACGGAAAAGTACCCAAATCTCACTTTCTGATGCCCAAATTACACCAAACTTTTTTTTTTAAATGCCAAAGCCCCTACAGTGGAGATGTATCAAACTGTCTATTATTTTGCGCTGTCTGTGTTATAGTTTATACTATATGCAAGGTGAGTGGAGCGAAGAGTTTAAACATTAAATATTAAAGTTTCGGCACAAATGTCATATACACAACGGGTACTTAACTGTCATCAAAGTGTCGTTATTTTGCTTGATATGGTAACCCGGATGTTGTTGTTTATGCTGTTGATGTTTTCGCCAAATTGGCGTCGGAAAAAATCACTCCAATATGGGGTATATATGACAACTGTGCCAAAGTTTCTATAAAGCAGTATAAGACTAAAAATTAAGAATAAAATAAATGCAAAATAAGACTAAAGAAGAAAGAAAAATCATGCGTTAAGCATAGAATATGAAACACTTTCCAACACATCCTGAATGCTTTAACAAAACTTCGTTATTTAGGGAAATAAGGTAAATAAGATAACTAAGTAAACATTTTAGAAAACGCATAATTTAAAAGAAAAATTGATTTCAGCCGTTACAGTCCATAGCAATAGTACCGTTATTACATGCCACTATTTAGCTAAAATTTAATTTAAGCTACTCTTAAAGCTACTGAAATCATATTTCCAGATATTATCATCCATAGACAGTTATGTATCCAATTCTTTGCGTGACTCTGTGCATCATTTTATCTATATTCTACAAACATTTCTTAGTAATCTAAATGCAGTTCAGCGTAAAACTGCATAACTCCTTTAAAAACCACCTTTAAGCAATTTATTCTCATACTCAGGAACCCTTACGAATTCTTTTGTGTAGCCCTGCATATGAACTGTAGCATTTATACACACGGTATAGTATGCCTAAATGTAGTGAAACATAAAAGCGCATATCATAATTAAAAATGCATTTCTAGCAATCATTACTTATGTACGTACAATACTTCGGAGAAAAGTTTCTTGGCGAGAAAGAAGTTTGCCAACGTATTTTCTGACAACCTATTTACTGCTTCATACTCACAAGCAATTTTTTGCATATGTATACAATTTATTTAATGTAAAAAAACTATTTATCCATTTTTATAAAGAAACAGAAGTATTTTTGCACAGATGTCATATACGCATCGGGGTTGGCGTGATTTTTCTCTGACGCCAATTCGGCAGAAATCTCGCTTTCGAATACCAGTTACTTATATATTTTTAAATTATTTGCTATCATTTTGAAAAGGAAATAACTATAAATAAATAAAAGTTTGAATAATAACTATAGAACAAAACAGTTTATATAATTTAAAAACAGAAAATAAACGTAAATAAACAATGGCACAGATGTCATATTCGCCCCATATTGGCTCGATTTTTTTCTGACGCCAATGTCATATACGCAATGTATACTTAACCGGCGCCAAAGTGTCGTTATTTTGCTTGATATGGTAACCCGGATGTTGTTGCTTATGCTGTTGATGTTTTCGCCAAATCGGCGTCGGAAAAAAATCGCGCCAATATGGGGCGAATATGACATATGTGCCTAAACAATTTATTAATAAATAAAAAACAATAGCCGGCAAAATAACACCATTTTAGCGACATAGGTATCCCGGTTCATATCTGAAATCTGTGCCGTAATTTGTATATAAAAAAATATTATATATATTTAGAAACGATTCTTTATGTATATAAGTGCATATATAAACAAAAATAAAAGTTCATTAGATTTGTTTCCATAGCTGTATATTTTGGCAACATATCTCACTTTCTGATGCCCGAATTACGCCAAGCTTTTTTTAAAAAATGCGCTATAATGGAAAAGTACCTAAATAAATAATTAACAGAAATAACCAATTATACAAACTAAAACATTTTATTTCGAGATTAAAGCATTGTTTTTAATTTCGATTAAAAATACATATATCTTTGGATAACTTTAATTGAAATTGGGTTCACGGCTTAATATATCATTCCATAAACCTAAACAAACACAAGTGATTCATTCATCGTGAACCGTAAAAAATATTAAATCATTGAGGTAATCATTCACAAAGTAAGTTCTCCAACAATCAATGGACAATATTCTAATGACGTCATAGTATGTAAAATGGTGGCGGTATCATTTGTTTATGGTTTGAAATCACAAAGATTTAATTTTGCTATGTCTCTTAGTTACATTATTTTATTGTCGTATATATGAGATCAGAACAAAAGCATAATTTTTCATTATTTAGTTATTAAGGACGAAAAAAAATTATAAATGTGCATGATTTGAAAAATTTAAATAATTTTCTTTCTTAATACTAAAAAATAACATCGGGAAGTAACAGTGAGTTTAAGTTAAATAAGTTTAGCTGTTTAATTCTGTTGTAATATTCAAAATAACTGTATTTATTAGATTTCAGTAAACAACATCAGGGCCCGATTAAACTTTGAAGTTAGAGGAATTACAATGTCATTTCAGGACCTTTCTTTTGGAGAAGCTTTTCCAAATTCCACATTTACATGGAAACTCTTCAGTGTTAGAAATATTATTCCCAGGACTGGCATAACATGAGAACGGCCTGCAATTTTACACAAGTTTTTGAAAACTACTTTATATCAGAAATTTTACTAAAAACTAGTTACTTTTTTGTTATAGAGGCCCACACTATTAGAATTATGACAAGTTGCAGCCAATTTCGCCAAAGTCGTAACCAAGATCGTGAAGCACACACATATAATACCATATAATACCATTTTATGAAATCGCATACGATAATTTAATAGTTTTTATCTTACTTCAAGTGTGTAATTTATTTATTTTTAAGGCTTAATAATCTAAATTGTCCAATATATGAATTTAAAAAGAAATGTAAACAAAGACTGAATAGATATGACCGCAAAAATCTGCAGAAAACTTGGAATTGTGCAGATTAGTGGTCTTCTACTGTACACAGATTTTCATAAATGTGTTTCGTTCTTAAAATGTGTTATTTTCATCTATCACTGCGGAACCAATGAGAAAACTCATATTCTTGCACATGAGTTGTATAAATCTTTATATCTAAATTTCCGTCCTTTTTGACGGGCCACCTTTCTAGTTTCAAATAAAATGATGATTTATGAAAAAAGAATTGTCAAACTAAAACAGTTATAATTTAATTTAAAGGAATAGTGCGAAATACTACCATCCAAAATGCTGTTAGAAAACGAGCTAATACTATAATACTTTCATCATCACATAATTTCTGCTTCAAAACATTAATTAATATGTGATCAGAAATATTTTCATAAATAACTTTACTATTTACAAAATATGTTTTCAACAACTTTTTACAGGTTTGATGTTTACAGGTTGACTGCAGATAATTAGATAAATATTGAGAAATACAATGTAACCTGATATTTTCTTATTAACCTATTAATGTAAAATTAAATAACTTTAAGCATTTTAAATTGCAGAATTTGCAACCTGCTTCATGTTTTTAGGTGCTATTATCTAATAAAATTAAAAGCTAATGTAATATATAAACACAAATTTTGATAATAATGAAAAGATACTGCGTGCATGTTCACGAGCGTTTTTGTAAGTAAATTGTTGTGCAGCAGAAGATATAAAGCATTACTCAATTTCATCCTAAATTTGGGCAAGCATATCCATCGTCACTGAGCATAAAATAGTAGTGATTTCGATTTTCTTTCGGGCATATGGTGGCCATAGTACAGTATATGTACATATGCATTCCATAAATTGCTAAATTGTCGCAGAGAAAGGGAAAATAGGCATTCTATTTTGTCTTCTTTGAATTTCTGTTTAAAAAATAAGATCACTGAATGACTTACTTCTATACTGAAATTGTGATAAATTTGTATTTCAAGAAGAACATACAGTTTCGTGTTCAATTTAGATTCATCAGTAAATTTTAAACTTAGCTATAAAGAGGGGTGACATTCAGTGAAAGAAAATTGTAAAGATGCAGTTGAAAATATTTGAACTCTGAATTTTAAATTTCTTTTTAACAGTCGTAAAACAAATTGAAATGGGAATATATATTTTTTTTTTAATATTTGAAAACTATTTGACAAAATTAACTGTAATTTTGTGTTCCTACCTTTGAAAGCTAGCTCTTACAATCTATACCTAGAATCTGCAATTCCAAAATTTCAGCAAATTTTGATTAGTAGTTTTTTAGTTATGTTTAAAAAATACCTGAATTGAAGTTTAATTTTAATCTTCGACTGCAGTTATTGTTGCTGTTAACTACTACTTTCCAGCTTAACTATGGATACTAGGGAATTTCTTTTTCTTTTCTGTGGAGTCCTAGTACTATTATTATTCTCCTATTATTTAATAGGAGAATTTTAATTATACTAGTCCTCTAAAAAACATTTAGTACAAAAACACTATCCTATGAGAGGATCGAGCCTTTTATTCATGCTTCGATCGAGCGGTGATTTAGAACTCTCACAGTAGTTTTAAGACAATTTCTATCACAGCTGTTAAGGGTTAAGTATAACAAACGATTTAAACAATAGAATTTACTTCTGCATAATGTTTGGTCAGCTTCATTTAAAGATTTTCCGTTTGATATAAGAAGATAAAATTTACCGAAATATCTAAGTACGATGTCGAAATTGGGTGTTTTATTAGAAAGGTCTTTTACAATTTCAATTCTGAGAAGGCCACCTGAGATTATTTTTTA
This sequence comes from Maratus speciosus, assembly GCA_963932465.1. NCBI lineage: Eukaryota > Metazoa > Arthropoda > Arachnida > Araneae > Salticidae > Maratus > Maratus speciosus. The sequence goes on along the minus strand of OZ010788.1, from coordinate 181,136,670 downwards.
ATATAAATTATAAGAACTCATAATTCTCTATTAACAGTTTCTTTTCGTTTTTCTATGTGACAATTCAGTGATTTAAATGTTTGGGTAGTATTGGATTTATTACAACGACTATACTTAAAGTACTTTCATAACGTACTCCCATAAAAAAAATCTCAATTTTTATAGCCCCAGATAGCAGGGAAATGTTTAAAACTCCAGATAACAGGGAAATTTTTTAAACTCGCCCTTATGTGCAAGTTTTAATCGTTTATCTGTTGAGATGTTCATGATTTTCTATATTCATAAGCAACTGTCAACATTTTCTGAGGTGGAGCTATATGTTTTCAAATATATACTCTCGAGTTTTAAACATTTATCTGTTCAGATGTTGATGAATTTCGAAGTTCATAAACAACTGTCAACACTTTCCGAGGTGGGGCTGTAAGTTTTCAAATATACCTGTCTGCTATACGTATGTTTTGTTTCAATCACACTGTATATCTATTCGCTTTCTACAAATAATAAATGTAAAATATTTGAACTCTGAATTTTAAATTTCTTTTTAACAGTCGTAAAACAAATTGAAATGGGAATATATATATATTTTTAATATTTGAAAACTATTTGACAAAATTAACTGTAATTTTGTGTTCCTACCTTTGAAAGCTAGCTCTTACAATCTATACCTAGAATCTGCAATTCCAAAATTTCAGCAAATTTTGATTAGTAGTTTTTTAGTTATGTTTAAAAAATACCTGAATTGAAGTTTAATTTTAATCTTCGACTGCAGTTATTGTTGCTGTTAACTACTACTTTCCAGCTTAACTATGGATACTAGGGAATTTCTTTTTTTTTTTCTGTGGAGTCCTAGTACTATTATTATTCTCCTATTATTTAATAGGAGAATTTTAATTATACTAGTCCTCTAAAAAACATTTAGTACAAAAACACTATCCTATGAGAGGATCGAGCCTTTTATTCATGCTTCGATCGAGCGGTGATTTAGAACTCTCACAGTAGTTTTAAGACAATTTCTATCACAGCTGTTAAGGGTTAAGTATAACAAACGATTTAAACAATAGAATTTACTTCTGCATAATGTTTGGTCAGCTTCATTTAAAGATTTTAAGTTTGATATAAGAAGATAAAATTTACCGAAATATCTAAGTACGATGTCGAAATTGGGTGTTTTATTAGAAAGGTCTTTTACAATTTCAATTCTGAGAAGGCCACCTGAGATTATTTTTTAATATAAATTATAAGAACTCATAATTCTCTATTAACAGTTTCTTTTCGTTTTTCTATGTGACAATTCAGTGATTTAAATGTTTGGGTAGTATTGGATTTATTACAACGACTATACTTAAAGTACTTTCATAACGTACTCCCATAAAAAAAATCTCAATTTTTATAGCCCCAGATAGCAGGGAAATGTTTAAAACTCCAGATAACAGGGAAATTTTTTAAACTCGCCCTTATGTGCAAGTTTTAATCGTTTATCTGTTGAGATGTTCATGATTTTCTATATTCATAAGCAACTGTCAACATTTTCTGAGGTGGAGCTATATGTTTTCAAATATATACTCTCGAGTTTTAAACATTTATCTGTTCAGATGTTGATGAATTTCGAAGTTCATAAACAACTGTCAACACTTTCCGAGGTGGGGCTGTAAGTTTTCAAATATACCTGTCTGCTATACGTATGTTTTGTTTCAATCACACTGTATATCTATTCGCTTTCTACAAATAATAAATGTTTTAATATTTTATTATAAAGTAAGAAAGAAGACTGAAAACCATACAATAATTGAAGGATTCGAGTGTTAAACTAGGCAAGTTTCTGAGATATTAAATACTGATATTTTCTAAAGAAAACTATAAACAAAATTATTTTAATTTCTTTCTCTAAAACAGATGGTCTGTTAAGAGTGGATCTTCAGCTATGTTTGCAAAATTGTTCGCATATATTCATTTTATTGGGATTATATTAAAAGAGAATTTGTTATTAAAATTCATATCTAAATTTCATCTTAGATTGTTATGCCATATATTGAGTAAAATTACACCTCGCACTTTTAAAACTTTGTCAGGATACAGTTAAAATTTGTTACATGGAAATCAACAAAAATAAAAAAACGTCATTTACCACGTTTAAACCCGAGCCCTTCACTATTATAACGTGGCTGTTGCGATTTAGCTTCATCGAAGGGTTTTCGTGTGGAACACAGCATTTCATAAACACATCAAGTAATTCCATAAATTATCATATACATTCTACACTCTCACTAGATAATAATTACTAATCACTTGCTATGAATTTTTAAAAGGATAACTATATGAATTTCATGTTATATTTATCTGAAAAGTATTTTTTCATCGCTAAAAGAGGTATATTAAGCATATAAAATAATAATTAATTTGAGAAGTGCTTCGAAACTTGGCTGTTATCATCATCTAAACATATTTACGTCATTGTTTTGACTTGAAACACTGATAACTATAGGATTATTTTGGTTATGTATAAGAAAGGACAAAGATGTATCTTAATGTATCTATTTTTCCTTAAAACTGACATAATGTTTTTGCTGAAAATGTGAAAATAAATGAAACAAAATATTTAGCTCAGAAAACATGTTTTTATAAATATTGAGTGGTATAAAGTGAAATTTTAAAATTTTCTGTGTAACAGGGCGCAGGTCTGTTACATTTTGTGTCTGGATCTAATCCCAAGCAATAATCCTTGAGCCATTTCCTAATAATACTATTTCAAATTCATAACTCTTTCAAATTTGTAGAAATCTACTGCACTATATTTACTGCACTATATACTGTAGAAATATACTGCACTATAGAAGGCAGCTGTTTACAGCGCTGGCGATGTTTTTAACCATCGCTAATGTTTTATGCAAAATATATTTGTGACAACCATACCAGGTTGGCTACAAGCCACATACTGAGATTTAAGTTGTAAAATAACCTTTATTTATCTTAAAATGAATAAGGCGTACACTGGAGGTTTTTAATTTTAAATTAATCTACGCTGAACTAAATTCACTTCAATCTTCAAATTGCCTCTCAACGTATGAAAATGCAAATTACTAAATCTAAATCAAATTCAGGGACGAAATACATTATTACTGTTATCATAAAGTTATAAGATATATGTTTGTTTTACGCTTCTAAATTGAATCAATGTTATTTGAACTGTATGCTTAAATCAAAATCAATGTCTTTGGAATTATATTAGAATAGATGATAATGTCTTAGAATATACTTCTGCTTAGAAAATTTTTACACATTTAAAAAATTATTATTTTCTTTGTTAAATCATTAGTATTTTGTCTTTATGATCATAAGAAATGCAATGATTACAGATAAAGAATATACTTAAGTTACCTTAATTTCAGAAAACTGTAAATTTTTCTGCTCTATAAATTCAAGTTGAAATTATTAAAGATTTTCCCATTTCTGAGTAGATATCTCACTTTACCATTAAAAGCCAGCAAAAAGACTGATCTTCAAAAGAATTTTGAAAAGTTTATATTTGAGAAAGATAATGACCTTTTCTAGTTTATTTTATGTAGAATTGGATTTTCTTCAATTCACTGAAAAAGATGTTTTATGTAAGTATAAAATGTTTTCTATAACATTAATTGCATAAAGAAATACACATACTTATTTCTAAAATTTGAGGAAGGATAAATATGTTGGATCGCTTTTGAGTAAATAAATACAATTTTGTTTTAATTTTCTGAATTAATAAAGTTAATGCAATTTTTTTTTGTGTTTATCTTCACCAACTTTCCAGAATTAAGGTTATACATTGGAAGAGTTTAGCGGATGGAGATTTTAAGCGACAATTTTGTGAATTTGAAGAAATAAGCTTTATAGTTTAAAATATGCTCTTTTTTTGTTTCTTCCTAATATCAGAATTTTTTCGTTTTTAAAGTAAAAGTTTAATTGGAATTTATTTGGTTTAATTGGAATAGTTATAGCTGCTCTAATAGATGCGGATTTTAACGGTTCCATGAACATTTCGATTTTCTCCCATTTACGTGGAGTAAACTTTTTCCACATTAATGAAAGAAACTTTTGTATGTTATATGTTTTCGATCAGTCTGTATCGAAAATGAAGATGACCCTAATTGATGATTACTAAGAGCATCTACTAATTAATACTATATTTAACTTTCGCTTAGGCGTTGTCTGCATATAAAAATTCTAGCAAATTTTAAAATTATCAATACTAACTCCTAATTTTGAAATCATATTTGGATTATTTGGTAAATGTTATCTTCTGATACTAAATGGAAAGTCGTTTGGTCAAGTAATTTAGGGATTACGAAAATTTAAGTTTTCTAATTCCTAATGTGAAATTCATTTTTATTCGTTGCAAATATATTTCAATTTCGATATTTTTTAATCATAAAATGGCAATTACATGGTGGAATAAGATGTAATTTTTTGATTAGCATATTTGAAAATTCAAGAAATCTATTTCAGTTAAAATATTGCATAGGTTACAGCTCATAAATTATTTGAAAATTAAATTAATAAAAACACATATTTTAATATATTGATGTATGATTTTTTTATTAATATGCAGCTGTATATATATATATATATATATATATATATATATATATATATATATAATGAAATGAAGTAATTTAAAATTCTTTATAAATGAAGTATTTAATAAGATTCAAACATTATAACTTTTTAATTTAATAAAATTTTAATATGAACAGGAAATTAAATGCATAGAAATATATATATATATATATATATATATATATAGGAAATAAGAAGTATTTGACATATATTGCGAAAATATTTGTAAATAATATATTTTAACAAATGATAAAAGACCAGAAAAAAAGAATTCATTGATAGTACCATTAAACCCATAGTTCGAAATGCAGTCAGGTACTTGCACCCAATATGGAAAGTGGTCTCAATATGGACACCCCTAATATCTTTAAAAGTAACAATTTTGATCGAGAGACGGCGCTACATGTCCGTGAAGAAAAGCAGTTGAAAAGATAATTAAGATTGGAAAGCGCAAAAAAGCCCGCTGTTCGTTATTTGGAAGGAAACATGTTGTTTCGTGGTGTGTTGATCCTAATTACAGGTATGTTTAAATTCTTATTTGATATGGTAAAATTACTTTAAATATTGAAAAGTGGAGTGTTTTAGAAAGCTGATAAAACATATTTTCCACATATATTGTATATATTGCTTAAAAATGTTTTCTTTGTTTTCTTTCAAGATTATTTAAAACTATGCCCGATTCCCAATATGGACACCTTATGTCCACATTGGAAATACAACAAGTGAATCTTCAGATTCACACATTTGTAAAGTATCTGTTTAATGTCATCTGAAGAATCCTCCAAGAAACCTCCTCCACGAAAAAAAATCCTCCAAAAAGCCCTTGCAGAAAAATCAAAAGAAGCCTCCCCTCATTAGGGTATCTGTTGGCGAAATCGCAGGTACCAGCGGTATGACTTCCTCAACAAAGGAGAGCTGGTACTGCTTCTTATGCAGTATTGATGCTATTGCAGACTTGCGGCAGATATGTCCATGAGGACTGTGTAGGACTTACCGCCCATGATGAAGAAGTTTTTATTCGTCCATCCTGTGAGGGCTGATTAATAACAGATGTAAATTCTGCAGACAGATGCAAAAAAGCTAAGAAAAACCAACTTTATTATTTCATAATATTTTGTAGTAACTGAGGTGCTTTGCATGGGTCTTCGAAGAGCCACAATCGAAAATGCACCCCCCCCCCCTCTTCCTAAAGTGCGTGTTCTGAAGATATTTGCTGTGCCTCCCCTCCCCCGCAATACTTTAAGATATATTTCTTTTATCCCCTCTCCTCTAAAATCCCTTGGAAGAGTGGCTCTTTCAGACACCTTGTGTAGTAGGTCAATAGGGAGCCACCTGTCCCTAATATGGACATGCATGTCCATAATAGGGGCAGGTGGTTCCTTATATGGACACTTGTAAACATTTTTTGTTTTTATCATTAAAATTAAACCAGAATAATTACAAGGTCTCCAATTTTAATTCTGATAGTCAATGGTCCAGGGATAGTGGTCATATATTTTTGGAGTCCTATGGAGTACACGGGGGTGAAAAAAATCAATTTTCCTTAGGGTGTCCATATTGGGTACAGGTACCTTATATTATATTGGAAAATATATAAACTGAATAAGAACAATTACAAAAGAAATGCATAAAGGAGAACGATACTTCAATAAAAATTAATCTTATGATGAGAAACTCATTACAAGCCGCCTCTTCCTGCATCCATTCCTGATCTAAAGTCAAGAATCACTGCAATTAATTTGATCGACGAAAACATGCTGAAAAATGTATGGCAAGAAATGATTTATCGATGGGACATTTGCAGAGTCACGAAATGAAGTCATATCGAACATTTGTGATAATGGTAAAATTGAACTATTTTTCTGTCTTACAATAATATGTACTTTAATTTTATTCCTGTCAATTCCATTCAATAAATCTTTCTTTTCGTCCAACTAATTTTTAGACACCCTGTATATGTTTAAAAAATTACATCATATAGGTGATAATTAGTGATAGCTATATTCTAAAGCAGAAAATGTTTCGTCACTAACTTTAAGCTCAAAAGCAATAATAATAAATGCGGTGACATGAGCTATATTGTGATATTTTAATATTTACACAATTGTATTCAATGAACAATGTTCTTTTAAAAGTTTTAGTTTTAAGAGTATAACATTTTTTACAACTTTGAAATGCTTTTCGAAACTAATTTTTAATTATGTATTTGTTTATTCTATCAACACCTGGCATAAAAAAAATTGTATCCCACAGATGAAATAATATTTGGAACAGAAACATAATCAAGCATAACTAAGGAAAATGTAATTAGGTTTCCAAAACTATTTTTCCGCAACAAGGTTTTCACGTCATATTGCCGAAATTTGGAGTGGGAAGATTATTCTTGCATTAATAAATTCCCAGTTATTATGTAGTCATTTCATTTAAGAAAGGTTAAATAGTAGCTACGTCATTTTAAAAATATTCTATATTTTTACATACATTCTATTGTTTTTCTATCACTTCTGTCTTACTAGAAACAATAGCTGGGATTTCAAAAATTTTATCTAATTTATTCTTGTGTTTACAAATTTAATGTAATATGTTTGTTTCGAAAAAGGAATTGTATTTTAAATCACCTCTTTATCAAATCATGTATCTCCAGAAGTATTTTCTTAATGGAATATTTAAATATATTTAATTAATTCGATGCACATTACTTTAACTGAATTTCACCATCCACAAAAAATGTGTATTTGTTACAGCTTTCTAAATTTAAGGAATAAATGAAAGGATTTACAATGCTTATCTCTAAGTTTCAGTTAAATTACTTAAAGTAAATTCGAAGTTCAAAGTAAATGACATTAGCGTAATACGATAATTCAGCAAATAGACTGAAATAAAAATGCTTTGTATGATTAAATCTGAAGATTATATTTTGTTCTGTCTTATCAATAATGAAGGGTCTTTTAGAATTAACAAACTGAAATAAGTTTACTTAATCTTAATAAAAAGATTTATAGATAAATTTTTGTACACAAAAATAATTTTTTGAAAAAAAAAAATAAAAGAGATAACAATACATACTTCAAACATTGAAAAAGATGGCTCACTAAATAAATTCTCCAGTAAACTTAATTTTTGCTCCACAAGGAAATAATGTATATGCTAATACCGCATCACAACTAATTAAATTTTAACAAGGAATTTTAAACGTGCTGATTTATATTATCTATATCTCCTTTTAAGTATATTTATTCTGTTCTGCTTAGTTATCTCCCCACCTAGTTTATAATCACAAGAAATTTAAAAGCGAATTAAAAGAACACCTTTAACATGATCCATTTAAGTATAGTAATTTATTTCTTTGAATATATTTATATCCCCTTATATCGTTTAGATAAAAATGTAAAGAGAGCTTTTTATGGAAATAGTATCTTACTCGAATCCGAACTCCGATTTTCACCCGTAAAATTAACAATATTTTCTTAATAATGTTTTATGTTTTTTTCTGAAATTTGCAACAGATTGACTTTGCTTTAGATGAAATATGATGAAATAATGCAAGTTACCGGACGTTTCCACGACAAATGTGATTGAGAAATAAGGAAAAAAGGAAATGTAACAAAATTCAACAATAAATGAGATTTCTCCTAAACTGGGCAAGGGCACAAATCCTTCTGTTTTTAATACATTCTCGGTTATTATGCAGCCATTTCATTTAAGAAGGATTAATCAGTAACTACGTCTTTCAATAAATATTTTCTCCTCGCATAGAAGCATACAATCCATGAACTTAGAATGCACATAACGTGCGTAAATTCTGAGGTGCCATCTAGCTAAAGATAGCAGCCCTAATTAGGGTTTAACTCAGAGCTGTTCATGCGTTAATTGTGACCATTTCTATCATTTCTTATGGGATATAATATAATACAGGATAATATTTTACAGAAAGTGCTGTATACAGTGTGTCCACGTATAACCTGACCGACCTTTATTTTCGCAACCGTTGGTCCTAGTTGCATACTTCCAATTACAAAAATGATTTAAATAAGGTATAGAATTATTTTTAAAGCGATTTGGGTAAAGAAAAACATTTATTAAAAAATTACGAAAATTAAATTTTTATACGGTCTCCCGGTCCTATAAGTGATACTTAGTAAAAATTTACTGTGACACTAACATGTAAGACAAAAAAAGTCCCATTTATCTAACGTTAAAATTGACCGAGTTATGAAACTAGAAATGCATGACTTATATCACTTTTTTGAAACTCATAACAGATTATTTCTGCTACGCTTTCAGGGGTTGTATATAAAGTACTTAAACTTATTTCAAGTTATCTGTGCTTTAAAAGAAATCGAACAACTATTAGATTCAGTTAACTTTTATTAGTTAAATTTCAGATTAGTTAAAATAATTGTATTTTAACATATGTTTTATTGTGTAAGGATTTGAGGCTATGATTTCTTTTAACAAAAATTATGTTATTTTCAAATGGTTTCATTTAACTTGCAACGATCGTCTTTCCAGTTTAAAATTTGTACTCGAACTTTAACTCACTTTCAAATGTCTGATCGAAGTTAAATTTTACATACTGACTTAAATCCGATAGCAATGTAATATTATTATGACTTTCGACGCTTATCATCTTATACATACTTATATTAGAGGATAACACACAAAAAAAATTGGATAGATTACCGTCAACAAGTTAAGAAAGAGTTTTAGATTAGATAACATAAACCTGCGATGGTTGTGTTTTTTAACTTATATAATTGAGTTTTATGTAATTTTTAACGCTGAATAAAAACAGTACCTTCACTTTTAACCGTCATGTCAGGATTTTTCGCAAATCGTAAATTTTAATGTTAAAAATTGCGAAAAATCTGATACTAATAAAATAGATGTAAGACATTTTTATTCAGTTTAATTTTAATTATTTCAATAATTTATTCAATTTTTTGGCTTATACCGGGTTTCTTACAGCTAAACAGCTCAGGGGAGCGATGAGGTTGGGAGGGAAGACGGGGTCAATTTTAACTTTGAGCTTTTTAACTTTGAAATTTGCTTTTTGAGAAAAATCCTGACGTGATGGTTTAAAATAAAGGTCATTTTCGTATTCAGCGCTAAAAAGTACATAAGAATCAATTTTCAAAAAATAAAAAACATGGCACAACCTAAAAGTTGAAAGACAATGTAATCTATAAGCATTTTAAAATATGTATCATTTTATAAAGAATTGAAGCTGTTGTTTTTCATCCTTTTATTTAACAAAAGTTCTGTTATTTGTACCCTCTTATATGTTCAGTCAAATTGTAAATTTTGCGGTAATATGTCAGAATGATTAAAGATTTAAAATTTATATTGCAATGCTAATTTTACTCTCAACCAGTTCTTGAATACATCTCACGAAGTTATATTTCTACACTATATGGCCAAAAGTGACCGGTCACTTGGGATTTTAGACGTTTTGTTAAATATCTAGAAAAATACACGAGGAATTAACCAGAAATTGCAGGTGTGTAAACAGTGTAGTATAGGTCATATATTTCCGTCAAGATTTTTTACCGAAACCCCATAGGGGACCGTCAACAAATTGAAAAAAAACGAATATCTTTTGGATAACCCTGTAAAAACTAATGTAGTAAAAACGTTCAAACTCGAGAATATTAATAAGTGGCTTATTTTAATATACTGTGTTCAAGTTTATGAGGATAGCATGTGTACTCGTAGAGAAATTAAGGTTTTTATAAAAACAGTCTCGAATTTCGCCAAGATTTTTGTTTATAATTTGTAGAGTTCTTAATATTCAAAAAGTTCTTTTCATAAAATATGACAAACCACATTGTACACAATACTCTGAAATCAGAATTAAAAAATAATAAAAATTGGATGAAAAATGAGCATGTTTACTAAAGAATGTTTCACAACGCATGTGCGAATGCAATCAAAATATAATGTGCATAACATATTAGCTAAGTATAAAGAGCAACTTTAGGGAAAGTCTCAAAATCATAGCTTCAAAATTCTGAAAATTGTCGTCGATAGAATAAGCTCAAAATAGGTTGTTCCCAAAATTGAGTAAAAAGATGAGGGGTTGTATCCAAATATAGTAGTACGTGCAATATTGTGTACTCTATCTTGGCACTAATCAACAGATATTTGATACAACTCTTCATCTTTTTGCTTCTTTTTGGAAACAATGGATTTCCTCATTTAAAAAAAAAACAAAACAATTTTCCTCCAGATATTTATTATGAGTCTTCTTAAAAACGAAAAAAAAAATGTTCATTTTTTTTTTACATTGTTTCTTTTATATTCATTTTGCTATTCATAATAAGCTATTATATAAAATTCGCCATGAGGATTTTATCTGGTGCGATACCGAATAAAAATATATAATGGAAATTTTATTTAACAATCTTTATTCCTTCAAAATAAGAGCTACATTTATTATTGTTGAAGACTATTTTGTTCCGAAGAATGTTTTTTCCGTAATTCAATTGTTCTGAAAATTTAACGACAACAAAAATTTTATATTAAACTTTTTCCTGTATTACGAAGCATTCGAAAGGAAAGCAAGTGAAATAAAATCTTTCTGAGAACGATCGTAATTTGAGTTATTTTGTAGTAGCCTCGGGGTTTTATCTTTTGTGGGCTCAGATACTGCGAGTAAAATCCAAATAGTAACAATTATTGATTCTATCTATGTAGAAATAAAACGTTACAAAACAGTTAATAAAACGCATTAAAAAGCATTTCTAGAAAATATTCTAATGGATTCAAAATTGTAAATCTATATGTATTTTTCTGGTAAGTTCACATGTAAGTTGAAAGCATATACAGCTTTTTTGGATGGTTGTATGCTAAAATAATTCTAATATTTTAACACATTTCCGTTGATAATTTTATTTAAATGAAAATGAAACCGTTTAATGCACAGTATTTTAATAGCACTCATTAGAAATAATATAAAAAGTTATTTCATATATACTGCTTAAGGGTTTTATGAAAACTAGTATTTTAACCTAAATTGTAGTTTTGGGAGTTACACTGATCATTATGAATGTTTACATTACCGAAATTAAAATTAGTTATTTTAAATTATAACATAATAACACTGTAAAGCTACACTGAAAAAAAAAAAAGATAGTTACTAAGAATTTTCCAGGAAACTAGGTTGACTAGAACTTTTATGTAACTGCACCAAAAGAAGTTCATGTAGCAGATACACATTGACCGGATTACAGATAAATGTTTAGTAAGCAAACAGGTTTCTGTAGCGTTACAAAAACTAGTTTTGTAGAATTACATCTTTTCTTACAGAGTACAGATAAAATTTTAGTAAGCATGCAGATTTCTGTAGCTTTACACCTTAGAATTACATTTCTTTTACAGTATAGTGATATTTAGAGAAAACTTTTTCGATGTTTGCATATTTCATAAAATGTCTTTGAAATGCATTTAAAAAGGATAAATTTTTTAAACACTCATTTCAGTTCCACGTGTTTTTAAGATATATAAATTTAAAAAAAAAAATTGTTATTTTTCATATTAGGCATTTAGAATAAGGATTTTGATATGGAATATGGCCATTTTCTCATTTATCAAACTTCTTATAAACGAATTTATTGAGTACAAAGCATTCGTTTCTATTTTTAAATTCTTTTTTGGAATGGTAACTAGATAATTTGTCAATATAATGCAATAAATGTTTGTGCAAAAAATTATTTGAGCACATTAAAAGATAACTATTATCGTTATGCAAATTGTAACTATCGAAAATAATTTAATTGCACAGTGCATACATAACAACAAAGTTTATTTGTAAATATTGCGTCAGTATTTTGAAGCGATTAAGGTAGAAAGCAATCTAATGAAATGTGTTTGGAATAGATTGCGTTGAAGGTTGATTTACTGAAACTTTTGGGTATGACTCAATGCGGTTGAAGTCACAGTGATTAGATTATTAAAAAAATACATTTATTGGTGTCTTTTTCGTTTAAATACAAATTATAGAAATAATGCGATGAAATACTTCCTATTTAATATGGCAATAATTACTATTAAACTCATGAATCTGACAAATACTTTTATCGTTAATCCAAAGTAGATATATAAAAAGTATATATACGTACATTTCAAAATGAAGGAATTATCTAAAACAAACAAAGAAAAACGTATAATTTGAATCAGCAAATCTTAATATTTTAATTGCTAACACTCTCTTTTGACACCTTTTTTCTCTTTGTTCCAACAAAGCAAGGCGGAAAATTATATAGATTATGCACTTTATCATCAATTTTCATACTGTTATAAAGGTCGAATACCCAAGGTGCTAATAACACGTGGCATATGTTAATTTATATTTTCCTAACAATCGTCCGTTTCCATTGTCTCCTTTTCGAATTAGATTAATTGAATCTTAGCGTTGCTGCTTCAGAAACATGCTTTTTACCGTACTTCTAAGTTATCCCGTCGACCAAATTACTGTCACCAAATTGTAAGATTAAATGCCAATAATGGTATTTTTATTAATATTTTACTAATTTATTTGTTCTTTCGTTATTGAAAATAAAAATTATGTCAATGTGTATAATTTGGCGTGTAGTTTGGCGATTTATATAATTTGGCGAAATTGGCGACAGGGTAACTAAGAAGTACATCTTTTACTTATAAAAAAATATTTATAAATTCTTATTAAAAAACTTATGATACCCACATTTATGAGGTGCATAATATTTTACATACAAATAAGAAGGGACCTTATAAATGGCTATATATTTTTACAGTTCATTATTTTAGATGTATAGAAAATTTACCATATAACGGTGCCATAGTATCATCTTTTATTATCATCTGAATCCGCAGAAAAATAAATATTAACAGTAATTGGAAATCCCTCTAAAACTTTTATTTATAATGCTTTAGTTTATTTTTAATTAAGAATTTCCTTGAAATATCGCCTATTGCTGATTGAATGTTTTCGGTAATTTTTCTTATAAGATATTAATTTTGTTTTCCCAAAATTATAAAAACATTAACACATTTTTTGCATAACTCAATGTAGATTCTAAAACAGAATGCCTAAAGTTTGTACTTCTCCGGACTACTTTGTACCAAGGAACTGAAACAAAGTGTGTAACATTTTTATTAACCGTATTTAAAAACAATCTTTATTTACAAAAACATTCGTATTTGAAAAGAAAATACAATTCCCAGTCTAATGATATTTCGCGTATATCTTTCCGACTATTTAGTGACAAAAGAGCATAGGGAGGTGTTATTTTCCTCCACAACTGAACAAATTATCTTTAATGGTAAAGTTTAAAACTTTCAACATGTAATTTTTAAGGAAAACAATTTTGTCTTACGAAGGATATTTTTCGTACCTTTGTGTTTTTATGCAAACACATTTGGCAGCACAATGTTATTAGAATCCTCAACTAAACGGAAAATTACCCCAACGGAATATGAAAAATTATACTTGAAAGTAACTCAATACTCAACCTTATCAGATGCACTTCAATAACAAACCCGAAAAAAAAAAGAAAACTAGTTTCCATTTTAAACACTTACGGAAAGTGCTCTTTAACTGTATACTTAATAATAATATTTCGGACTTTGAAAAATTAACATACACATACATATCGGATGTAAATTTCCTACTGGGCGGAAAGTGTACCAGGATGGCCAATGTGGCCAGGATTCGAACAAGGGATCTCTTTACTAAAGCCGCCAATGCTCTACCATCTGAGCTATTCTCGGACGAATCTGGTGGATTTTTTTCACTCAGCTAACTTTATTGATTATAGCATCTGGTATGAAATCTGGTTCAGCTCAACAGAATAAATCGCATCTAATAAATTGGATGGAATAAATTGGAAATTTATATTCTGATATGATTTATTTACCAATTAGAATAATTGTGTTAAAATTAATCTAGTATATGTGTACTACTTATTCTTTAAAGAGAATTTTAATTGTAGATTAATGGTAATTTAAAAATATTTTTATTTTTTTCGTAAAAAATTACGTATCCAGCGATTTCTAGAGTTCCATTACTTGCGATTTAGTTTGTAGAGCTGAACCAGGTTTCAGACAAGATGCCATAATCAATAAGGTTATCTGGATGAAAAAGTTCCACCAGATTCGTCCGGGATAGCTCAAATGGTAGAGCGGGCGGCTTCAGCCAAGAGATCCGTGGTTCGAATCTTGGTCCGGATATTTTTAGCCCAGTTGGAAATTTACATCTGATACGAGTTATTTACCAATTAGAATTAGCATAATTGTTTTAAAATTAATGTATTGTAATGTGCATACATATTCATATACATTCGAATATGAAGTTTTTCCTCTTAAACAATATTACGGATTTTTTTTTTTTTTTTTTTTTTTTTTTTTTTTTTTTTTTTTTTTTTTTTAATGAGTATATTACGAAATCCTGCAGAAAACAGATAACAAACCGAAACAGAACCGAATCCAAAACAATTAGAGTCAAACGCATCTTAAACCGAGTGGCAACGAAAAACTTCAAAGCTAAACTAACGCAATAAACCTACGACTGATTGAGTCGGATTTCGGATAAAATCGTTTCCCGACCGGAAGCAAACATCCAATCCACATTCATTTTAATTCACATTGTGGACAATATTATTTATTTAGCGCATTATCGATGATATATTAATTTGTTTCACGCTTCTCTGTTAATATCAAACTATACACCATACGACTTCTGATTTTACTACGTAAAATGTTACTTCGTACCTTCCGCCTTCCAGACGGTGTTAATGGACCCGACAGGTACATTCAAAACAGATTTTCTCTGTTCTGTAGACTGGAAACTCTTGTAAATAGATGACTGTTCAGTAAAAATGTGAAAAGTTACATATTTACAAACTTTTCTGCCTTTTTATTCACGAGAAAAATTTATTTTAAATCTACCTGACTGGTAAATTGGACCCGTGTAGTAGACGGAAGGTTTGACATTGCGGCAATTAATCACTTTTACGAAAGTTGCAGCCTATAAAGGAGAACAAGAAAAGAAAAGAAACTCATAGGCAAGTATTCTAGATACAAACCAGCAGACTGCGATATTTCCAAAAGAAATAGAAAATCAAAATCGAAACAATCGTCAACAGCTGTACAGTAAAAAAGTATATACATTAAAAAACATACAGACTAACTGTATAATATTATTTGACTACTTGTTAGCTATCCCGTCGACCAAATTACAGTCGCCAAATTATAAGATTAAATGCCAATAATGTTTGATCGTTAATGTCAGATTCACTTGACTTTAAGCAAGTTACACGTGTTTACGTCATGAAGTGATTTTTACTTCGACGTTTTAATTGTATTTTTATTAATGTTATACATATTTATTTGTTCTATCGTTATTTAAAATAAAAATTATGTCAATTTGTATAATTTGGCAAGTGGTTTGGCGATTTATATAATTTGGTGAAATTGGTCGGCGGGATAATTAACAAGTACCATTATTTGTTAGGAAAATAGTTAAAAATAAATAGATGTTGTAATATATTGCAGTTTGTGATTAGTGCAAAGCTATTAAAAATTCATTCACAGATATAAATTATTTAATTCTTTTTTGTAATGTTTCAAATAATCACTCATTAGAAGTTTATATACTTTCAGTGGTTAGAAGTTTAAATCCCTTACACTAATTATGGTATGAATTAGAAACAGTTATATGAAACATTTCAAAACGTTTTGCGAAATATTTTGATTATTCAAATGGAAATTTATACGATGTATATTTTATAAGATTTATATAACGTAGTGTTTTCATAAACGTCTTTGACGTCTTTTAATTGCAAAAGGCGCTTTGAATTGCTAAGCTATTATGTAAACGAATATTATCTAAATAGAAGTTTTTCCATTTATGTACTAATGATGAAGACGTATTTCAAGTTATAAATTGAAGATAGCATCGATATTGATGTTGTCTCAGGGTTTTAAGGATTGAGCTTGAGAATACAGTAAACAGAATAAAGAGAATAGACTTTAACATTTTATGAACTGACGACATATAAGTACCATTAAAATAACTTGTTATAAAATTCATTTAATACATCGATTAGTAGTAATACAGTTTACAATGAGTTTAGATGCATTACTTTATCTTGTTCAAAAAGCATTATGGGTTACACAAAACAAAAATATTTTTAAATTGATGTTTTCTTTTGCCTTTGCATCTTTTCAGCTTTCTTGGCGTTTGGGGGGGGGGGATGCCTTTCAATTCGGAAATATTTCTATATTTCTATTGCAAAAACATTATAATTCTACATTTCCTAATTCAACAAGATACTAAGAAAATATTAAATTAAAAGACTTCAGCGGAGTTATAATTATTGGACAATATCCTTATAAATTCAAATTTAATTAATCCTTCAAATCTTTCAATCCTTCTAAAATCCATCTAAAATTTATTAAATGATTATGTAAATCTTCTAATGTTGTTTAAAAAATTCACAAAAAATGCTTTAGAAGATAAAATTTTCATGAATTCATAATTCAGTACATAAAGGTTCTGTAACGTTCTGTGTCTTGGCAGGGAATACACCATACGAGATTGCAGCTATTCATCTATATCTATACTAATATTATAAAGAGGTAAAAATTGTTTATTTGTAGGAGGTAAGCTCTGGAACTACCGAACCGATTCCAAAAGTAATGGTATAAAAATGATGGTGTAAGTCCAACTTAGAACATAGGCTATATTTTATGTCGGTGCCACTACCCGAAACGGGGTGCAGGAGCAAAAAACGTTCTAAAAATGCGATTTTTGCGTTACTGAAGGAGCTAGAAATATGAAATTTGTAATATTAGTTACTTATAAGATATAAATGACGTCTAAGAACAGTTCTCAAACAATTCGATATTTAAAAGGGGTGAAAATGCACAAAAATCGTTCTAAAAAACGTTCTAAATGGTAGTTTCTACACAATCTCAAGAAATACCAAACCGATTTAAAAAATATTGGTGTCAAAATGATGGTGATAACGCTTGCTCTAAGATAGGCTATGTTTTATGTCGGTGCCACTACTCCAAAGAGGGTGCAGGAGCAAACAACGTTCTAAAAATGCGATTTTTGTGTTACTGAAGGGCCTAGAAATATGTAATTTGAAATATTTGCTACTTCTTATATATAAAGGATTTCTAAGAACAGTTCTTAAACAATTCGAAATTTAATAGGGGTGAAAATGCACAAAAAGCGTTCTAAAAAACGTTCTAAATGGTGGTTTCTACACAATCTCAGGAAATACCAAACCGATTTAAAAAATAATGGTGTCAAAATGACGGTGACAACCCTTGCTCCAAAATATAGGCTATGTTTTATATCGGTGCCACTACACGAAAGGGTGTGCAGGAACAAAAACTTCTAAAAATGCGATTTTTGCGTTACTGAAGGGCCTAGAAATATGAAATTTGAAATTTTAGCTACTTATTAGATATAAAGGATTTCTAAAAACAGTTCTTAAACAATTCAAAATTTAAAAGGGGTGAAAATGCGCGAAAAGTGTTTTAAAAAACGTTCTACGTGGTGGTTTTTACACAATCTCAGGAAATACCAAACCGATCTAAAAAATAATGGTGTCAAAATGACGGTGACAACCCTTGCTCCAAAATATAGGCTATGTTTTATATCGGTGCCACTACACGAAAGGGTATGCAGGAACAAAAACTTCTAAAAATGCGATTTTTGCGTTACTGAAGGGCCTAGAAATATGAAATTTGAAATATTAGCTACTTGTTAGATATAAAGGATTTCTAAAAACAGTTCTTAAACAATTCAAAATTTAAAAGGGGTGAAAATGCGCGAAAAGTGTTTTAAAAAACGTTCTACGTGGTGGTTTTTACACAATCTCAGGAAATACCAAACCGATCTAAAAAATAATGGCGTCAAAATGATGGTGACAACCCTTGCTTCAACATAGGCTATGTTTTATGTCGGTGCCACTACCCCAAAGGGGGTGCAGAGAAAAAAGTTCTAAATTGCGGTTTTTGCGTTACGGAAAGGCCTAGAATCGTGAAATTTGGAATGGTAGTTAGTTATAAGATATCAACGATCTCTAAGGACATTTCCTAAAAAAATCGAAATTTAAAAGAAAGTCAAAATGCGCAAAAGGCGTTGTAAAAAACGTTCTAAATTGCAATTTATATTCAATCTCAGGAAGTACTGAACCGATTTCAAATATAATGGTGTAAAAATTATGGTGACAGATCTTGCTCCAAGATAGGCTATATTTTATATCTGTTTCCTCTACCCCAGAGGAGATGCAGGAGCAAAATGCGCGAAAAGCGTTCTAAATGCCGATTCGTCAGCAATATCTCAGGAAGAATCAAACTGATTTCAAACGTAATGGTAGGAAATTGATGCCTACAGCCTCTGCTCTAAAATAGACGCTATTTTATGTTGGTATCACTATCACCTAGACGTTTTAGGAGCAAAAAAGCGGTCTAAATATCGATTTTTGTGATCGGTAGGGAGCAACTTAATTAGGTAAAGTACATATTTATTAGATATAAATGATCTTTAAGAACAGTTTCGAAAAAATTGGAAATTTAAAAAGGGGTGAAAATTCGCGAAAAGCATTCTAAAAACATTCTAAATTGCGATTTCTACTCAATCTCAGGAAATACCAAAACAATTTAAAAGTAATGGTTGCAAATCAATGGTGACAGTCCCTGCTATAGCATAGGTTATATTTTATGTTGCTGTCACTACCATCTGGGGGGTTGCAAAAGCAAAGCATGGTCTAATTTGCGTTTTTTGCAAAACTGAGGTGTCTAACACTTTGAAGTATGACATGGTATTTACTTACAAGATGCAACTGCTTTCTAAGATCAGTCGAAAGAAAATTCCAAATTTAAAAAGATGAAGTGAGCGAAAAGCGTTATAAATTGCAATTTTTAAGCAAATTTATAAAATACCAAACCGATTAAAAAAATAATGATGACAAATTTTTGGTGATAGAACCTGCTCAAACATAAGCTATATATTATGCTCATACATAATGTGCTTTATATGCTCAAACATAAGCTATATTTGTCTGTGCCACTACCACCAGAGGGTTTCAGGATCTAAAAACTTTCTAAATTGCGATTTCTGTGATACTGAAAAGTTTAGAAACTTTAAATATGGCATGGTAGTTACTTATAAAATATAAATGCCCTCGAGGACTGTCGCAAATAAATTCGAATTAAAAAGGGGTGAAGCGAAGGGGAGGTGCGAAAAGCATTCTAAAAAAGTCCTAAATTACGATTTCTATGCAATTTCAGGGAATATAAACAGATTATAAAAGTAATAGTTGCGAATCAGTGGTAACAGTCTCTGATCCTACACAGGCTATATTTTATGCCGGTGATTCTAACACCTGGGGTTCACATGAACAACAAACGTTCTAAAAAAAGGGCTTTAAAAGCTTTTTAAATTATGTTTCTGTGGAATATTAGGAAATAACAAACCGATTTCAAAATTAATGTTGGCAAATTAATGGTAACAGTTCCTATTTCAACATAGCCCTTTATGTTGAGAGATGTTGTAGGACTTGGAATTTGACATGATAGTTAATTTTAAGATGTAAGAAGATGGTTTCTAAAAAATTCAAAACTTCAAATGGATACTGAAATGACCGTATTAATTGAGCATAAAAGTTTCAAAATATTTTCTAAATTATCATTTTTTTTGGTTTCGTTTTCTTAATTTAAATCTCATTTCTGCTTAATGCAGTGTAATAATGATGTTTAATCAAACTGCGTTTTGTATAGTAATTTTTGAATTATTCCTAAAAGTAATGAGTACTTTTTAATAAAAATCCTTTTAATAAAATAAAATATTACCTTTTAATAAAATAAAAAATTAGTTAGTACCTTTTAATAAAAATTAGACATATAAATATCACTTGGCATATTTCAAATATTACGCGAGCAAAGCCGCGGGGCTTGCTAGTACTATATAATTAAGAGTACTTTATTCAAGTACTAGCTGACTCGCATGCTGTTGGGTCGTGAAAATAACCTTAAACATACCTTAAATTAATGGTGAATGATTTATATATTTAAATGAAAATTTTTCTAAGCAATTTGCATACGGGGCCACACTATGACTTCTGTAGCGTACACCTTCGATTTTGTATGATTTTTATCTTCAAATGAAAATCTATTCAAACATCCCAAACGCTGCTATTCGCCCTGCCTCGATTTTATAACTTCAGATTACGGTCCCACAATTCTTGAATAAGACCACGGGTCTTGAAGATACTTAGTTTTATTCCACGGAATCACACTTGACCTTCCTCAATTTTCATTTTACTCCTTCCAGCAATACTTCACTAATTTCAAGACTAACTTTTAACTGCCTAATGCTTTGTGATTCGTTTTTATGTACTAAAATGTTTCACCTTAAGAATGACTACAAAAAGGAACCAGTTCTGTTATCCTTTAAACATGAAATATCTAGTTCGTTACTTAAAAGTATGTTTGAACTATTTGGGTGTTCTAAACGAATCTCATAAATATTTAAAATTTATTATTGAGAATTTTAAATTCTAATGTATAACACGTGCTTATTTTAGTAAATTGTTTCAAGGTTATATTACCAATTAACGTATATGTATTATGGTCTTTTATTTTTTGACAAATTTTGTTAACTTCGTATCGATAGCATATGGAAATCTTTTAGATGATTGTTTAAGGGGCTGTCCATAAAGGATGTCACACTTTTTACAATATTTTTTATCCCCCTCTCCACCCTTTGTCACACTTCACCATACCCAACCACCTCCCTTGTCACATGTCACTCTTTATTACATAAACATATTCTTGCAGCTCAGAAACAAAACACTACGACATAGGACATATTTCAAATTTTACCTTTAAACTTTAACCACGTGTTAAGAGCAACTGAAAACAATAGTATTTTGAATTCTAAATGGAATTTAATATATTTGGCTTTAAATCGTTTCTTTACTTTATGAACACAAAATACTTTTAATTTCAAAATAACTTCAAAATGTAATCTGCTGGTTTTTAATGCTTTTATTTTAACCAAAACGTATAATGTCACACCTTTTCTTAAACCCTCCCACCCCCTTGTCACAAACTGTCACAATTTCATGAATCACTTCCTCCCCCGCTCCTCCAAGCGTTTTTGGACGGCCTTTAATTGCAGTACGACTTGATTCATTGTAAAGGAAAGCGTCACTTATAAGTCTACTAAAATGTGTAATAATATATCATAGGAAGAGAGGTAGAATAGTATAGGTGCATACAATAATTCAAACAAGTCTACCCACATATTCTTGAAAATATTTCATGTGCAACAGCTTTAAAATATTATTGATTCAGATTTAATATTCACGAATCGTCGGAGAATTCACATCCAGTAGTTTTTTTAAATATTCAGAACCCATGTTTGTAATACAGGCAAACATTTTTCCAAAAATTGAAAATAATACGTGACATTTTGAGAAAGAAACTTCAATTTGTTTTCCAAAACCCCAGATACCGAAGTTGAATACACAAAATATGTATGTTATCAGCTAAAACAGAATAAAAGGCAAAATATCCATATTCCAATATATATATTTTTTTACAAACTTTCAGAATGTTTTCTGACAGTTTTGTCAAAGATGCCGATATGTCAAATAAAAATGTTCAATTTCGGTTTCTGTTTGCTTTGAATTTTATTATGTATTGTTAAAGTAATTAATATCATTTATGAAAAAAAAATCTTATCAGTATCAGTATGAAAGAAAACAATCCCATTATTCAAAATAATACAATCATAGAACTACAGGTATATTATTCACTAAAATGAAATAAGTTAGAAACTTTATCATAAGTTTGAACGATTGGTAAATAATATTCATTACTTCATCGCATTTGAGAAAATTTGAATAAACGTCTGTTGCCTGTACTTGCAAAACATACTTATCTAAATTAAAATCCTTACCATTATATCTAAATGGGTTCATGATTATTCGCTATAATAACAGGAATCAGTAGTTTTATTAAGTTTATGTTATATATTCTTTTGATAAAATATAGAGCGTTTGTTACCATATATGTAAAGATATGCTTTCCATTTTACTAATAATCTGGAATGTCCTAACCGAAATCTCAAATTCATATTCTAAAAACAAGGAACCCACATAAAGGCATGTGATTTATAAAGGAAATTTATTATAGAAATTTCGCAAATGTTCTTTGACTGCTGGTGAGGACATTTCAAATAAGTTTAATTTACCTTCTGCTGTATAAAACATATAATGTACAATACATTTAAATGATACTCTAAACAAGATTTTAAGAAAAATTGTAAAACATATTTAATTTAGTGAAGTAGGATTAATGTAAAAATGTTTTGGTACAGTTCGACATTAAATCTTTTCCTTCACTTTATGAGTAAACATATTCATTTTTTTTTTGTTTAATATCTTTGGTTAATTGTATATTATGTACACTACTGTAAATTAATATTTAAAAAGATTTTTTGAGCGATTGTACTTTTCTCTCAGTGAGGTGGAGCATGTTAAAAACACTATTTTATGGATTTTTTTCTATTCGTTCATACGATACATTATTTCTACTATCTCGTATGAACATAAGATTTCATTTTGTCTCACGATGTCACGTTTTTTAAGGAAAGCTAAGCTGCAATTATAAAACACACATATAAAATTCTATAAATTGCAATTTGAAACAAATTTTTTAAACAGGCGATAATTTAGTATGTTGATAAATAATATCAATATGCGTGTTTTGTATATGTAAAATGTTCTAAATTCAAAGGGGAATGCTTAGCCAATTAAATGGCAATTATTAAGTTGAACTTTGGATTCAATACTTATAAATTACTGTTTACTACAATGCTTATTATTTATATTAATCTTTAAAGTTAGGTTATTCGATGAAAAACGTTATCGGATACTTAACTGTTTATCAGAAAATAGTATTATGAAATAGTGTAATATTTATTAAGAAAGGAAAACACTTAATGAAACAATATATTAAGTTTTGCAATTGGAAATAAATTTCTATTAGATTCTACAGTTTCTTTTTGCTTCGTAAAAATACTTTAACAGGAGAATAGTTTTAGATATACAATGTTATTACTTAAGATAAGATTTCTGTAAAAAAGATAAAAGTATATTTATACATAGGTTTACTATAATTGCATCATATGTATGTATTATACCGGTTTATCTTTCAAAACGAGATAAGGATATAAGCATGAAATAAAAGAGATGTTACTTTTTGTTTATTCGTTGTATAAAGATTTGTAGATCTGTTGAATTCAGCATATATTTTACTTTTACACAAGATTCTGTGGTTTTGAATATCACAGTTTTATTAATTAACAAAAATCTTCTTGTATGTATAAAGAACGATGCTGAGGCAGATTTTAATGATACAGTTTTATTGCATCATTCTGCTGTATGAAATAAAAAAAAAACTCCAAGACTAAACGTTCCATGAAGGACCCAGCCCTATATTGCCCATTTCTGTTTTCGTGAAAATGGGCCCAAGGTGCTAAACAGCATATGTCTAGGTCAGGTGGTCAGCCTAACGCGGGATTTTCCATGTTTAGTTCCCAAACAAGTTTGGTATTCATTTTATCGACCCCGAAGAGATAAAAGGCTGTGTGAACCTAGCCCAGCCAGGAGAATAACTCTCGACCAGCAGCTCGGCAATTAGTTTCTCTGATCACTACGCCACTGGGCTTTCTTTTATATAAATCAAGCGGTAAAACGAGTACTGAAACAAGATATCTCATTATCAATTGATATTTGTAATCATATTAAATATAATTACTTTCAGATGTTCCAAAATATTACCAAATTTTGTCGTGATAATAATCCATAATGAATTGGTTATTTAGATCATAGTAAGTGCTAAGTAAACAATGAACAATGTATTGCATATAATTGTATGTTTGCTGACATACTGTTTCAAATTCTCAAAGAGGGTTCTCGCATTTTATAGTCGATAATATAATTTTTCTGATTAGCATAATATTTTATGTATTTATATAAAATATATTTTTATGATATGTATTTAAAATAAAACATAATTAAAGTGTGATTTTAGGATTAAACAACTAAAATGCTATGAAATAACTTAAATGATTATTTCGACTAATCACACATAAGTCGGTAAAAACGCAATATAACCCTTAACTTAAAAAAATAAATCATTCCGTAATAAAATTGAATAGGTTGAATATTATCTTGTTAAATATACAAATAATCTTATGAAATATTTTAGGAAATTTCCTGATTTTACTTTATCTTATTAAATACAATGATAGTCTTATTAAATATTACTAATGCTTTATTATTTTAAAATAAATACTCATCATATTCTTTGATTAATTATATCTATCATAAATATTGTCTATCAAAGTAGAATTGTAACTGCCATTCAAATAGAATGACAAATGAGTAAAAGATTCTTCCTTGCTTGTGAAATCAAATACGGAGATTTCAGCTGCTGACAGTTGTAACTCATGACACAATAATTGACTTTATGATTAAAGAAACTTTTAGCAGTACATACTGATAAACATGTGCTTAATAATAAGTAAGAGAAAATAAAAAAACCGACGCGGAGCCCGCTAAAATTTGATGGAAAAAATGCTTAAAAATGAGCTGTTTGATGGGAAATATAATAAAATTTCATAAGTATTTATAGTAAAAAATCTAAGTAACCTAAAACTCCTAAAACAAATATTACTTTAAACTTCAGTAACCTAAGTCTCATTAATCTAATTTTCCAAATTATTGAAAAATTAAACGATGCTCGTCTAAATAATCAGTGAAATTTAATAAATAAAAATAATTCTGAAGAAACAATCATTTTTGGCTCTAATTTTTTATATTAAGAAATGAAAAATGAATAGAACGTAAGTCACTTTGAATTTAAGTCATCATTTTAGATTAATTTTTTACACAATTATTCAGTTGTTAAATAAATCATAACAGTTGTAAATTTCCAAGTGGGTGAATAAAGTCCTTGTCAGGATTCGAACAAGGGATCTCTTGGCTAAAGCACCAATGCTCTACCAACTGAGCATGCATGGTTTACTGCAATTCCAAAATTAACCCTTGATTTATTCTGTTGAGCACATTAAAATATCAGAACACATGCTATGAAAGCTAATTAGTTCTCTAGATTCTTCCGGGATGGCTCAGTGGGTAGAACATTGGCGGCTTCAGCCAAGACATCCCTTGTTCGAATCCTGACACGGACTTTTTTCACCCACTTGGAAATTTACAACCGTTTTAAGACATCGTATTAATTTGTTTAAAAGAAATATAAGCATAACGTCATTATCATTGAAGCACCATTTACTTAGGCAAGTTTGTGTAATGCAAATTGACGTTTGCCTTGGCAGCTACAAATTTGCATGCAAATATTCACTTTTTTGACTAAATATTCTAATCTCAGTAAAAAGCCTACAAATTATGCCATTTAGATGCATCCGTAGTAAATATTTAGATTTATACAAGAAAATGTACATTCTTTTTTTTCATATGACGTCATTTTCCCTTGCTGAAGTATTTCGTAGTCTTTGGAGATTAGCATTTCAAACTCTGTACCAGCGAAATAAAAAACAAAAGATTCATAATATTTTCTATAGAATAGTATCACAATGTAACAGATTTTTGAGAGAAAAAGTAGAGTTTAATAAGTTGCAAAATATTAAAAATTTGTTGTTTTTAATAGTGATGAGAAAATGGCATTAGGTAAACATTAAAAATTCTAGCAATTCTTTATTTTTCTGTAGCAATAAAAGCAACACAATTTCAAACATTTTGAAAAAAAAATTAAAACTTTAAAAATAAAATATGAAAATGGAAATATTAAAAAAATATATATAGTGCGGAGTCAGCTACAAATAAACAGTTTTCAGCTAATAAAATGATGATTAAAATTATTTCAGTAAAAGTTCAGGGACAGATTAGTTGGACAATTTCGTAAGTTAAGACATTCCGAAATATTAAAGGAAAATAACTAGTT
Organism: Maratus speciosus; assembly: GCA_963932465.1. Lineage (NCBI taxonomy): Eukaryota > Metazoa > Arthropoda > Arachnida > Araneae > Salticidae > Maratus > Maratus speciosus. The sequence goes on along the minus strand of OZ010788.1, from coordinate 181,110,045 downwards.
GAAAGTCAGACTAGTAGTAATATTACAGGAGTTTATTCATAGATGGCGTTAGGTGTCATAATTGACGCTATCGCTTAGCGAGCAGAGGCGATATTCAATGGCCACCACGATCACAAGATCTTTAACAGCTTGATTTCGGTTTAACAGCTTGATTTCGGTTTAACAGCTTGATTTCGGTGCATGGTTTTTTTTTGTTTTGTTTTTTTTTCTTTTTTTAAGGATCAAGTGTACAAGCAGCCACTTACTGCATCCATTCCAGAAATAAAATCAAGAATCTGCACTGCAATTAATTTGATCAACAGAAACGTGATGACAAATCTGTGGCAAGAAATGATGTACCGATGGGACATTTGCAGAGTCACGAAAATAAGTCACATCGAACATCTGTGATAATGGTAAACGTGAAAATTTTTTTCTATCTTACAAGAATATGTACATTGATTTTTTTCCTGTCAATTCCATTCAGTAAATCATTCTCCTTGCCCAACTAATTTATAGACACCCTATATATAAATTCTGAAATGCCAAAGTCTCTTTTTCTCAATAAAAGTGTTTTTCCAGTTTACACATGCAGGGAGACTGAAGTTTTATATAAATATTCTTATACAGGGATAAATTGGGAAACACTTTCTCCTTATTTCAATTATTTCGTATTAATTTACTATTTTCCGGCCAAGGAATTGTGGGATTATTATTATCTTCATAAACTTCCTTGTGTCTTTTTCAAAGACAATTGAGGAATTTTTTTGTTGTAAAGTATACTCAAATCTGGCAGTTTTTTCGCCCTGGTTCAACAAATGGCTTGACAACATGTTAATATAGGTATGTTAATTTTTTCGTTCTTCTAGAAAAGCGTTTTGCAGCTCAACTTTTTTAGAAAAAGTAGCCGAAACCCAACGAGACCCTCCACGCATAGATAACACGCCCTTTTATTTTCGAAAGTTACGCCAATATGAATGAATACCACTGGGACAATCGAACATAAATTGTTTTCATCAAGAAAATTTATTTTAGGCCGATTTGTCTGTTGCTTCGGACATTTCTCTTCAAACTGAAGACGGGCTTTTTTTATGGTCAGCTATTAAACGTGAAAAAGGTTGGGATTTTACATGTTTAAGGGTCCACGACCTTTTTACTTCTCTTCTTATAGTCCATTTTGCTATTGGTTTCGTTAACCCTCTAAGTGTTTGGGAAGTAATATTTCGTTCACTAAACACCAGGTTTCACAGCAATACAAGCAATAGTTAAGATAATATAATTCTATATATTTAATGAATTTTAAATAGATTGAAGAATGATTAATACTCTCAAGAGTTACATGCATTTTTGTAATTGAGTTTTTCTTTATTATTATTATTATTATTATGTTAAAATAATCATATTTTTTAGTATTTAAAACAAAATGCAAGGAAAACAACATTACAATTTTACCCTTTTGCAAGACGCTCGGAGGCTTTTAAATGGCTTTCAGTATTTTTTGATGTCATTATTTTGCTTGCGACCGTAGAATGAAAAAAATTTCGGATAATTTCCAACGGATTCCGGGACTTCTTGTAGATTTCTCTGTAGATGGATACTGAAAGAAATTAAAAATGAGAGACTTTGAAAGCTTAATTTTATCAGAAATTTTTTGATGTGAGATCCAGATATTGTTAAAATCTAGAAGCTGTCTTCTTTAGATGTCAGAAAAAAAATCTCTCACCACCGCAAAAGTTTTCAGAACTAAACGGAACACTCAGAATTTCTTTTAAATGCTTTATTAAATGATATCCAAAATTCCCGATAAATCACCAGCTGTGGTTCCAAAATATTTACGACCTTCATTGAGCATTTTGTTCATGTGTAAATTTAGCAAAATACACATTCAAAAACAGATTTTAAAAAATTATATGTTTTCTAAACCTTTGCTATAACATTAATTAAAATATCATGTATTTAATTTTAACACAAATATTTGAGAAATTTTATAGCAAATGCAGACTCAATCTTTCTTTTTAAGTCGTCCCTAATATTTTGCTGTATATATATATATATATATATATATATATATAATAAAGATTAAATAACAAATATATGAACAAACTGGCAGAATTTCAAAGATGAACAAGATATGAACATTGGAAACCAGTATATAAAAAAAGGAACTATGAATAATCCAAAGAATTATCAGAGAAGCTAGCAGGTTTAATTCATATTGAAGATGCATTATTTCACCAATTTTTTCGGCATTAAGCAAAAAGAAAATAAATGATAGAAAACCAAGAGGTCTAAAAAAAGATACACCTCACATAAGATAATAAAAATTGTAAAATTATTAGAGCACAATATCTCAATTATATACAAAAATACAGAACTCCAGAAATTTGACCCACAAAATTATAACATGTGAGGATGCAATCAGATTTAAGATTATTAAACATGGGGCCAGCAGTTAGTCAATGGAAAAAAAAAAAACACTGCTACCATCTGGTGTGAAAAAGGAAAACTATATTGCAAATAGATTTTTAATAAAAAGTTTTAGTGCTGCCATCTGTACCCATAGCAAAGAGTGAAATCAATTGAAGAAATCAAGAAATGACCTAAATTAGCATTTTCGTAAAGTAGAATGATAAAATAGGAATAAACTTAATTAGTACTGAGTAAATATAAACATAAATAAATACATAAAAGGACAATGATTAAATTAACCATTTTATGGGGTCTCCGGACTCTTAAAGCTTTAAAATTTCGAAATTTTATTTTTTTTTAGATATTAAACTACTATCTTTTCTGAACATTTTGGTATAAATGTTTCCTTGAAATTCCTATTATAACAGAAGTTATGGCTTTTAGAATTATACACGCTCGATAGCTGAAGCGGCGTTTCAGAAACTTTGAAGTCAATTTTCTCCCAAATGACGTTTTTGGGCATAACGCGCACGATATCTCAAAAACGTCTGAATTTTTTTTCATGAAATTTTCAAAACATATGTTTCGTGTTAGTCTGTATAAACTGAACCTAAAATTTCCTTTTCATTGTTCAGAAATATATTCTTTATAGGTGATTATACTATTGAAAATTTCTAAATTTTGCATTAACTAAATACAACTTTGTATTAAAAATAGAAAAATGCTTTATATACAAATTTATTTAGGTTCAGAGTAATTTTTATAATGTGAATCATAAGTAGGACCGAAAATTTTCCTTCTACTTGCAAAATTTATTTTGTAATCATGCGCATAATCTGTTATGCCGATTTTCCGCTCGTCAAATGTCTGACATTTTGGAGCCCACTGTAAATTCTAAATCTGATCCTTGTAATTTTTCTAATACATGAAATGAAAGAACATACTTATATCTTTCATCCAATATAAAATTTTGTCTTAAAATCAATTATATTTTATGATATTATATGTTGAAAATGATCTTTTTTTTTTTTCGATTTTTCCAATTTTAAGAATCCTGAGACTCCTTAAAACAAATATAAGAAAAAAAAAATGATTATATAAATACAAGAGGTTTAAAAAAATAGTAAGAGAGAGATAATAGTTTTAAGGGGGGAGGGACAACAAACAATCAGATATATATAGTTAATTGAATGATTAATGCTAGAGTAGATAAATTTGGATTTCAAGTGAATAAGATAGCAATAACGGCACTTAATAAACAAGATGAAAACAAATTGAAGACTAATGGAAATAATACACGAAAAATGCGCTAGTGCAGCTGTGAATAAATGTATTAAGATAAGTAAAATGAACAAAATGAAATTGAACAGCTAGAACTAAGCTATGTTAATTACCAAGCTAAAGTTATCTTTTACTTGATAAAGAAAGAACCATTAAAAATGCCTTATATATATATATAAAGAGAGAGAGGGAAAGAAATAGAGAGCGTGTGTCGGAGTGTATGTGCACTACCCCAAAATTTCTCGGTGCATCATTACGTAAGAATTTGCAAAACTAGCTTATGCAGTTATTTTGCCTAATATTGTATAACATACAAATAGTACAGAAAATGATCTCAAATTAAATAAAAAGTAATTTTACGAAGATAAAATTATTCTAACATTGAAAAATATAAATAAAAATCCCAATATTTCAAAAAGATAAACGATAATATACTGTGACAACAGGATCAACAAACAAAATAAATGTCTCGTTCTAGTAAAAATATGAGAAACAGTTTTAGCATTTAAATCCTCAAAGTGAAATATTTCTCATAAAGTAAGTTTAAAAGAGCAGAAAGCCAATAGGTCGCGGGTGACAGAAAAATATATAGTTAAAGATATAGGGTTCCGCAGAAAAATTTCGAAATTATCACTAATGAAAAAAAGTTTTAATAGAATAATTGTTTTAAATTAAATGAAAAACTATTTCCAACAATATCTTTCAATGTTTTATTTCCTATTTGATAAAAATATAATTTTAAAACATCTTCAATAGAAAATTCATCTTCATTGTAAAGGTGAAAGATAAACAGAGTTTAAAAAAAAACTATTTCTACTATTTATCAATATGTTATTTTAAAATAATTCATAAAAATATCATTAATACCTGAATTACTCATGATGTATTTCCTTTATACCGAGAGATACACTGTTAAAAAAATTTCTGAGAAATTACAGAGAATCTACTGGTAATCCAATATCTTAAGTATTATATAAAATTACAGATTAGAAAAAAAAGAGATTCTCTTAAATAACAGAGCAATCGCGCCCGTCGGCCTAATCGTTCGGAGTTTTCGTGGTTTTCTTCGAACCGTGGATTTCCATGCGTTAATACGGATTAGGTCCCCTTAGAAAGACCTCCACGGAAGGCACTCCCCCTAGGGCCTATATCCCTCGTGTAGATAATTGGCCGTCAACAATCAACCCAACCCAACCCTTAAATAACAGAGGTGTTATTCGGTAAATTTACAGTAAATTAACATCGTTAAAAATACACATGACTCCGTAAATTAGTCAATTTATTAAAAATCAATTTATTTTTAATGAGAATAATTTAACATAGTTTTTGAAAATAGTGAATTTTAGAACTTCGAAGTAACTCAATCGAATGCATTTAATCAAGAGCTAGTGTAAATTTACTGTTTTTTTCTATGTCTAAGTTTCTAAAGTCTCAGTTTTTTTCTATGTTTTAATTTAAATTTGTGCAGAAATTTTTAACAGTATATGGTTAAAAGCCTTATAACGTTTACTTCTAAATACCGCATAATTTCAGTTTTTATCGCACAAAATAGAAGAAAAAATACGCTTTCACATAAAATTTATCTCAAACATGTAACGTAATTTAAGTTTTTTTGTAATTATTAAAAGTAAAACATTTAATAATAATAAAAAAATAATAATTGTAATTTTTTGCTTTTAATTTCAGAAAATTGCAAACTGCAAACGATTATTTAGTTTCCCCTGGTGAAAAGAGGGGAGGATAAAAAATTGCTTAAAATACACAAGTTAGAGCACAAAGGTGTAAATAATATAAGACTTTTTGAAATTTTTAATATCTTTCGCAATCGCAAGTGTTCTGCTACAAGTATGCAAAATTTCAAGTCTCCAACGTAATTAGGTGCTGAGTTAGAAAAAATGCTTAAAATACACCAGTTAGAGCGTGGAGGTATAAATAATATAAGACTTTTTGAAAATTGTATGATTTTTCATGTGATCGAAAGTGTTCTGCAATAAGTATGCAAAATTTCATGTCTCCAACTTAATTAGGGCCTGGGTTAGGAAAATTACTTAAAATAAACAATTTAGAGATCGGAGGGGTAAATATAAGACTTTTTGAAATTTTTATGATTTGTCGTGTGATCGCAAGTGTTCAGCGATAATTATGCAAAATTTCAAGTCTCCAACTTAATTAGGGGCTGAGTTATAAAAAAAAAGCTTAAAATACACGTTAGAGCCCAAAGGGTTAAATATAAGATTTTTTCGAAATTTTAGGATTTTTCGTTTGATCGAAAATGTTTAGCTATAATTATGCAAAATTTCAAGCCTTCAATTTAATTAGGGGCTGAGTTATAAAGAAAAGCTTAAAATACACAAGTTAGAGCCCAGAGAGTTAAATATAAGATTTTTTCAAAATTTTAGGATGTGTCGTTTGATGTGAGTTGTTCAGCTATAAGTATTCAAATTTTCACGTCTTTAACATATATAGTTTCTGATAACGGGCTCTGTGACGGACAGACAGACAGAGGAGCGACACGAATAAGGTTTCGTCAGATGAAGGAAACCCTAAAAAATGACAAGTTATATATGCGCCATTTTCTTTTATTTGGACTATTGAGAATTAAAGGAAAATGATAATCTTTAAAGTAAAGACTAGATTTATAAAATCGCTTTTAGATAAAGAATACCTCAAAACTGTAACGTAATTTGAAAATTTTAAATGATTAAATAAAAAAAAAAAAAAAAAAAAAAAAAAAAACATTCTAATTCAAAAATGTAAGCATATCTTGCTTTTAATTCCAGTTAATGTTGAACTACGAGTGATTATTTTGTTTCTCCATTTTGCTTTTTTACATCAACACGCACACACTATTACCGATTTTTTTTTTTTTTTTTTTTTTTTTTTTTTTTTTTTTTCTAAATGTTAGGAAAAATGAAATCGCCCGATAAGAAATGTCATTTTTGGTTTAAAGTGAGAATTTTGTGATTTAACGAAAAGTGCTTCAGTTTCGCGTAGTCGTATGTAAGATACTTTAAAGTCATGTAATAAAATCTATGGTTTCTTTTGAAAATGACTCATTAAATTTTCGGCATTTAGCACCTTTAATACTTTCATTGCTTTGTTTAAACTGAATATTAAACAAAAATTACCTATGTAAAGTGAGACTTTAGACTTTGTCTAGACTGGAAATAAAAGTTAAACGTACAGTCTTGTGAAAAAGAAAAAGTAAACACCCCCTACTATCTCTGCAACTAATTATAATAGAAAAACATTACAAGTATCAAACGATTGGAAATAAAGTCTTTTTTTTTAAATGATGTATATAAATTTTTCTTAGGGGGCCATCTACAAATCACACCCAGACCAAACGTTGTTTTTTTCAATGGCAAAACCTAATTTTGACAAATTATTTCAAATCTTTGGTTCAAAATATGCCTAGAGATGAAATTTCCAGTCATTTGGAGGATAAGTTTTTGAATTATAAATATTCAAAATTTAGACCTTCCGATGTTAAATTACATTTTCATATTTTTATTTATATCTCCGGAAATTATAATCGTAATGTGATCATTTTTGTGTGTGGTTATAATAATAAAAATCCCAAACATAAATACATTGAATTTGTAATTTTAAAATTTATATTACGAATTATGAAATGAATATTCGAAAAAAAATGAATTGCAACCTACAATTGTTTTGATAGATATATATTTATTAAATCCCGTTTTACGCAAATTCTCAATTTCAAATTTTTCTTCCAAGTACTTTTGGAAATTTGGGTAAAAAACGTCAAAATGAAGGTTTGGGGGGTCGTCTATGATGTCCAGAAAAACACAATTAAAAATATATATATACATATTTTTTTACTCATTTTGATGAGACATTTGGGCTAACAATAGTCGAAACATTTTAAGCGAGTGAGATGTTCATATTGGTAAAAATAATACAGTAATAGAAATGACCTTGTCATTCTGTAGCATTTCAACAATCGAGTACCGAACTTCAGTTTGGATACAGCCCCAAAAATATGCGCATTTTAAAATAAATAATTTCTCGAGAACTAGTCGTACGAATTCCATGTAAATTTAGGATATTTGAAGGGTGTATCAAACGTGGGTGTTGCTATTGAAAAATCAAAGTTTGGGTTCGTTTTGATATGTAGATGGCCCCTTATCAAATTTTATATAGATCATTTAAAAGTAGACTTTATTTCCAATAGTTTGGTACCGGTAACTTTCTTCTACAATAATTTGTTGCAGAGTTAGTATGGGGTGTTTCCTTTTTTTTTCCACGACTGTACATCTCTATTAAACAATCGATGTAACATAGTTCATTTTTATAAATAAAACTGCCTATATATTCTACTAATAAATTGATCCATATAGTCATTTAAATAGTCGATAAATATCCATAACGTTATATTCACCGATGGATTCGTTGCATGATTCTATGTTCTGAGTGATGAGCATTATTTTTCATTCTCTCCGGGAGAAAAACGGCTTTACTGCTAGCTTGTAACATAATAGTTTTATCCAGGATATGAATGTGTACTTTTAGATATATTGTACTAAAAAGGATAACCTAATTTTTATATTGACAGTCTGATAAATTGATTTTGTTATTTTGAGGATTTTTCTAAGTACTACATTCACTCGCATATTTTATGTATCCACACCATTTACTATTGTGAAAGCCAATTTTGCCCAACAATATATATTTATATAAATATTCTCTTTAGTTAGAACTTGAAAAAATTGAAAGAAAATTTCTATAAAATGTACTAAAACATTTCTCATAATTTTTACTTTTTTCTTTCTAATTAAAAAAGTATTGGAATCGAAATTTTTTTTCAACTCCCGGTTTTCGACGGATTTACGTGGTTTAGGGGTAAGATATACATAAAGACATGTTTATATAAAATTTGTGTCTGTCCGTCCGTTTGTCCGTATTTCTGTGTGCCCGTATGCCCGTGTATCTTTATGTCCGTGTGTTCTCTGTGTAAAATCGAAAAGTGTTTATTTTTAGTTATGGCAACCAGATCTTCCTTGAAATTAGAAATTGTCCACCGAAAGGGGTGATTTGACTAATAGTGTGATTTTCATAACTGTCAATTTTATCATTGTACCATCGAAAAGTGTATGGAGTTATGTATAGGTATTGAGCCAAATTTCATGCGCATATTTATGGTTATGGTCAGCAAGTCCCTAGTGAATTTGGTAACAATCCACCGGAAGGGGGAGCTGTAGTAGCGATTTTCTCTATATTTCATAGTGCTATTGTACATCGGCTGTTGATGCACTGATGGGCAATTTTCTTCCAGCTAACCCGGTGATTCTCACGATGCTGAGGTACAACAGAATAACGAAAAACTAGAAAACAAGAATTCTGCTTTTTCAGAATTTAGTGTCCCCCCGATGAAAAAAAATATATCTACATATATCTAGCTATATCTACATATAAATAGTACAAAACATATTTCAATTTTAAGACTTAAAGCACACAGCTTTATTTTATGTAATACTAGCAGGCTATGCCCGCTGCGCTGGTCAATATTTCCAAATGGACTTTGGATTAAACTAAATGGTGAATTTGAACTTGTATTTTAAACAATATGGATCTTCAGCTTGACCTTGCTCATCACTGAAAACGATGCGAACGCCATTGCGATATAATGTTATCTTAAGCGTTGGACAAAATTTAGCAATTAAGAAGTAATTGTTTTAGTTGATTATAAACAGCGCACTTATGGTCGGGTAATGAGACCGTTATGACAACAGGAATTAATACCTCTGTAACTAATCAACATATAATGAAATCGTATATACTAACACCATTCCTAAAAGTCATGCAACAGGGCCACTTGTAACAAAATATGGTCTGTAGATTTTTTTAAAAAGGCTAAACTTTCATAATCAGGTTCACTTAATTTTTGAACTTTTACTGTTGCTCTATAACTAAGTACCCTTGAACAATATGTATACACTAAAACCTTTCCAAAATTATTACCTAACTAATTGTGGTATATCCTACGATAGTATTATAAACAATCGGAATGAAATACAAATTTCCGTTGTAAATATATAGTAGATGATGATGATGCGATTTTGTGTAATAGTAAAGTTTTCGCTTCAAACATAAACGATGCTTTCAACATTAAAGCTAATACACCAATATGTTAAGTATCCGAATACGGAAGGTTAACTTAAATTCTCATGAGCAACTACTCGAAGAAAAGTGAATATGTGGCTTTTGTGATATTTTTATGTCAGCCGGGCGCAGATAATAAATCAATAAAGATTCTTTTCATAGCATATTCTTATTTTATTATTTTCATTTAAAACACAAACCTTTCACTCATTTCATTTAAAATGCATGCCTTATACTAATTTCATTTAAAAAACTGAAAAGATAAACAATAACAGGAAATAATGCCATAATTAAAAACAAAAAAATATTTTTAATTTACATACGCAAAATGTAACTACTGCTACTGGGAATTTTAAAAATGCTATCAGCGAAATGTGCGCACGGTTGTTATAAATGTACCCATTTTTTCTTCTTATCGAGGAGCAATTTATAAATCGCACAATATTATTCCAATTCCAATTTCTTTCATTGAGGAACCTATGACCGGAAAAAATGGAAAAAGACTTTTGTAGATTCTTCGGATGACGGCATCTGACGCCATAAACCGAGTTTATATATATGAAAATAATTTTTAAGTCGTTACAAACATTGCTTTCATACTTAAATATTTTCATTGGTACTACTTGTTATCCCGTCGACCAATTTCGCCAAATTATATAAATCGCCAAACCATTCGCCAAATTATATAAATTGACATAATCTTTATTTTAAATAACGAAATAACAAATAAATTAGTATAACATTAATAAAAATACAAATAAAACGTCGAAATTAAAATCACTTGATGACGTAAACACGTGTAGCTTGTTTAAATTCAAGTGAATTTGATATTTACGATCAACCATTATTGGCATTTAATCTTATAGTTTGACGATAAATTTTTGATCGACGGAATATCTAAGTAGTGCATTTTCCATTTTTGTTTTATAACGCTAAATTCTCAGTAATTTTTTTCCTTTTATTTTACATAAAATCACTATTTTTTAAAAAAAAAATAAGATGCTTGCATTTTTATTTCAAACTCATAGAGCCGTTTTTATTTTTTAGCCAAAAGGGTTGATTTGAATTTTTTCCGTTGCTAGAGTAACGGATGTAATGATAGATATTTTGAGGTTTAGATGCCAAAGACACCGCCAAATTAGAAAAATATGAAATGTGCCATGAACTGTTGGCTTATAAAAATTTATTTGGTAGCATTCGATTCAGCATACAAAACTACATTAAAATATGCTATCATTTGACGCATAATTTTTATATTCGATTTTTTTCCCCTCCACGTGCAAAAACCATTAGGGGTGACACTTTAGAAAGTCCTTTCTTAGCAGAAGTCTATGTCATAAGAAGTATTTTTACCACGATTTTCAAGATTTTAGGTTCAGTAGTTTGCGCTGTGCGTTAATTAGTCACCTAATCCAGACTTTATTTTATATACTATATTAGATATTCCATTTTGCGGTGAATCGAGGATCGAAAATTAGTCCAATATCATTTGAAATATTACATAACAGAGGAGAAAGTACGAAGAAAGACGAAGAAGAAATGACGAATTACAAAAGACTTGTATTTTTTTTTTTCAAAATGTTGAATTTTTCGATAGTAATAACGTATTAAAACATAAATTTCCTTAAAAATTATCTTTATTTCCTAGATTTCGAATCTGTGAATTTTCCTATAAATGAAATTGGCGATATGACTTGAGAAAAAATGAAATAAACAATAGATAATATTTGCTTATATAAAATGGGTAATATTCGTTGATCTGAGTTCGAGTTTATAAATATCACATGCTTTCGGAATTACGGCGAAAAACATTTTAAAAAGTATGAAATTATTTTACAATATGTATGTGTGGCAGAGATTCACACTGAAATTTAAGCATTCGATTCCATTTTTAAAATATTAACTGATATCTATATAAGTTACAATTGAATATGAAAATGTACCCAAAAAATTATCTCTTTCACCTAAAAAAACACCATTTGTGAGAACATCCTCAAGCTAATGTCACGCTTATGCATTTTTGGCTTAAAATCACATCGTTTGGCGACAAAAGAAAAATAAAAAATTGTAAAGAAACAAATAGTAATTACACATGTGACTCATAATTACATCTGCTTGTTTCTTCTTTAAGTCACGTGATGGGACAATTAGATATAAAAAAAAAAAGAAAAGAGCAGAACAGAAAGAAAATGTTAAAATTTCATCTAATCAAATTTTCTGATTCGTTTCCATATCTAACGCAAGCGATAAAGAGCCAAATATTGCGTATCAAGTGTAATATTTCTTATTAAATTAATTTTTAAGCATTACAAATATTTCTTTCAGGTTTTGATTAAATGTTTCCGTTTTTTAATATTATCACTCATTGAAACGGATTTTCTTTTTCTTTTTTTCTTTTTTTTTTCATTTAAATAAAATTAGTAACAGTTTTTCTTTTATTTTTCGAGGTTTAATAGCCGTTTGAATTTTTTTTTATCAACGATGAATTTCGCCAAGAAATAAAATGGTAACCTTATCGCCCAAAATAACAGAATTTTCCGTCATAATTCTAAAACTAATATAGGTAGAATAATGTGTTATAGCTTAAAACCTTCCCTGAAACAATACCTATCTAACGGTATAAGTTCCGTAAAAATCCATGCAGTAGAACTCGAAATCTAGGCGTTCGGAACGAAATTTCCGTTTGGATTTTATATATATAATAGATAATAGAATAGATAATAGATTTTATATGTATATATAATAGAATTGATAATAGATTATGTGTTATGAACTATCTCAAAGTTTAAAACAGATCGCATTGTTAGATTTCCCAATTTTAACAATATCGCGTTATGTTAGTTCCACATTCCACCACCAGGGAGCGCACTCTATTCTTAACGAAAGCGTATCCGAACGAAACTCCTTCGTGCAACCTTTCCGTAGATACATGAATCGGGAGGGTGGCGGTCTTAACGAATAATGTAAGATAATTGCTGAAATTACTACGAAAAATATGTTAAAGGGGCCCTACGCGGGCCCCTAATAGAGTTAGAGGAAATCGGAAGACGGCAAAATAATCGCGGGGAAAAGTTTGCTTGGGTGCTTCGGAGCTACTTTTGGCGCGAGATCTAAGCTCTACGACCAATAGGAGCCCAGATATTTAAGGAAATATGAAGTTACAAAGTTCAATATAAAAGAATTTTCCGCAATAATTCTATAACTAATCTAGGTAGAATGATGTGTTATAGCTTAAAACCTTCCCTGAAACGATACCTATCTAACGGTATAAGTTCCGTCAAAATCCATGCGGTAGAACTCGAAATCTCGGCGTTCGGAACGAAATTTCCGTTTGTATTATATATATATAATAGATAACGTCATTCGCATCCACTTAAGAATTCCACATTTACGATTCTCTCTTAAACATCTACAGTGAAGCAGGCATAGGATGTCACTATCGCAAAATAATACAGAAATACAGCAAAAAGATGCCGTCATTAAAAAAACTCGACAAAAACGGCTATCTAATGATTCAAAAGCCTTCATTTGTTTGTAACATTAATACAGATACTTAAAATTAAATATAGTTTATAATAGCTCCATGTTTTAACAGAAATTATTCGTTTATATTTTTTCAAAATAACTCGTATTTTAATTGCATTTTCTTTCGGTTGTTATGAGAAAATGGCACCAAAAAGATAAAATTGCTATTTTTCAACTATTTTCCCTTTACTTTCTACATAAATGGAGTACTTGAGTTGCCAAAATTAAACAAATCGTGCTAAAAACTACAAAAAAAAAAAAAAAAAACTAATATTTCAAAATTAAATGGAGAGAGTGTTTTCAAACTAATTGCATTAAAAAGTACTTTTTACCCCCATACGATGGTATTCGACGATTCAATACGATATCCGACTAGTTAGATGAAGTATTTGTGGAATAATCTGAAATAGTGAAACATGATTTAATATTACTTTAACTGCATACATTATATAAATTTTAAATACATAATCAACTCTAAAGTCACATTTTAATTTAGTTCTGTGGATCCAAAGAAGAATATTTGATTCTTTTTTTTTTTGTTGTTTTTGTCGTTGTTGTTTCCCGTGACTTCTTATTTCAATCTGCTCGAAGAGTGCAGGTGATTTTATGACCAATATATCTGCATCAGCAAACATGATAAAGAATTTCCTTTCAAATAGGAAGGTTATTTCTAGAATTTTCCTATGGGAACCATGATATAAGATTATACCAATCAAAGTCCATGATTAAACCAATCAGAGGACATAGATCTTCTACTTTCTATCAAGTAGAACACAACGCTAATTTTAACCGATTGTAACCTTTCTTTCCCGTTTGTTTTTAATTAAAGACGGATAAAGAACTCTTTTTATTAACGAAAATCGGGAATGCAGATCAGATCCATCCCTGTCTATTTTTGCATGGTTTGTGATTTGTCAGTTTTAAAAAACAGATGGTTGCATTTTAATTTTTACCACCGTCGAATATAAAAAAATTAAATTATTTTTAAATGCAATTAGTTTTAAGACTGAATTTTCCTGATTTTTTGTGGTTTTTAAAATAAGATGATTAAAAAAAAAATTATCCCTAAAACGTGACAAAAAAAGCAACGCACAATATTAATGCACGCGAAACAATATAAATATTTTAGCATTTTCTCCCGACTAATATCCCATAACAAAATTTAAACTTCAAGAATAAATAAATAAAATAATAAATTAATATATATAAAGCACAAATTTAACAGACATGTAATTGAGGTACGTGCTTAAACTACCGAAAAAAAATAATAAAAAAATTCTACTCGTAGTTGAGAAATCTCTGACGATTCCGTCTGCTATTGATTCGTGACATGCGGTAAATAAAAAAATATTCCAGATAATAAATTTCAAATATCATTCAAATGAAGTTTTACTATTTTTTATATAAAAATACTTTTACGTTTTGTTAATGAAGAATTAAAAAAATATTATTACTGAAAAATCTATAAGAGTTTTCAAAAGAAAAATTGGTTTTCAACTGTACTCTGTAACCCCTGTAACCCGAGGAAGTTGGAATAATTCCTCCAGTATAAATGAATTCACTGTTTACCTTTTGTTTGAGGTTTCTTTCTAAAAAAATGCATCCGTATTATTTTACTATGTTTAAGTAGCAAAACCAATTTTTTATCTCCTAATTTTTAGCATATAACAGGTATATCTCAAGTATAATTGATAATTGCATATTTTCACTATGTACTTGCTGCTGTGAATTTCAACTCGAAGTGCGTGGGCGTGGTGGCGTGAATGACTTTACCTATAAGTTACGAATATGACAGATTACATTTTCTTTCAGATCTATATTTCAACACAGCTATACCGGAAATGGATTTACGGAAATAATGTTGCGTTTCTTAAGCAAGAATTAAAAAGAATTTTGAAACAGAACAGCTACCGAACTTCCGCCTTAACTTTCGATTTTTCCTCTGTAACAGAACGTAATTGTTGCACATACATGCCATTGTAAATACATAAGGTTACAACCTTTTTATGAATGAAGTCAGGTTCTCTTTGTTAGGAAAATAATAAAGAAGCAAATTTCCGCACCTTCTGCGATAACCACTTAATCAGTCCGTATATCATTAAAAAAAAACCGTTAAATAATAAACGAAAATAAGTTGAAACTGGTGTGAATCAATAAGAATTAAAAGATCTTTTTAAAACACTATCAAAAAAACTTTAAATGCGTTAGGCCTTTCGAAAGATCTGAGTCTTTCTTCGTCAGGCGTAAAAAAGACATGCTTCTACTATGAAGACGAAGAATGACTCAGATCTTTAGAAAGGCCTAGCGCATTTAAAAGTTTTTTGATGGTGTTTTAAGAAGATCTTTTAGCTGCTGCTGCTGCTGCATAATAGTCTTGCTGCCGCATAGTAGTCTTGCTGCTGCATAGTAGTCTTGCTGCCGCTTTCATAGTAGAAGCACGTCTTTTCTACGCCTGATGAAGAAATACGCAGATCTTTCGAAAGGCCTAGTGCATTTAAAAGTTTTTTTATGTTGTTTTAAGAAGATCTTTTAGTTTGTTTAATAATATTTTATGAAAATGGGGCAGAATGTTAACACACCGTAACTATTATTTAAAGACTAAGTATCATTACTATCCCGCTTCATTTGTAAAGTTATCTTACTTCAGTGTTTAAAATCCTTTATATTTCTTCTCCTTTTCTTACAAAAAATTCATTGAAGAATATATGGACTAAAATCTAAAATAATATGATTTAAATTTCATATAACAGAGAATAAATAAGTTTAATTTTATTTTGAAATGTATAGCCAGAAACATATCCTAAAATTATTAAACTTTTTTACCTTTTCTACTTTTCTACTTTCTAATTATTATACTTAGTTTATAGTTTTTTTTGTTGAAATGAAAGGTAGAGCATACAGTGCTAAGTCAGGATACTTATATTTAAAATTTTACTGGAATTTATTCTGTAGTAATTATGGATGTAAACACCAAACAAAAAAGAAAATCATATATCAAGCAAATGGAATAAAACAATCCTATATATAATGTACATATAACTGTTATACTAAAAATTTGATTTTCAGAATAAGGAATGCAACAATTTCTATCCATTATTGTTCTCCAATTTTCAAAATTGTTGCACATACTTTTTTAATTCAATTATTATCTTTTAATATTCAAAAAAATCCACAAGAAGGTATCTGACATTAAATTTTTGGGCACAACTTCATGATTTTTTTTTCTTTAGACAAATACGTTTACCAAAACATACAAAATTTCTTATACAATTGTTTTGTTTTTGTTTTTTGCATCTGCATAAGTCAGAAGAGCAATGCTTTACGTTTACATCACTTCATTGCACTATTTGACAAAAAGACATTATGTGCATAATACAAATTTCAAACTAAAATTTCCTTTCCTCCTAGAAAGAAAGATGAACAGAGTGATTTATCAAGATTTATCAAAAATATCGTATCAAGATTTATCAAGAATATCGCATAACTGAAATTTTATCTTAGGAATATTACTGCAGATTTGTTCCTGATATAAAAAAGTTTTGTCCTCTAAAATATAAGTTTTTTCTAAATAGATTTTGAATACTATTTTATTTTGAATCGCTAGGGGAGGGGGGCTCTGCTCTCCTACTCGATACGCTCACCAACCTCCTGCATAATCGCCTTGCGATTCCGTTCAGTATTGTGAAGCAATCCCTATTTTCTAGCGAATCCCAGATGTAATTGTTTTGCGATCCATTATTTTCTATGCATTCAATTTTTAGATTCCAAATGCAGATGATCCCTAGCAATAACTAGCATGAAAGGTGTTAAAAAACAGATTCCTTTTTGGATGTGATAGTAAAACTCAACTTAAAAAAATCTTCAATTATTTTTCTAATCGAAGCTTGTATTTAACACCATCAATAGATAACATGAAATGATACTACAATATGGTACCTATAATATATTTGTACAGATACAGTAAATCGCTATGTAAAAACCTGAAGCTATAGTAAAACGCAATATAAAAATCTTACAAATTTCCTATAGCTAAAATTATCTATAGATAACATGGAATATATTTATAATGAATTCTGTTAGATATAATGCATGCTTTCCCTTTTAAAATTCCAAAATAGATTTTTTTATAATTCAGTAAAAATTACCATTTTAGAAAGTTATTTTATTCACAATAATTACTGAAAAATAGTAAAATGTATGAAAAACATCACTATTAACAAATCAGGTAATAATGACACTTTAATACAGATTATCAGAGCTAAATCTAGTATTATTCAGCTAAAAATAATAAAATCTGTTCTTTTCATTTTTTATTTTTGTAATAATCAAGCATAATTTTTTAAATTATATATACTCATTATACCTAAACTGTTTTTTAACGTTTAACAATTCATTTTATTTCAGTGAAGTTAAATAGAACATTTAAAAAGCGATGAAATATAAGTTGAAGAGTTTCTCAATTCAGAACACTATACTAATACACAGCAATAAATCACATGAAAGGTGCTTAAGATCGATTCCGATATATTGCTCTGATAGTTTTCCCTTTCGATTAACTTAAATTCCTTACGCAACAAGTATTTTAATTAGACTTTTGAAATTGAGAAAATCGTTTTAAACCGGAAAACGAAAATTTCGTAAGTAGTTCGTAGCAGTAAATGCACTTCTCTGGTATCTAACGGTAATGTTATTAGTTAACTACAGTATTTGTAAAGTGGAAATTCAATTTTCCATTTCAACTAGTACATATTCATGCCTTGAATGAATCAATGTAAAAGTTTATTATTAAGAATCTATCATTAAACTATACTTTTTCTGCTTAAAGAAATTCGAAAAACATTCAGAGGGTAACATTCTTTTTTAATTATAAGCAATTTATAATGTGAATTAAAAAGCATTTTATAATGTGAAGATAATTTTATATTATTTAACTTATTTAACTGGGAAAATAATCAGTCATTTAAATAGTTTTCTTTGATTAATTTAAACTTGACGTTAAAATAAAATAGTTAAAAGTGACTTGCATCACATGATGCTCAAAGACAAATTAAGGCTCCTAAATGAAGAATTCTCCCGGATAATCTAAAATATTCACCCTGAATCTAAGCACAAACACACACACACACACACACATATATATATATATATATATATAATACGATTTCACTAGTATCATATAAACATGTAGATCTTAAGCAACAGTATACGCACATTATGAACTCAATGAAGAAATCATGGTTTGTGGAGTCGTAAAATCGTGATGGAAGATTGGAAGGTCAGGCTGCCGTCCATTGGAATGTTTTCGAAACATAATAATCGAAGCCTTTAGATGCATCAAAACGTTTATTATTCGACCATATAATGCACCAAATTCGCAAATTCCACTAGTTATATGTAATCCATGTGCGGGCATTTGCTACATTGTAAAATATTAACTACTAGATGTTACGTATTAGAACAAATGACGAAGATTCAGAAGAAAAACTCTCCAGGTGGCGTGGTTTAATTAAGCAACTCAATAATCGTAAAAATCACTCTCTCCTAGCCCATGCAACGGGTTATATACTTGCGAAAACTGCATGCGTATGAATACAATACACGATAAATGACAAATCCCGTACAAGTAGCCGGAAGGACGCGATAAGTGCAGAATACGATATTACAGCTCCAGGAAGAAAGGTGAGCGTGACGACGCACAGTGGGACAAAGTCCCGAAAAGCTGGCCAAAATATGAAAAAGTTATTTAAATGCCACGAAATTTCGTACAGAGGTGTTTTTCAGGATGCTGATCTCGATTCTAAAATTAAAATTGCAAAATACAAAATGGCGGATCCAATATGGCGGACTTAAAATTAAAATGCTTTGAAAGTTATACCCTTTCTATGAAATTTCGTGTACAGGTACTTTTTAGGATGCTAAGTATGATTCAAAAATTAAGTTTTAAAAAATAGCGAATTAAATATAAAAACAATTAGACTTAAACAAAATATTTCGAGTTTAGAAATTAAAAAGTTTTGAGGCTAAACATTACAAGGGGTTTTTCAAGGAACTAAGATGTTTTTAAGCGAAATTAAACGATGAATATTTATTTATAAAATACAATTAAGTACATTAATGAAAAATAAAATACTACAAGGTTTAATTTCTATATATTATTAAAATAAAACGACAGGATATTCTAAAATTCATCTTCTGAATCAACTGTAGTATACTAAGCAGACTCTTCAGAAGGGGAGTTGTCGATGTATTTTACAGTAGTTTCTGTGCCTCTAGGGGAAAGGATATTAGGTTTCTTCGATGGTAATTTACGTAAGCTTGAAATGAAGGGATCTGATAACATTAAAAGCCACAAAAAATCTTCCATTGTTTACGTCCTACTGCATTTTAGGGAGAAATCTTCTCCATACCTTTTGATCAGTTTGTTCCACGATTCTTGAGCGTCTCCCGACATTTGCCCAACAGGCAATAATGAGGAAGCTATTATTTATGTGCCATGAATAAGTAGTTTGTGCACTGAAGTTGGCATATAGAACTAGGAATACAATTCGACGAATTTACAAGCTGTTTGTGAGCAATAATCCACGAAATTGGTCAAATGAATGTTAAAAAATTACTTGTAATATGAAGTGGAATCGTTTGATCAAATCTACTTCTACACTCTTTATGGAAGAAGAAATAGTTGAGTTTTCAAAGAATCGACGAGCTGTATTGTAATCATTCGTGCTTCCAAATCCGAGCTTTGATTTATCGACGAGAAGTCCTAATTATAAACTTAATCTCTTTTGTAAATTTTGTTTTGCAATTTTAATTTTTTTTCTTCTCCTCAGGAGTGCACACTTGCCATTCCTTTATATCCCGTTTGTATGCTAAATGCAAGCTACACTCAAAAGATCTTATAGAGGCATGTGACGTGGACATCCCGAATTGTAAATGATTTTCATTCACTTTTAGTTTGAAAATGTCATCAAGATTATTAAACTGGTTTGAAGTTGCCTAATATAGGTATCAACGTTTAGTTGACAAATTACTAGTATAATTAAATAAAAATTTTAGAATAAATCATCTTTAAAGCTAGTTTGTAATTAACGCCTACTTATTTTCTATCAGTGATTGTTTTAAAAGGAATAAGTTTACTCTCCTGATCTGTAATACAATCCATTTCACTGACAGTAGCTTCCGTATTTTCGTGCAAGAAATAGATTCTGATGAGCCTAAAAAATCGAGGAGATGAAGATCTCGAATTTTTCCAGATAACGATTTCTGAATTTTTCGCAACACTTAAGTTCTAGTGGCACTTGAGAAGTGAAAAAGCTATTTGAACCTAATTTCTACCATCATCAACGCTAAATTTTTGTTTAAAAGTACTTTGAACAGATGTACTATCACATCCCCACTTGAAAATAAAATTCAAATTGCTAATGTTCTCGGAAGTCAAATTCTTAATAATTTCCGTTTGCATTAATAAAATACGTGCTGCAGTATGATCTAGCAGATATTGCAATTTACCAGATAATTCTTCTAATTACGATAGAATACACAAAATTATTAAGCTATAAAGGTAAGAAAATGTATTTCTATTGTATCGATGATAGAGGATTCTTTTCATTTTTTTTTTGTTACTATACTTATTTATAATATAATACATAATAATCTATCACAAAACCAAATAATCTAAAAATTTCAAAAATGATTGTCAGCCAAATTACTGTGAAAGTAATAAATGTCATAGCTTTTGAGGCGACTAAAAAAAAGATATTTTTACTTGTGGTTACAAAAACCTGCGCAAAATGCAGAATGGCAGTTTTTGGCAGCTAATTTTTCATGATTCATTAGATAATAGTTCAGGTTATTGTTTCCATTATATGTCGTTGCGGAACACCGTGGAACTTATAAACTTTTTGATGTTTGAAAGCAAAAAAATAATATATATATATATTTTTTTTAATTATCAAAAATAATCATGAAATTATTAAATTTTATGTACTTAATATAATTTTTGTAACATGGGCAACAAAAGTACACACTATCATCGTATGAATCCATTTTAAAGCATTAAAATCTGATGATATGAAAAAATGTAGCACGTGTTTAGAAGAACCTTTGTTTTGCTCTTTTTGAACGCCTCAGATAATAATCCTCAAAGCGTCACTTTTGAAATGATACAGGTTGCCAAAGTAAAACGAAACCCTTTTTATAAATATAGATTCTAACCCTCCAAACGTTATTCTAGCCATCTGTATAGTCAAAATTTCCTAAATAGTAACATTATATTTCGACTTTTGGCCAGCTTTTTGGGATTTTGCCCCACTGTGCGACGATGCGATCTATTTACCCTCGGCGTCAGAATTATAACGCAAACAAATGCTGGCGCGAAGCTTGCAAAGAACTGTTGGGAAAATAACATCATCGAACAATGCTATTAAAAACATTCGAAAGAAAATAATTTAGTTTTAGAATAAAATGAAAAAAGTAATTTAATGGGTTTTATGAGATGAGGCGAATGGATTAAGGTTTTTAGACTAATAAAAGAATACGCAGGTTTAAATGCATGAAAGAAAAGAAAAAATATATTAAGATATTATTAAAGATAGGTAAAAAATGAAAAATGTTACGAATTTGGAATAGTTTTATTAAGATAAAAGGGCGAAATTTTTTATTATTACATATATATATAGGGGAGAAGGGGCACATGTGAACATGGGGCTGATGTCAACATCACAATTTTTCAATGGTTACTATATGTTTGTTCTTTTAACACTTTCCAACGAAGTTGAAAAGTGTTTATGACTTCGGTTTGTCTGTCCGTCTGTCCGACTTTCCGCACTCTAACTCTCGTAAATATGCTCGGATCGTTCTGAAATTTTTGAATGTTAGGGACCTCTACCATAGCACGTTCCCTATTTCAAATGAAGTTTGTAGCATGTTTAGTTCATTTACAGGGACAGTCAAAAGTTTTCCGTTACATTACGGCCAATGGGAAAAAATCGTTTCAAATGATTTTTAATGGTGTTACACTCTTTCAAACATTGTAAAATTGATATTCATTTATGAAGTCCACTATAATATGCATTCTGTTGAATATGCGGTGCAAAGAATATTTATTGTTCACTTACAGGGCCACATAAAAGAATTCCGATCATAATGGCACAGGTAGAATTGCTTTCAGTGCATTTGAAAAGTTTTAAGATAATATATTATAGCCGAATTACTGTATATTAGTAATGGTTGCTCGAAATGCATTTTTAATTATGATATGCGCTTTTTTAGGGGTTCGTTCATCTGACGAAACCCTATTCATCTCGCTCCTATGTCTGTCTGTCCGTCTGTCACAGAGCCCGTTCTCAGAAACAATGCATGTTGGAGACTTGAAATTTTACATACTTATAGCTGAACACCACACATCAGACGATAAATCATAAAATTTTGAAAAAGTCGTACATTTAACCCTTTGGGCTCCCACATGTGTATTTTAAACAATTCTTTCTTTGTGAGCCCTAATTAGGTTGGAGGCGTGAAATTTTGCATACTTATAGCTGCAAATCACATCAAATGACAAACCATAAAAGTTTGAAAAAGTCGTACATTTAACCCTTTGGGCTCTCGCATGTGTATTTTAAGCAATTCTTTCTTTGTGAGCCCTAATTAGGTTGGAGGCGTGAAATTTTGCATACTTATAGCTGCAAATCACATCAAATGACAAACCATAAAAGTTTGAAAAAGTCGTACATTTAACCCTTTGTGCTCTCGCATGTGTATTTTAAACAATTCTTTCTTTGTGAGCCCTAATTAGGTTGGTGGCGTGAAATTTGGCATGCTTATAGCTGAACACCTCGCATCAAATGACAAACCATTAAATTTTGAAAAGCCGTACATTTAACCCTTTGAGCTCCCACATGTGTATTTTAAACATTTCTCTCTAAGTGAGACCCTATTTAGGTTGGAGGCGTGAAATTTTGTATACTTGTAGCTGAACACCACATATCATACGAAAAATCATGAAATTTTGTAAAAAATCTTACATTTAACCCTTTGGGCTCGCACATGCGTATTTTAAGCAAATCTTTCTAACTGAGTCCATTATTAAATTGGAGATTTAAATATTTGCATACTTATAGCAGAACCCCTGAGGCCAAGCGACAAATCATAAAATCTTGAAAAAGGTCTTACGTTTAACCCTTTGATCTACGAAATATGTATTTTAAGCAATTCTTCCTAAGAGAGCCCCTAATTAAGTTGGAGACATGGATTTTTGCATACTTATAGCTGAATACTTCAGACCACATGGCAAATCATAAAATTTTCAAAAAGTCTTATATTATTTACTCCTCCGGGCTCTAATTTGTGTATTTTAAGCAATTTTTCCAATCTCCGCCCTTTTCACCCGGGGAGCACTTTTCCAACTTTTGCCGACACCCCTTTTACCATTCTTTCATATTATGCACCATAGCCTTACATATTTTAGTTCCACTTTTTACAGCCAGGGTCACCTACTTATCTCGGGTGCTATCGGCCCAATCCCCTCGAGTAATATACGTACGGATAGTCTAAAAACGGAATTTCGTTTGGATAGAGGTTTGTTTAGAATAGTGTGCGCCCCTGGTTGCGGAATGTGGAACTAAGAGATTTTTCAAAAGGATAAAGTGATTTGAAAGGAATATTAAACGAAACCCTCTGTGCGATCTGTGATCACACTTGCCTACTTGTTCAGTATATTTGTGCATACTATAAAGTGCGTATAAATGCTATAGTTCATATATAGAGCTACAGAAATGAATTCGTAAAGGTTACTGAGTATGAGCATATATTGCTTAAAGGTGGGTTTTAAAGGAGTTATGCATTTTTACGCTGAACTGAATTTAGTGTACTAAGAAATATCTGTAGAATATAGATAAAATGATATAGAGGGCCACACAAAGTGTTGGATACTTGGCGGTCTATGGGTGATAATTTCTGGAAATGTAATTTCAGTAGTTTTAAGCGTGTTTTAGTTTGAATAAAATTTTAGCTAAATAGTGGCATGTAAATAAGGCACTAGTGAAACTACAGGGCTGTACAAAAGTATTCAAGTATGTTTCCATCTATTAGTATAAATTGCTGAATGATGAACTTCAATCTGTTATGCATTTTCTTTCTAAACTACATTTTCCCATTATATAGTATATATATCAACATACAGATCGAATACAGGTCTGTTCAAAAGAATTGGAACACATATTTGGGTATGGGCGGTAACTACTGAAATCAGATTTTTAAATGTTTACTTAGTTATCTTACTTACCTTATTTCCCTAAGTAACGAAATTTCGTTAAAGCTTTCAGGGAGTGTTGGAAAGTGTTTCATAATCTATGCTGTACGCATGATTTTTCTTACTTGTTTTATTTGGGAAAAAAATACTAAAGAAGGGAACACCTGCAGACATATGGTGAAAAACTTTTGCAGCTGTTTGACATTTTGTTTGTCCTCAGTAGACAAACATTGTTTATAGATCTCAAAAGTAAAATCTCTGTTCCAATTTTATAAGAGAATAACTTATTTATTTGCTCATTTATTTTAATTTTATTGTTTTAACATATACTATGAATACCAATAAATGTTTTTGATCTTTTTTCTTTTTTAAAATTGATAAATATTACTGATTTATAAATTTAACTCTAGCAGCCATGTGGGGCATATGTGAACAGACTTGTTGGGGCAGATATGAGCAGTTCATATATGCCCCAATAATCATTCTGTGATTCTGTTCCATTTATTTAATAATAAGAAATGGGAAATAATTTCAGCTCCAATACTTATAATTTTCTGAAATAGAAGACATTTCCATCAAAGTGAATATTTTATTGAAACTTCCACAAACACATATACATAAACACATATACCCCAAATACATAAAGAGCAACATGTTCGCTTATGTTGAATTGTAATTTAAATAAATTTATTGTTTTCTAAAATGCAGTAAATGTTATGTATTATTGTACTAAACCATTTTCAACAATATTTTTATGCTTCTATTTCTTTTTTTCCAAACTTGCAATGATGGCTTTCTTCCATCTCTAAAACATGGAGATAGATATCAGTAATATTTTAAGAAAGAAAATTTTTAAACTTATAACTACCTTAAAATCAAGATTGTAAGCTACCCCTTCCATTTTCCAAAAGCAAAAGAAGTTAAATTTGGAAGGGAGTGGGGGGCAATTATAATCGAGAATTTTTTTAAATCATTGATATCCCTTCTTTACCTATTCTAAATAATTTAGAAATAAATAAGGCAAATAAGGGTTAAAGTACCAGGGAGGATTTACAGGGCGTATTTCGACAGATTTTCGTAAAATATTATCCAAATTCTCACTCCCTAAAATCACCCCAAGAAACAAAAATTCCTAAGCAAAGTTTAAAATCTTAAATTTTTTTCTGAAATTTACTGCTTTATTTTTATTTCTCTCCCTGAATATTTAGTCAATCATCTAAGCCTCCCTCCACCAATCAGTCTACTCATTTTAATTTCATAATTTTTTCCTTAAACATATCACCTAGAAACTAGATAAATAAATATATATATATATAATAAGTACAGAACTTGTGTGAAAATATAAATTATTTAAAATAACGTTTAAACACACAATAAAACAACATATTTGACCATACGTATACGTTTCGTGAGTACTAGGACTCACATCCTCAGTGTAAAAACTTTAAAAGCTCTAAAAACAATATCCCCCCAACTGCATGTACGGTGAAAAAAAACCCAAATGTCAAAACATAATACCAAAAGACCATCAAGTTCTAACAGCCAATGAAATTAATGCGGAAGTGAAGAGTCGTGACACAACAAATCCAACCAGAAAGTTGAGATGTATGGTGTACTAGATAAATCATTAACCAAGGAGTCTTTAAATTTATGGATATGAATAGCCTCATAAAAGTCTAAATCCAGAGGAGTAATACATTTCTTGATAATGGTAGCTGAGTCAAAATTAAAATTATGTCCCTCCCCCCAGCAATGAGAGGCGATAGAGGATTTCTTTTTTTTTTTTTACATAGTTTCTGTGTTCATTGATTCTGTAACGGAGTTTTCGCTTAGTTTGTCCAATGTAGGACAAACCACATTGGCATTGAATGTTGTAAATGCCCCAATAATTATGTGGAGGAATCTGGTCCTTAAGTTGCGAAAAAGATAATTTATTAACTGGTTTAAAAACCACATTAAAATCATAATGTCTTAAGATATTAGCCATCTTAAAGCTAATGCTATTTTAAAATGGTAAAATGATAAGATTGGAAATGGAAACCGTAGTAACAGGAGAATCAAGATTATTAACATATTTATTAAGACTATGAGAAATTAAATTATTGATATAGGACAAACTAAAACCTCGATCAATAGCCACAGATCTAATGTAATTTAATTCTGTAATAAGTGAATTACTATCTGAACAAATTAAGCGAGCTCTATTAATCAAAAAATGAAAAGCCGAAGCTTTTTGGGAAGGGGGGTGACATGAATTGAAATGGGGGGGGGTGTGACAGCAAAAGGTTTACGGTAAACACAAGTGTCAAAGGTATTAGGCTGACGTGTAACCAACACATCCAGAAATGGCAATCTATTATCTATTTCAACTTCATAAGTGAATTGAATGACTGAATCTATTGAGTTTAAAATCGTTAATATATTGTCAACAGAAAATAGAGAAAGGTAAGTACCTTCACCGTACATGCAGTTGGGGGATATTGTTTTTAGAGCTTTTAATTTTTTTACACTGAGGATGTGAGTCCTAGTACTCACGAAACGTATACGTATGGTCAAATATGTTGTTTTATTGTGTGTTTAAACGTTGTTTTAAATAATTTATATTTTCACACAAGTTCTGTACTTATTATATTTGGTTGCAACGGACCTATTTGGGGGTTTTTATCATGTCTGATCTTAATCGTTTTTACAAACTTAGATTAAGACGTGAAAAAGTTTTAAATCATTTGAACTTTTTATGTAGTTGTAAACGTCGTGGTGTTGTTCCTGGTTTTATTCGCTTGAGTTTTAAACTTCAATTAACTAAACGTCTTTCGAAATCTTTACACACTTGCAAGTTGGTGTTACTTCGCGCCATTATTCAGGATACTCGTAGTAAGCTCGCTTTTATTGAAAAAGAACTTTTTCATTTACATCTTTCTCTTGGAAACACCCCCTCCTTGGCTTCCAGAGGTGAACAATAATGCTATTGTAAACCTTTCAACTACACAACTGTCACCTACACAGGAGAAAGCTCTCAAACTTAATTATAATTTTTCTTTTAGCAAACGTCCAGATTTACCTAATCTTATTGCTCCAGTTGAAAGAAGTTTCAAATTTAGCAAACTATCTAGTTCTCAAAAGGATTCCATTAGAGTTCTCATTAAAAACACAGTTGATCACAATTCTAAGAATTTCAAACCAAACATAACAAAGGATCTTAAAGAAGCTTTATCCTCTATAAAATCTAATGATGACATTGTTATCTCTAAAGCTGATAAGGGAGGTCAAATAGTGGTACAGGATAAAACAGCTTATTTGGATAAAGTGCAAAATCTTTTACAATCCGGCCCATACATTAAATTAAATCGGGATCCTTCTGACAGTGATTTAACAAGCACCAGAAAACTTATAAAAACCTCTCCCTGTATTGATGACAGTATTAAAATGTCATTAATTCCGTCAATTGCTAACTGCAGTCGCTTTTACGCTCTACCTAAAGTTCATAAAATTGGTGTTCCCCTCCGGCCTATCGTATCCAATATCGGTACTGCTTCATACCCTCTTGCTAAATATTTAGTGAAACGCTTTTCATTCCTTTCAAATTCTAATATGTACACTATTAAGAATTCTAGTTCTTTTGTTAATCGGATTAAAAACTTCCCCCCCTCTCCCTCTTTACGCATGGTTTCATTTGATGTTACTTCTCTGTTTACCCATGTTCCAGTTCAAGGTGCACTACAAAGTCTCACTATTAGATTAAAAGAATTTCATTACACAGATTATGAAATCAATCACATTATTGAGTTATTCAGTACTTGTTTAAAACAAAATTCATTTCAAATTTCTAATCAATATAATTCTATGACAGATGGTTTAGCAATGGGTAATCCCCTTAGCCCTTTTTTAGCAGATTTATATATGCATTACTTTGAGGTTAAAATGTTTAACCTTATCAACTTCCCATTTTATTGTAGATATGTAGACGATTCTTTTGCACTCTTGGACCTTTCTCTATTTTCTGTTGACAATATATTAACGATTTTAAACTCAATAGATTCAGTCATTCAATTCACTTATGAAGTTGAAATAGATAATAGATTGCCATTTCTGGATGTGTTGGTTACACGTCAGCCTAATACCTTTGACACTTGCGTTTACCGTAAACCTTTTGCTGTCACACTCCCCCCTCCCATTTCAATTCATGTCACCCCCCTTCCCAAAAAGCTTCGGCTTTTCATTTTTTGATTAATAGAGCTCGCTTAATTTGTTCAGATAATAATTCACTTATTACAGAATTAAATTACATTAGATCTGTGGCTATTGATCGAGGTTTTAGTTTGTCCTATATCAATAATTTAATTTCTCATAGTCTTAATAAATATGTTAATAATCTTGATTCTCCTGTTACTACGGTTTCCATTTCCAATCTTATCATTTTACCATTTTATAATAGCATTAGCTTTAAGATGGCTAATATCTTAAGACATTAAGATTTTAATGTGGTTTTTAAACCGGTTAATAAATTATCTTTTTCGCAACTTAAGAACCAAATTCCTCCACATAATTATTGGGGCATTTACAACATTGAATGCCAATGTGGTTTGTCCTACATTGGACAAACTAAGCGAAAACTCCGTTACAGAATCAATGAACACAGAAACTATGTTAAAAAAAAAAAAAAGAAATCCTCTATCGCCTCTCATTGCTGGGGGGAGGGACATAATTTTAATTTTGACTCAGCTACCATTATCAAGAAATGTATTACTCCTCTGGATTTAGACTTTTATGAGGCTATTCATATCCATAAATTTAAAGACTCCTTGGTTAATGATTTATCTAGTACACCATACATCTCAACTTTCTGGATGGATTTGTTGTGTCACGACTCTTCACTTCCGCATTAATTTCATTGGCTGTTAGAACTTGATGGTCTTTTGGTGTTATGTTTTGACATTTGGGGATATTGTTTTTAGAGCTTTTAAAGTTTTTACACTGAGGATGTGAGTCCTAGTACTCACGAAACGTATACGTATGGTCAAATATGTTGTTTTATTGTGTGTTTAAACGTTGTTTTAAATAATTTTTATATATATATATATTTTTTTTTTTGTGGTGAATTTAACAGATAATATAACTAATGATTATGATGGCAAATGACTAACAATTTAAAAAGCATGTCAAAGGATATTTTTCCTTATGTTCACATGTGCGCCACGTGTGTTGGCAAATACCCACCGGTGGGGTACATGTGAATTTTTTTTTTTTTTTGAATTTATAAAACTATTAAAAAAAGTAAGAAGATTTATAAAGGGGGTTAAAAAAATATCATGTGTAAAAAAAAATTCTGTTTAGTATATTGAGTATTTTTTTTTCTTTTTTTAAATAGAAATTAATGCAGTTATGAGAAAAAGCTATACTTGTAAACTGTTAACATGTGCACCCATATCCCCTATCTATACTTCTATACTCATATTATAAAGAGGTAAAAATTGTTTATTTGTAGGAGGTAAGCTCTGGAATTACCGAACCCGTTCCAAAAGTAATGGTATCAAAATGATGGTGTTAGTCCAACTTAGAACATAGGCTATATTTTATGTCGGTGCCACTACCCCAAAGGGGGTGCAGGAGCAAAAAACGTTCTAAAAACGCGATTTTTGCGTTACTGAAGGGCCTAGAAATATGAAATTTGGAATATTAGTTACTTATAAGATATAAATGATGTCTTCTTAAACAATTAGAAATTTGAAAGGGGTGAAAATGCACAAAAAGCGTTCTAAAAAACGTTCTAAATGGTAGTTTCTACATAACCTCAGGAAATATCAAATCGATTTAAAAAATATTGGTGTCAAAATGATGGTAACAACGCTTGCTCCAAGATAAGCTATGTTTTATGTCGGTGCCACTACCTAGAGGTCTGCACGGGCCGAAATTTCCAGGCCCGGGCCCGGCCCGCTAAAAATCTTAAAAGTTCGGCCCGAGGCCGGCCCGGCCCGGAAAATGTTAAAATATCGGCCCGGGCCCGGCCCGGCCGGAAAAAAGCTAAAATCTCGGCCCGAGAAAAAAAAAACCCAGCCCGAGTGAATTTTTTACAAAACATTGATTCTTACGTCGATTTGGTTAAAAATTTGTCTCATACGAGATAGCTCTGACCAAAAATATTTATCTTAACTTTTTTTTCTCATGTTTATAATCTTCATTTTTAAAGAAATGACACAGACTGCGATATTTATTTTTTTAACGAATCTCTATATCTTGTATGTAAATGTTTAGGTTATCATTAATATTGTTAATCCGTATTTCATGCATTAACATACATGTATTCCATGTATGCCAAAAATCTGAAACATTCTATACAGTAAAATCTTCTAAGACGGAATTGCGTAGAAAAGAAAAAAAATGCGTTATAGACAAGTTCCATTCTTAGCAAGTGTAAATGCATCATATGTTATTTTCTTACGTATTAGTATATTAATTTTGCATGGATCAACACGTTTTTCAGTTTAAAACATGGTTCCGTCATAGGCAGGTCCCTTTTCACACGTTTTACTATATTTTAATTTAGCTATATTTTAATAAGCGTAGAAATATACTATTCTTTAAAAAGAAAAAAATTTAATGTATAAATGTAGAATAATGGCAATTTAAAAATGCATGCATTTTTTGCAAAAAATTTTGGTCCAGTCCTAATTTGACTGATCTTTGAATGGATCTGGCGAAGCTGATACAATGATTTTCATACGGGCTGAGTCAAAACTAGGACTGAAAAGCTTGGGCCGTGAAGACTAGGAATGAAACCAATCCCGACTCTGTACAGAAAAAATAAGTTAGGTCCGTCCCGGCCCCAGCCTTAGAAATAAAGTATGGCCCGGGCCCGGCCCGAGCCTTCAGAAATAATGTACGGCCCGGGCCCGGCCCGAGAAGAGTGGAGTCCGAGCACGGCCCGAGTGTCGTGAATGAAAATCGGCCCGAGACCGGCCCGCGGGCAGGGCCGGACTCGGCCTTCGGGCCACGGGCCGGCCCGTGCAGATCTCTCTAGAGGTCTGCACGGGTCGAAAATTCCAGGCCCGGGCCCGGCCCGACTCATCGAAAAAAAATTCGGCCCGGCCCGTAGAAAAAGTAATATTGGCCCGGCCCGGCCCGCTAAAAATCTTAAAAGTTCGGCCCGAGCCAGGCCCGGCCCGGAAAAAAGTTAAAATATCGGCCCGAGACCGGCCCGGCCCGGAAAAAAGCTAAAATCTCGGCCCGAGCCAGCCCGGCCCGGAAAAAAGCTAAAATCTCGGCCCGAGAAAAAAAAAAAAACAGCCCGAGTGAATTTTTTACAAAACATTGATTTTTACGTCGATTTGGTTAAAAATTTGTCTCGTACGAGATAGCTCTGACCAAAAATATTTATCTTAACTTTTTTTTCTCATGTTTATAATCTTCATTTTTAAAGAAGTGGCACAGACTGCGATATTTATTTTTTTAACGAATCTCTATATCTTGTATGTAAATGTTTAGGTTATCATTAATATTGTTAATCCGTATTTCATGCATTAACATACATGTATTCCATGTATGCCAAAAATCTGAAACATTCTATACAGTAAAATCTTCTAAGACGGAATTGCGTAGAAAAGAAAAAAAAATGCGTTATAGACAAGTTCCATTCTTAGCAAGTGTAAATGTATCATATGTTATTTTCTTACGTATTAGTATATTAATTTTGCATGGATCAACACGTTTTTCAGTTTAAAACAGGGTTCCGTCATAGGCAGGTCCCTTTTCACACGTTTTACTATATTTTAATTTAGCTATATTTTAATAAGCGTAGAAGTATACTATTCTTTAAAAAGAAAAAATTTAATGTATAAATGTAGATTAATGGCAATTTAAAAATGCATGCATTTTTTGCAAAAAATTTTGGGCCAGTCCTAATTTGACTGATCTTTGAATTGATCTGGCCAAGCTGATACAATGATTTTCATACGGGCTGAGTCAAAACTAGGACTGAAAAGCTTGGGCCGTGAGGACTAGGAATGAAACCAATCCCGACTCTGTACAGAAAAAATAAGTTAGGTCCGTCCCGGCCCCAGCCTTAGAAATAAAGTATGGCCCGGGACCGGCCCGTCCCGAGAAGAGTGGAGTCCGAGCCCGGCCCGGCCCGAGTGCCGTGAATGAAAATCGGCCCGAGCCCGGCCCGCGGGCCCGGCCGGGCTCGGGCTTCGGGCCACGGGCCGGCCCGTGCAGATCTCTCTAGAGGTCTGCACGGGTCGAAATTTCCAGGCCCGGGCCCGGCCCGACTCATCGAAAAAAAAATTCGTCCCGGCCCGGCCCGATAAAAAAATTAAAAGTTCGGCCCGAGCCCGGCCCGTAGAAAAAGTAATATTGGCCCGGCCCGGAAAAATGCTAAAATCTCGGCCCGAAAAAAAAAAACCCAGCCCGAGTGAATTTTTTACAAAACATTGATTTTTACGTTGATTTGGTTAAATATTTGTCTCGTACGAGATAACTCTGACCAAAAATATTTATCTTCACTTTTATTTCTCATGTTTATAATCTTCATTTTTAAAGAAGTGACACAGACTGCGATATTTATTTTTTTAACGAATCTCTATATCTTGCATGTAAATATTTAGGTTATCATTAATATTGTTTCTCCGTATTTCATGCATTAACATACATGTATTCCATGTATGCCAATCTGAACATTCTATATATCTGAAACATTCTATACAGTAAAATCTTCTAAGACGGAATTGCGTAGCTAAGAAAAAAAAATGCGTTATAGACAAGTTCCATTCTTAGCAAGTGTAAATGTATCATATGTTATTTTCTTACGTATTAGTATATTAATTTACATGGATCAACACGTTTTTCAGTTTAAAACAGGGTTCCGTCATAGGCAGGTTCCTTTTCACACGTTTTACTATATTTTAATTTAGCTATATTTTAATAAGCGTAGAAATATACTATTCTTTAAAAAGAAAAAAATTTAATGTATAAATGTAGAATAATGGCAATTTAAAAATGCATGCATTTTTTGCAAAAAAATTTGGGCCAGTTCCAATTTGACTGATTTTGAATGGATCTGGCCAAGCTGATACAATGATTTTCATACGGGCTGAGTTAAAACTAGGACTGAAAAGCTTGGGCCGTGAAGACTAGGAATGAAACCAATCCCGACTCTGTACAGAAAAAATAAGTTAGGTCCGTCCCGGCCCCAGCCTTAGAAATAAAGTATGGCCCGGGCCCGGCCCGAGCCGAGAAGAGTGGAGTCCGAGCCCGGCCGGCCCGAGTGCCGTGAATGAAAATCGGCCCGAGACCGGTCCGCGGGCTGGGCCGGACTCGGGCTTCGGGCCACGGGCCGGCCCGTGCAGATCTCTACCACTACCTCAAAGGGGGTGCAGGATTAAAAAACGTTCTAAAAATGCGATTTATGTGTTACTGAAGGGCTTAGAAATATGAAATTTGAAGTATTAGCTACTTATTAGGTATAAAGGATTTCTAAGAGCAGTTCTTAAACGATTCGAAATTTAAAAGGATTGAAAATGCGCGAAAAGCGTTCTAAAAAACGTTCTAAATGGTGGTTTTTACACAATCTCAGGAAATACCAAACCAATTTAAAAAATAATGGTGTCAAAATGACGGTGACAACCCTTGCTCCAACATAGGCTATGTTTTATGTCGGTGACACTACCCCAAAGGGGATGCAGGGGAAAAACGTTCTAAGTTGCGGTTTTTGCGTTACGGAAGGGCCTAGAATCGTGAAATTTGGAATGGTAGTTAGTTATAAGATATCAATGATCTCTAAGGGCATTTCCTAAAAAAATCGAATTTTAAAAGGGAGTCAAAATGCGTAAAAAGCGTTGTAAAAAACGTTCTAAATTGCGATTTCTATGCAATCTTAGGAAGTACTGAACCGATTTCAAATATAATGGTGTAAAAATTATGCTGGTAGATCTCGCTTGAGGTTAGGCTATGTTTTATATCTGTTTCCACTACCACAGAGGAGATGCAGTAGCAAAATGCGCGAAATGCGTTCTAAAAACGTTCTAAATGCCGATTTGTCAGTGATATCTCAGGAAGAATCAAACTGATTTGAAAAGAAATGGTAGGAAATTAATGCTGACAGACTCTGCTCTAACATAGACGCTATTTTATGTCGGTATCACTATCACCTAGACGTTGCAGGAGCAAAAAAGCGTTCTAAATTTCGATTTTTGTGATCGGTACGGGCTAGCAACTTAAAATTAGGCAAGGTACATATTTATTAGATATAAATGATCTTTAAAAACAGTTTCGAAAAAATTTGAAATTTAAAAAGGGGTGAAAATGCGCCAAAAGCGTACTAAAAACGTTCTGAATTGCGATTTCTACTCCATTTCAGGAGATACCAAAGCTATTTCAAAAGTAATGGTTGCAAATCAATGGTGACAATCCCTGCTATAACATAGGTTATATTTTATGTTGGTGTCACTACCATCTGAGGGTTGCAAAAGCAAAACATGTTCTAATTTGCGTTTTTTGCACAACTGAAGGGTCTAACACTTTGAAGTATGGCATGGTATTTAATTACAACATGCAACTGCTTTCTAAGAACAGTCGAAAGAAAATTCCAAATTTTAAAAGATGAAGTAAGCGAAAAGCGTTATAAATTACAATTTTTATGCAATCTTCTCAAATACTAAACCGATTAAAAAAATAATGATGACAAATTGTTGGTGTTAGAACCTGCTAAAACATAAGCTATATTTTATATCTGTGCCACTACCACCAGAGTGTTGCAGGAGCTAAAAACTTTCGAAATTGCGATTTCTGTGATACTGAAAAGGCTAGAAACTTTAAATATGGCATGGTATTTATTTATAAAATATAAATGCCCTCGAAGGAGTGTCCAAAATAAATTCAAATTAAAAAGGGGTGAAGCGAAGGGGAGGTGTGAAAAGCATTCTAAAAAAGTCCTAAATTACGATATCTATGCAATTTCAGGGAATATAAACCGATTATAAAAGTAATATATGCGAATCAATGGTAACAGTCTCTTATCCTGCACAGGCCGATGATTCTACCACCTGGGGTTTACAGGAACAACAAACGTTCGATAAAAGGCCTTTAAAAGCTTTCTAAATTACGTTTCTGTGAAACATTAAAAATAACAAACCGATTTCAAAATTAATGTTGGCAAATTAATGGTGATAGTTCCTAATTCAACATAGCCCTTTCTGTTGAGAGAGATGGTAGGACTTGGAATTTGACATGATAGTTAATTTTAAGATGTAAGAAGATGGTTTCTAAAAAATTCAAAACTTCAAATGAATACTGAAATGAGCATATTAAATGAGCATAAAGGTTTCAAAATATTTTCTAAATTATCATTTATTTTCTTTAATTAATTTAAGTTTCATTTCTGCCTAATGCAGTGTAATAATGATGTTTAATCAAACTGTGTTTTAAATAGTAATTTTTGAATTATTCTTAAAAGTAATAAGTAAAAATTTAGTTAGTACCTTTTAATAAAAATTAGATATATAAATATCACGTGGCATATTTCAAATATTACGCGAGCAAAGCCGCGGGGTTTGCTAGTCATATTATAAAGAGGTAAAAATTGGAACTACCGGACCGATTCCAAAAGTAATGGTATCAAAATGATGGTGTTAGTCCAACTTAGAACATAGGCTATATCTTATGTCCGTGCCAGTGGCCAAAATGGGTGCAGGAGCAAAAAACGTTCTAAAAATGCATTTTTGTGTTACTGAAGGGCCTAGAAACATGAAATTTGGAATGGTAGGTAGTTATAAGATACTAATGATCTCTAAGGATATTTCTTCAAAAAATTGAAATTAAAAAGGGGTGAAAATGCGCAAAAAGCGTCCTAAAAAACATTCTAAATGGCAATTTTTACGCAATTTTAGGAAGGACGAAACTGATTTAAAAAATAATGGTGTCAAAATGATAGTGATTATCCTTGCTCCAAAATAGGCTACATTTTATATCGATGCCACAACCCCTAAAGGAGGTGCAGGAGCATAAAAACGTTCGAAAATACGACTTTTGTGTTACTGAAGGGCCTAGAAACATGAAATTTGAAATGGTAGTTACTTATAAGATATAAATGATCTCTAAGAACATTTCTTAAAAAAATCGAAATTTAAAAGGGGTGAAAATGCGCGAAAAGTGTTCTAAAAAACGCTCTAAATGGCGATTTCTACGCAATTTCAGAAAGTACCCAACCGATTTCAAAAGTAATGGTTGGGAAATTATGATGGCAGCCCTTGCTCCAATATAAGATCTACTTCATGACGGCGTCGCTACCACCTTGCGGTTGCATTTTATAAAAACGTTCTAAATTGTGATTTTTGTGATACTGAAGGGGCTAGCAATTTGAAATTTGGCTTGGTAATTACTTATGAGATGTAAATGGTCTCTGAGAAGAGTTCCTTAAAAATTTGAAATTTAAAAGGGGGTGAAGGAGCAATGAAAATGAACGAAAAGTGTTCTAAAAACGTTCTAAATAGCCAATTTTACGCAATCTCAGGAAATATAAACCGAGTTTGGAAGTATTTTTTTCAAATTCATGGTGACAGCCCCCGTTCCAACGTAGCCTATATTTTATGTTGTTCTCTGTACCACTTGGGGGTTACAGGAGCAAAAGAATTTCTAAATTGAGTTTTTTGTGTTACTGAGCCGTCTAACATTTTAAATTTGGAATGGAAATTACTTCAAAGCAGCAGATGATTTCTAAGAATTGTCGAAAGTAAATTTCAAATTTAAAAGGATGAGGTGAGCAAAAAGCGTTCTATAAGCGTTCTAAATTACGATTTTTATGCAATCGATTTCAAACCTATTTCCAACATAATGGTAACAAATTGATGGTGATAGAACCTACTCAAACATAAGCTATATTTTATGTCGGTGCCATAACCCCCAGAGTGTTGCTGGAGCAAAAAACTTTCTAAATTGCGATTTCTGCGGTACTGAAAAGGCTAGAAACTTTAAATATAGTTACTTATAAAATATAAATGTCCTCTAAGAACAGTAGAGAATAAATTCGAAATTAAAAAGGGGTGAAGCGAAGTGAAGGAGCAAAAAGCATTCTAAAAGAGTTCAAAATTACGATTTCTATGGAATCTCAGGAAATAATAAGCCGATTACAGAAGTTATTGATTGCGTTTCAAGATTGATAGTCCCTGATCCTATAGGGCTATATTTTATACAGATGTCACTACCACCTGGTTGGCAGGAACTAGAAGAAAGCCTTTAAAAACATCTAAATTCCATTTTCTTTAGAATATTAGGAAATACCAACCGATTTCAAGGTTAATCTTGGCAAATTAATGGCGACAGTGTCTGTTTCAATATTTTTCGAGAATTTCTGTTTCAAGTCTGTTTCGGCATTTTATGTTGGTGCCACTATCACCAGATAGTTGGTAGACTGTTAGGCAAGAAGCTTGGAATTTCACATGATGGTTAATGTTGAGATGGTTTCTAAAAAATTCAAAACTTCAAACGAATACTGAAATGAGCGTATGAAATAAGCATAAAAGTCTCAAAATACTCTCTAAATTATCATTTATTTGGAATTAGTTTTAGTTCTTCTTATTAAATAAATGTCATTTCTGTCTATTGCAGTTTTATAATAAAGTTTAGTCAGACTGTGGCTTAATTTGTAATTTTTGAATTATTCCAAAAAGTGTTCTAATAAAACATAGACATGCAAATATCTCTTGACATATTTCAACTATTACGCGAGCAAAGCTGAGGGGTTTGCTAGTATATATATATGCAAATATTGGGTACATGCAAAATTGGTATGTACATGCAAAAATTGTGATCACAATATGTTTTCAGGTTTTCATTTGTTTGGTATTGGAAACATAATTTATCAATATATGTATGTATATATATATATATTTATGTATGTATAATGACTTGAAGACATGTTAGGGAAAATTAGCAGAGAACTTGGTTTAAATCATGATTGCAGCTGTAGAATCGGGTATTATGAGAAACATAGAATCAAATCGTGGTTTAGATCAAAGGAATGGCTTGAAGTTCTTCAAGAATTTCTCTCTATGATGCATATCAGTTGCGCACACCCGACTTTCTGCCAACTAATTTTATTATTCTGGCATGTAGATCGTCTTCCAAGCGTTCTATTGACACTTTATCTCGATAAAACCCATGAAGATCCCTGAACAGAAAAAATCAATGTTATCAGTTAGAGAATTAATTAGTGATGAAAATGGGCGTGCTTCGTTGTTTTTAATACCCAATTAAACTACACAATAAATCCGATCCACTAATAAGATATAGAGATAATTTTGCTCAACTTATATTCAGAAAAAAATGATTGAGCATAATTGTTTTCAAATAAGTCAAAATCATCCTTCAGAGACGATGAAATCCGTTAAATCCCCTTCCGAACAGCGGTTTCCATCCCAAAAGCATAACTACATGAAACAGAACTCAGACTTCAGATTACTTCGTTCACAGATATGCACTTTTCATTTATACTAGCAGAAAAATGTCCGTGTACACATTTACGAGCTAACTAATTCATGCGGAATTTTGAACTGTGGCCCACCACGATGTGATAAAGATTATATTGTTAATAAATGTAAGTTTTTATTTGTTAAAAGTTTCAATAAATGATGATATTTCTCGAAAATATAAGAGAAAAGATATGCCTTTTCTGCAATGATAAATGCTGGAAAATTAAAATTAGAAAAAAACGTACAGTTGTAACATATAATTTTATAATTAAAGAAATATTTTCTGGCGAAAATGGAAAAACATTTATTTTACTTTTTGAGCTGAGAGGTGTGCATTTATTGGTTTATAACACAACTATTTATAAGCACACGTAACTAGTGTCTTGCGGCAGACATCACGTCACTATACTTATATTCCTGCCTTTTTACTAGGGCTGAGGAGTCGGAGTCGGAGTCAGTCCCATTTTTGAGCGAAAGAGTCGGAGTCGGAGTCAGATCTGATAAAATTCCCGGAGACGGAGTCAGATCTGATAAAATTCCCGGAGACGGAGTCAGATCTGATAAAATTCCTGGCGTCGGAGTCGTCCATTTTGTAAGCAGGTCTGCGTTGTCGGAGCCGGCCCATTTTTGAGCGAAAGAGTCGGATACGGAGTCGGATCTGTTAAAATTACTGTAGTCGGAGTCTGAGTCGTAGTCGTCAATTTCCCCCCCCCCCCCGACTCCGCAGCCCTGCTTTTTACATCCTTAAATATGCTTCGCTTAAAAATACAGTAATTGATAATATTGCACTGGAATAATACTTTAACGTCTCCGGTTCCTGGGTCTCTGTCCTTTTCTTTATAAAAACTAAAGTGTCCGATTTTTTTACATTTTCACATCACTTCTTAATAACTGAATGTTTTTTGCGTTCAAATCAAACGAATAAATCACTGTAAAAAAAAATGGTAACGTTCCATGTAAAATCCAGAAACGTTTCGCCTTTTCTCAGGTTTTCAGAATAATTTAGCTCTTTCCTGTGAAATTCTGGTTTTCTTATCTGAAACGTTCCTGAACAAAAGTTGGAAACAGCAAAACGCTGCGGCCGCCATTTATTATTTTTTTTCCTATAATCCGTTGCTCGCGCGCGAGTGTCGAAAACGAATTCCTTAAATGAATGTAAAAAAATCAATATGGAATGCAAATAAATCAATAGACGACATAATCCTTTACGTCTCTATTGTCAACCATTCAGATGAAAATACAATACCTCTGTGACATCGCTAAGAGATTATCTCTCGTACTTGTCTGTGGAATGTTTAAAGAGCAGACCGTGTAAAAAAAATACACCTATTATTTGGATCTCCATTAACCAGGGGACCATCAAACATGATTCTCACCGATTTTGATTAATTTAAATTATGTTTTAGAATTCTTATCTCTAATTATTCTTGTGAAAGGATTTCTTCAAATGGGCCTTAGATTTTCAGAAATTAGATGCCGAGGTTTAGTATACGTTTCAAATACCCATTAGTTTGCAGCTCTCAACGTGTCTTTCGTGGTGTGGGCGCAGAAGGCTCGCACGCCACCCGTACGGCCCGAGTTCGATGCTACCTCTTGACTTTTTTTTTCTTTTTTAATTAATTTTATATTTTAACACTTTACAATTTGATTTAAATTTGATATATATTTGACACTTTAAATTGCTGCAAATATGATTTTTTTTTCGGAAAAAATATACAATTACGTTTAGGATTTTTTTTTTCATGAAAATTTATATGTATTTTATCTAACTTGTAAACTAACATCATTACTGACGAAAATCCAAAATATTTTATGTCTAGATTTTTTTCTAATTATTATTTACATTTATATATTTTTATATTTTAAGCAAAGTTCAGAAACAATATATCATATATATATTTACTTTATTGAATTTTAACTGAAAATTTATTTTTTCGTGTAAATTATAAATAATAATTTTGATGTCAATTTCAAAATATTTTTTCATTCCAACAAATAATGATAATAAAGCGAAAATTGTCAACTGGAAATGTAAAAATCGTCTGCGGATCCCGCATATTGTGAAATGTCAGTAATGTTTTGCTGTCAACAGAAATATTCCTGGTATTTCGCAGGAAACTTACTGGCATTTCTGTAGAATGTTTTTAACATATACAGTAAAGTTCCAGTCATTTTCAAGAAATGTTTCTTGGAAATAATGGGCAACTCAGCTGCCCATTTTTTCCCAGGAACGTTGCGGAATTTTTTTTACAGTGATGGCAGCATCTAAGATGATTCTTACATAAATAAATTTTATTTTCATCTGAGTTTGTAAAATGCCTTTTCAATAAAAAATTTTTAGGATTTGTTGATTATTTACTAGTTTAAAGCTTATAAGTTTGTGATTGCGTTGATTTAGGTTAATGATTATTCAATTAATGTTTTTAAGGGGTTTTGTAGATTTAGATCCATATTTTTAAACCTAAATTACTAAGCACCTAAAGGATCAATTTCAGAAAAGATATTTTTTCTGTCATTTACGATTTCATTTTGTTTGGAAAAAAACAATGAATAAGCATTATTATTTGAGCTTCGAAACGGAAGAGGTTAAATATTAAAAGTCACTTTCATTTAAAAGTTTAAGCACATTTCATCGTATTTAAATAAGTATTTTATATTATTAAAAGAAATAAATCTGATTGTTATTGATATCAAAATTAAATTTTATTAAAATATATTATGGTAACATTAAAAAAAAAAAAAAAAAAAAAAAAAAAAAAAAAAATTCCAACCGGCTCGGCCTACAGGCGCAGTAAATTAATACTAATTTCACCAAAAAAAAAAAAAAAACAATAATAAAAAATAAATAAATCATGATTAGAAATAAACTCACTTTAAAAATTTTATCTGTCCGCTTTTGACGAGTTTTTAATTTAATTTTGATATAATAGTAGTTTTTATCAGAATCATGTTAAGGCCAGTATTCAAAAAATATTTTTCCATGCTCAACAACTCTGAATTTTCTGGCACATTTTCAGATTCATTTTTAAAAGAAAAAGCATGAAACTTGCTGACGTGATGTTTTAAGACATTTATAAGCATATGTTAAGACCTATGTTTTTATTTTTTGTTCAATTAATAATAACTTGATTTATAAACAATTATTTTCTCAGTAGGACTATATTGTTCGTTTCCAACACAATCGCTTCGCGAAATTCGTTTTAAAATGCCAACTTTGACATCATTTAAAAAATATATATTGTGCAACTATAAAAAAATCGACTATTACGGTACATTATATAGTTTCTGAATAAGAGAACCTACCAATTAGATTGGATTGAAAGCAAAAATGAATTTAAAAATGAGTCAGAAAATGAGCAGTTTTGATTTGAGTACACCCTTAATATGATATTTTTTCTTCAACCTCGATATACTTTTAATTTGTTTTTGCTGTAATAATTGGTCTTAACAAAAACTTGTCAATATAAAAGTTGTAGATAATATTAAGAAGACATATTATAAATTCGTGCGGATTGGATATCTGGGGATTGAAGAAGTTATGGGTTTTTTTCTTCTTCAACCTCCCTTTTTGTTTTCGTTTTTAATTTTTGTTTGCGGTATGAATTGACTTCAGGTGGTATCAAAACTTGTCAATATAAAAGTTGTAGATAATATTAAGATAATGTGTAATAAATTTAATTGGATTTAATATCTCTAAAATTAACAAAGTTATGAATTTTTTACTCCCCAAAATCCTATGTTTTCGCCCCTTGAACCCATTTTTAGTTTTATCAAAAATCTGTCATACATAAATTTTTGGTCCATTTTTTTAAAAGTAATAATGACATTAAACTGATTCGATATATGTTTTAATTAAGAAGTTATAGGGTTTTATCATTTTTCATAAAACCCCTCCCTATTTCACCTCCTTTGGTCCGATTTTGCCCATTGACGAAGTTGGCCGAGATTTTGTGCCCCTTGATTTCATGTATCATTTTGGAAGATTTGTGTAGAATTATGGAAGTTATCGTGTCCTTAAAAAAGTGATATGTATATATACAGGGTGAGTCTAAAATCATGGGACAATATTTTAGCGGTGGTAGAGCTCACTATAACAAACAATTACTGTATAGGAATATGTGACCGGAAGTGACACGTAGGGCAGTAGGGCAATTTGGCGCTTTTTCAATTGCT
Organism: Maratus speciosus; assembly: GCA_963932465.1. Classification (NCBI taxonomy): domain Eukaryota; kingdom Metazoa; phylum Arthropoda; class Arachnida; order Araneae; family Salticidae; genus Maratus; species Maratus speciosus. Next base: position 181,066,848 of record OZ010788.1, on the reverse strand, counting down.
ATTAGTTCACACTCTACCTATATTTATTTATTTATATAGCTTGTTCAAATTTTCAATCGTTAATAAAATACTTATTACTCATCCTATCAAGTTTAAATAAAATATTTTAAACTTGTACTGGATGACAATTGATTTTAATACAGATTTTTCAAACATTAATTCATTAATTAAATTTTAATTAATTAATTTTAATTTTATATGCGAGACAAAATGGCGGCCATTGGTTATTGAACAGTATTTAATGCATCTTCATATCTATAAGGGGGGTTACCATAGGGGGAAGCCTGTTCTGTTGCCAAATACCGCCAAGTTTGGCACCAACTTGGCTATATCGCTAATATTTCGCCCCACATACTTCCATTGTAAACCTACTTGCTTTTAGAAAATCAACAAATTGAGATATTTTAAAGCAACAAAACTAATATTAGCTTAAGGGATTATATTAGATTTTTCTTCGATGACCTAAGTAGAAATTGACTTTAAAAACAAAATTTTTATATTACTTGTTTATATTTATACTAGGGGGCTCTGCCCCTTCAAGCTACGCTCGCCAACCCCCGTTCAGACACCGCAGAATCTAAAATCACGCTAATTTGATCGGTTTTTAAAAGATTAGAGAAGATTGAATTAAAATGAAAAAACCTATAGCGATCTCCCAGTAAACGGGTTTCCATTCAATTCCCTTTGATTGCAAAAATTTAAGGTCAAAGGTCAAATCAGTTGCTGTTACGACATTCAATGGTTGTTTTCGTGTTTGATTAAAGAAGATCAGTTAAACATTTGAAAAGAATCTAAAATAAAATGAATTAAGTAAACAGAATCTTTGCCGATCGGTACTTTTTAACAGCGTTATGAAATGACTGACATAATACAATTTACTACAATAACTACAGTTTACTGCTTTAACCCCTTCAAGGGCGGTAGTTCATTTTTGGACCACTTAATTTGAATTCTTAAATGTCAAATTGGCACCAGAATATTGGAATGAAAAATTTCCTTTTATTAAGTAAGTGAACAAAAGCATTTTCATATTTCGAAATTTGTTTGTAAATTCCGGTGCCATTCACTGATTTCAACATTTTACGAATAGAAGTACCTTGCCCCGAAAAGGGTTAAACGCATATTAATGTATTTATTATTTTAAAGTTTCCTTTCTATTTTAATATTCATGTGTAAGTACAATTTTCTAGACAAAATTTTCAATATTTTCCTGCTTTTAACTCGTACTCATTTAATAGTAATTTTAAAGTTTTTTTTTCTGTTTTTAATAGGCATGTGTAAGTAAATTTGTAATCGTTAGAAATATGATTCTTTGCACTGTTTTTAGAATTGAAAACAATCTCTATTATAATAGCCTAAGTCATGCGACTATCATCAACAGTTCCTTCGCTTTTCATAAGAAAGGTTTCCATTTTGATTAAAGAATCAAAGTTATTTTTTCGAAAAAAAACTACATAAAAGTTGCCATGATCGCAAAGAATTCTTGGTACCTTTATGTTAGCTGGGTTCAAATCTCGCCAATAGCTTTCTTTGGTATTTTTCCGTTATACGGACACCATACCAAAATGTATGCTAATGCGCCAATTATTTCAACCCTGAACGCGAAAAGGATTTTTATAGTAAAACATGCGAAACATCCTGATTTGCTATTATTTGCTATACTTTATTGTATAACAGTTATTTTGTTCATTTATTTTAAGTATATATTTGTGATTTAGTAAAATAGTTCATAAAAGTCTGTAGTTTCCAAATGTTATATTTTTAAAAGACTCAGTTTACTATGACAGTGTTTTTACTTTTATTTTTCAAATGTTTCAATTCACATGATTTTCATTTTGCGCCAACTATTAAGCTTGGCAACAATGGTGTCCGTAAACGGAAGAATATTCTTTCTTTTTTTTTTTTTTTTTTTTTTTTTTTTTTTTTTAAGCTCGCCAGTTTGCATTTTTTTTTTTTTTTTTTTTTTTTTTTTTTTTTTTTTTTGAGTGGTAAATTAAAACGTTACTACTTGGTTATCCCATTGACCAAAAATAAATCGCCAGGCAATAAGATTAAACGATAATAATGGTTGATCGAAAATGTAACATTCACTTGACTGTAAGGAAGTTACACGTGTATACGCTATCAAGTGATTTTTATTTCGACGCTTTATTTGTATTTGAGTTTTTATACTAATTTATTTGTTTTTTCGTTATTTAAAAAAAAAAAAAAATTACGTCAACTTGTATAATAGGGTGGGTCGAAAAAACCGAAATATTTGTAATCGAAAAGTAATAGTGCGGAAAAGTTGCCTTTTGTTATAAAGAATCAATTCGTAAAATATTAAACCGATCGGTTAATATCTTTTACCGCCGCAAGTGGGTCATAGTTCCGAAAATAGCGGAGAATTTGGGTTCTTGATCGCCGACGTCCGGTGATCTCCAGGACGCAGGTATCATAAACGGAGATGATACTTCAAGAGTTATAGATAAATCTAAAATCCGAAGAGAGAAACGGAAAATCAGATCTCAAATAAGTAGAACATTTGACATACCAAGTTTAGATATTGCCTTTGCTCTATACTTTGATGGACGTAAAGATAGAACTCTCTGCCAGGTCAAAGAAAGGGCGAAGCTTCGTCGTCGAGAAGTAAAGGAAGAACATATATCTTTGATACTTGAACCAGGTTCCCATTATTTTAGTCATTTGACCCCCTCGACTAGCAAGGTGGCTGCTATAAGCAATGACATTGTAGATTTTTTGGAGAAAAATGAAATTGAAACTTAAAAAATCATTGCAGTTGGGTGTGATGGAACTGTCCTTAACACAGGAAGCAAAGGAGGTGTTATACGTTTCCTAGAGGACAAATTTCAAAGACCACTCCAGTGGCTTCCTTGTCTTCTGCACTTCAATGAGCTCCCTCTGAGACACCTTTTCGAACATCTTGATGGACAAACGACGGGTCCTCGGTTCTATTGTGGGCCAATTGGGAAATCTCTTGCGACTTCCGAATTATTACCAGTTGCAAAATTTAAGTCAATTAAATCTGATCTCCTAGCTGTTAATAAAGACGATTTGTCAACTGACCAGAAGTATATGTTTGACATAGTGCAAGCTGTTTCAACAGGTGAGAGTTCAATTGACTTATCTCGTCGAAGCCCTGGACCAATATCTCACGCAAGGTGGATCACTACTGCTAATCGAATTTTGAGACTCTATGTTGGAACAGAGGAACCCTCTTCTGAACTTGTAATACTAGATGAGTACATCGTGAAAGTGTATTGCATCGTGAAAGTGTATATGCGGTTGGTTCACTATTAAAATGAACCCATCATGCTTCCATGGTGCCCAGAATTTGTGGACTATAATTAAAAACACCCGTTACTTGTCGGACAATCTACGAAAGATTATAGATCCTGTAATTTCACAAAATGCTTATTTCGCAAATCACGAAAATATCCTTATTGGAATGCTAGCAGATGAAAGACAGCACATAAGGAGCCTAGCTTTGAAGAGAATTGCCAAAGTAAGAAATTCTGCAGAGTCTAGTAGCGCCATCCGACATTTCGTTATTCCAGACTTGAACTTTGAAGTTGAAAACTATATCGATTTAATTGACTGGCAAAACTGTGAACTAACGGAACCGCCTATTACGATTTCTCTATCATCTGACGATCTCGCAACGCTGGTGAGTTTGAGAGGTTCGATTAAAGATATTAGCTGCTATAAATTTCCTTGTCATACACAGGCAGTAGAGAGATGTGTAAAATTAGTCACCGAAGCAGCTTCGAAAGTGTGTGGACAAGAGCAGAGGGAGGGTTACATTAGATCAACTTTGGCCTCTCGAGGAATAATGGCTTCATTTGAAAGCAAATCAGATTATAAAATTCATTTCAAATAAATATATTTTCATTTAAATTTTATTTAACCCGATTCAGCTAAAAATATCTTTGTTTCACTTAATAAAATACTTCATTTTATATCATTTTTGTAATTTGTGGTGCATCAAGGAACTTCTGTCTATTGCTGACATGAAGTAAAGCAGCAGAGCATGAAGTGATCGTCAAGAAAAATAAGTGAGTACCTTTATTTATTTTTTTTTTTAATTTTATCTATTGTTATAATTACTAGACATTTATAACATTTTAGTAGAAATAAAGTAAAGTTATTTAATTCTAGAGATATTATAAAAGTACAGAAAAAAAGGAAAACTGATATTTTGCCATTTTTTTGAAAAAATTGGTCTTTTTGCGGCGGTAAAAGATATACTTTCATCTTAATGAACTTTTACAGGGATATTTCTGATATCTTCATGTAGCTATTGTGTTCTATTAGAAGTTGTATTGCTATGTTTGAATAACTAAAAGAAAAAATTAAAAAACTACGTTTTTTGCGATTTTTTGGAAATTTAACCCCTTTGCGGCGGTAAAAGATATTAACCGATTGGTGCAACATTTTAAGAAATTAATCTTTACCACAAAATGCAACTTTTTCGACCTATTACGTTTCGATTATAAAAATTTCGGTTTTTTCGACCCACCCTATTGTATAATTTGGCGATATTGTTCATTTGCTTTGAATTTGAAATTAAATGTTATGATTTGTTGCTTAATATCTAACACAGATGTCATATAAGCACCGGATTTGGCGTGATTTTTTTTACGACAATTTGGCGAAAACCTCGTTTTCGAATACCAGTTATATATGTATTTTTAAATTATTTTTCTATTATTTTTAAAATGAAATAACAATAAGTAAAAAAAAAAAAAATTAATTAATAACTATAGAACAAAGCAATTTATAGCACTTTTTTCTTAAATAAAAAGAAAATAAATGTAAATAAACATTTATTGATGAATAAGCAACAATAGCCGTGTTACCATGTCAGGCAAAATAACGCCATTGTGGCACCAATTAGGTACGCCGGTACGTATATGACATCTGAGCCTAATAGTTTTCTTTTCGTTTCGTTTAAAAAAAAAGAAAGAAGTGTAAGCCATTAATTTTAAATGTTTTTTTTTTTCTTAATGAAAATTTTGTATTAAATAAAATGATAACGAAATAAAAAAAACATTATCCTTAGCATAGATTTAAGGGAGGCCAAATTTGGTCGCCAAATTAGTTTAAAATTATAACCTTTTTTGAAATCTGAAAAAAAAATATATCTGTTTGATTGAAGTTGCCATCTTTAGAAAAATGTATATAAAATAAGAAAAAAATTAATATTTCGAAAACCAATTCGAATTTAAAAATTCTAATACCAGTTTTCAAATCTGCGGATCAATATTGATTTTTGGTGTTGATTTCATCGCAAAGTATTCCATATTTTAGGAGAAATCGCCATGAAACATAATCAGTTGTTTAATCAGTCGATTCATACTTCCGTTTCATAAATTCGTTTCATTAGGATTTTATGTATATAGGGTAGATTTATATATTTATATATCTTGTTCAAATTTTCAATCGTTAATAAAATACTCATTATTCATCCTATCAAGTTGAAATGAATTTTTTTAAACTCGTACTGGATGACAATTGATGTTAATACAGTTTTTTCAAATATTAATTAATTAATTAAATTTTAATTAATTTTAGTTTTGCATGGGAAACAAATTGGCAGCCATTGGTTATTGAAGATCAATGAAAGTACTTTCAATAAGGGGTCACCATAGGGGGGACCCTGTTCTGTCGCCAAATACCGCCAAGTTTGTCGCCAACTTGGCGATATCTCTAATATTTCGCCAAATTCTCATAGAGTTCCATTGTAAACCTACTTGCTTATAGAAAATCAACAAATTGACATATTTTAATGCAAGAAAAACTAATATTAGCTTAAGGGATTATATTAAATTTTTGTTTGATGACCTAAGTAGGAATTGATTTTAAAAACAAAATTTTTATATTACTTGTTTTATTTCAAAATTTCTCATTCATACCAGAAAATTCCTATACTATTCTTTTCTTTGTATGAGACAGATATTTCATGATTACCTACAGAAAATTTTCGAATAACTGTCGAAATATAATCAAAAATGTCGAAATAATCAAAAATGTCGAAATATCAAAATTTTTGTATAAAAAAGCACAAAACTGGCAAATCTGTGAAACACTTGAAGTACATGAAAAGAAATAGAAATGGAGTTATTTTTAATTAAAAAAATTCGATTTCATACCGGACATTTTCAAGAAAGAATTTTTTCTTTGTGTAATCATTGAATGCCTGTCTTAAATAAAGAAAAGAATAGTATAGGAATTTTCTGGTATGAATGAGAAATTTTGAAAAAAAAAGCGCCAAATTCCCCCCCTGGTGTTTGTATCTCAACGCGTCACTTCCGGTCATATATTCGTAAACAATAATTGTTTGTTATAGTGAGCTCTACCACTTCTTAAACTTTGTCCCATGATTTTAGACTCGCACTGTATATATACATAAAGATTTTTCATGGGGGTGGTTTTGGGTTCTAGGTGTCATGATCGGTGTAGATCAGCAAAAATTTTCCCGAAATTCCAACATAGGGGTGATCCCAATATGTAGTATTTCATACGAAAACTACATAAAAGTAGACAAATATTCTGAAATAAAGTAAAAAAGTAAGTATTTTTTTTCTAAAATGTAAATAAATTCTTAATTGTTATTATCATTAAAATTTACTTTTATTAAAAAAATATATTTATCATGAAAAATATAAATAAACCGATAAAATATTTTTAAATAGAAAAGTTGAACATAAAACTGAAATAGAATATTTCACCGATAAAACATTTATAAATAAGAAAGTTTAAAACAAAATCTGAACTAGAATATTTTAACAGATACAACATTTTAAAATGAATATCTTGAAGAAAAGTTGGGAATAAAAAGAAGACGTGGGATTCGAATTCATGATATCTAGAGTCAAATGCATCGCTTTGACCATTCAACCAGCAAGTACATGGCCGTTCATTAATAAAACAGTAAAACATGTAGGAAAGATCTGTGACCCGAAAGCAGGAATCTAAGTATGGTCATATGATGCTGCCGCGAGTCTCTATAGCAGTCGTATCATTACAGTCCCTATTGTTACACATCAATATAGATCTTAAATCTCAAATTTATGTAATAAAATATTCAGATGTCAAAAAGACTGGATTACATGAGCCTGAGTTTTGAAAGAGAACGGAAAAAAGCAGAAATTTTCCTTTTGTGTGAGAAAGCATTTGAGAAAAACGAATACCCGAACATCTTGGAAAGGCTAAAAAACTGACTAGGACTAGATTTCCAGCCAATCAGCCAGCTCAAAAATGCTTAACAGCCCGGTACAGGGAAAAAGAGGTGTAAATGAGCAAGAATATGGCACAAAAACATCACAAAACGCGCCCTTCTCTCCCTCCCCCCCCCCCCTAATAGAAAACTAGGCTTATGAAAGAAAAGAAAAAATTCGAGATGGATTAATTTTAGTAAAAGAAGGAAAAGATACTAGGTGTAGAATAATGAAATTTTGAGATGAGGAATAGAGTTAGAAAAAAAAAGTGCTTTAAGATAACAATAAATAAGATGGAAAATATACAGAAATTAAAATTACATTATACATGCATACGTATACTTACATCAACGATTTTTAATGTCGCACAAGGTCTAAAATTATTTTAAAGATAATTTCGAGTGCTGTCGATCTCTTTTTTGGAATATCTCAAAGCCAAAGTAACTCTGTGTTTTTTCGTCAAAATCCTGGATTTGGCATAGAAAAAATAAACTTTACTTTTACAGATTGAAAAAAGTATATTAAAATTATTTTTATTGTTTTAGAGTTTTAACTCTTAAAAAATGCTCTAAACAGATGCTTTTGTTCAGTTTGTCGTCGAAACTGAAACACATTGCGTCTTTTTAAAACAATTTCGCTTTTAGGGATTGTCGTTAATACTTATTTTTGAGAACTTTTACAATAATACCTAAAAAATGTAATTTATTTAAAATAAACATTAACTATTATTAATTTCCTGGCTGTACTATATCATAATGATAAAAATATTTCAACCTAGACGAAAAAGAGATATTTTTTAGCAATTTATTTTTTAAATGAAAATTTTAAATCACGTAGAAGCAACTTGAGTTTTAAAGTTTAAACAGATTAACATTGAAAACGTTTGGGAAAACTGTTTGAAGAAAACTTGGCATTTTTATATTTGCATGATTTTTACACATTTCAACGATTATTAAAGCATGGATTTTTTTTAATATCTTCATTATTGTTATGTATTTTTATCTTCAACGCTTTTAAGATAGAATATATTAAAAGCTCTGAAATTTGTACTTTTAACCTTTTTAAGGTTTATAAAAAGAACGACGTTCTTCCATTCTGTCTCAAACCATGTTGGAATTTAAATACATCACGTCGTTTTAAAAACATGCTTTTTTTCTATGAGGGTTTGTCAGTATTACCTGCTTGTGGACATTCTGAGAAACAAAAGTCTAAAAAATATAATTTAGTTACATGAACATATTATTTATTCCATTGCTAAGTACTTTTATAATTACAGATTTTTTTTTTAAATAGGCCAAAATAACTAGAAATTCTACAGGAAAAAGGTTAGTCTGTATATAATTTGAGAAAAAAATTGTTCTCTTTTTAAATAAATACAGTAATCCCTTAACATTCGCAAGTTTTGATTATTCGCGAAATAAAAAATGAAGAACATTTCAACATTCGCGAATATTTAATTTGGTTATTCGCGAATTTTGTTTTGTAAAGAATATTTTTTTACAAAGTAAACACGCTTTGTTTTACTAATTCCGGAAACTAGTTGACATTGTACAGCTGCATTATACTGCATAGTTTAAGCTTGGATAATTTCAGCCCTTGAGGTAAAATATAGATAGGTAATTCCGAGAAACACGAAACATGATTTGATGCTTAAAATACAAAAATTCTAAATTTTCTAAATTTCTATAGCAAGTGAAAAATTCTCTGCAAATATTTTACGGGAAATTTTTAAGCTTCAGCAACAACTTATTGAGAAAGGCATAGAATGCGATCCTTCACTGGTGAGGAGTCTTAAATTTAAAAGAGAATTCGAGGCCGCAACTTTTCCTTATATGGAAATTTATAAACAAAAGATCTGCTCTTCAGAACAATAGTATATCAATAAATTTTTTCAGCGATCAACTAGCAACTAAACTTAGTACAATATGTTTATAATTATTCAAATTTATTTACAAAATGTACTTTTTAATTCTTAATAAATATATTTTTAAGTTTCAATTGCTTTTTTCTTTTCAAAAAAATTATAAAACGTAAACCACTTTTATGTACGGGAAGATAGTTTTAACATTCGCGATTTCGACATTCGCGGAGGTTTCTGCGAACCTCACCCTCGCGAATGTTAAGGGATTACTGTATATAAATAAATAAATAAACGTACTGCAAGGACGTGGGATAAAAATAAATTATTACTCTAGTTAAAGTTTAATACCGCACAGTAAAAACGTTTTCTCAAGATAAAAGAATCAAAAGTTGCTATTACGTCATAGAAATTCTGTTGAATGACATTTTTAAAGGTGTTATTTTATTTCATAATATTTTATCTCTAAAAGCAAAATTGATTTCTTATCAAGTTATTTTTTCAGAATAATTTAGGAATTTTGAATGAAGTTATCGGCAACTTTTCCAACACACATACATATATTTAAATAGCTTCTATGCTATTACTTTAGCAAAAAACAATTAAAGATAATTATTAGGTCAGCGCTCACTGATATTCAAATAAATTAGCATTTAATAAGATAAAAAAATAAAAAAAAACTAGTTATAAGTAATTTTTCACTATCCAAAATACAGGTTCATCGAAATATAATGCCTAGATTTAAAAAAATCATAACATCGAAACCTTTTATGTTAAATGAGTAATTCTTTCACTACACGATAACTGGTGAACGCAAGTTTGGTTTTAGTTCACCAGAATTCGTCTGCGTGTCTGTGTTATGCGCGGATTAGTTGCGCAGTCGTCAAGGTCAGCCGACGCTCCAGACTGCAGCTGCTCAGTACGATGGTGATTGCCGCTGTACACTGACTATTGACTTTGACTCCACATACCAAATCATGCAAATCACGCACTATGCTTTTTGTTGCACGGTCAACATCGAACTGAGCAGCTGCAGTCTGGCGCGTCGGCTGACCTTGACGACTGCGCAACTAATCCGCGCATAACACAGATACGCAAACGAATTCTGGTGAACTAAAACCAAACTTGCGTTCATCAGTTATCGTGTAGTGAAAGAATTACTCATTTAACATTAAAGGTTTCGATGTTATGATTTTTTTTTTAATCTAGGCATTATTTTTCGATGACCCTATACTATAAACATTATATTTGACTGAATTTCCTTTTGTTTACGTCTAAATCTCCTTTTATAATGATTTTATGTTGAATTGTTTCAAATAATAAAAAAGAAAAGTGCCCAGCTAAACTGATGGCATTGAGCTCACAGACTATTCACACTAATTGTGTACTATACTCTTATTTTAAAGAATAATGCCACTCAAAAAAATAAGTGAAGGGGAATTAGCCCCCGTTTCCCCTTTATACTTAACCAGTGAACCTCCCAATCTAATCAGGGAAGCTCCTTATCATAATAAACCGGTATACCAAATTTGGAGCAAATCGAATAATCTTGCAAAAAAAAACATTTATCTAAATTAAGGGGGTGGACTAACCCCCTTTATCCTTAACCAATTAATCGCCAAAACGAATCAGGGAAGCTCCTTAACATAATAAGCCGGTATACCAACTTCGGAGCAAATCGAATCATTCTGCATGAAAAACCCATTTATCTAAATTAAGAGGGGCGGGCTAACCTCCCTTTTCCCCCTTTACCCTTAACCAATGAACCCCAAAACTAATCAGGGAAGTTCCTTAACATAATAAACCGGTATACCAAATTCGGAGCAAATCGAATCATTCTGCATGAAAAACACATTTATCTGAATTAAGGGGGGTGGACTAACCCTGATTTTTCCCCCTTTATCCTTAACCAATGAACCCCCAAAACTAATCAGGGAAGTTCTTTAACATAATAAACCGGTATACCAAATTCGGAGCAAATCGAATCATTCTGCATGAAAAACACATTTATCTGAATTAAGGGGGGTGGACTAACCCCGTTTTTCCTCCTTTATCCTTAACCAATGAACCCCCAAAACTAATCAGGGAAGTTCCTTAACCTAATAAACCGGTATAGCAAATTCGGAGCAAATCGAATCATTCTGCATGAAAAACACATTTATCTGAATTAAGGGGGGTGGACTAACCCCGTTTTTCCCCTTTATCCTTAACCAATGAACTCCCCAAACTAATCAGGGAAGTTCCTTAACATAATAAACCGGTATACCGAATTCGGAGCAAATCGAATCATTCTGCATGAAAAAACCATTTATCTGAATTAAGGGGGGTGGACTAACCCCGTTTTTCCCCTTTATCCTTAACCAATGAACTCCCAAAACTAATCAGGGAAGTTCCTTAACATAATAAACTGGTATATCAAATTCGGAGCAAATCGAATCATTCTGCATGAAAAACACATTTATCTGAATTAAGGGGGTCGGACTACCCCCGTTTTTCCCCTTTATCCTTAACCAATGAACTCCCAAAACTAATCAGGGAAGTTCCTTAACATAATAAACCGGTATATCAAATTCGGAGCAAATCGAATCATTCTGCATGAAAAACCCATTTATCTGAATTAAGGGGGGGGGGGTGGACTAACCCCGTTTTTCCCCCTTTATCCTTAACCAATGAACTCTAAAAACTAATCAGGGAAGCGCCTTATCACAGTGAACCTAGGAAAAAATTTTGAAGCAAATCGGATGTTTCTATCAAGAGTTATCGCGTTACGTACATACGTACGTACGTACATACATACATACATACATACATACATACATACATACATACATACAGAACGGGCGGGCACATTAGCTCTCAGGCTTTGATAGCCTGTGAGCTAAAAAAGAAAAGTGCCCAGCTAAACTGATGGCATTGAGCTCACAGACTATTCACACTAATTGTATACTATACTCTTATTTTAAAGAATAATGCCACTCAAAAAAATAAGTGAAGGGGAATTAGCCCCCGTTTCCCCCTTTATACTTAACCAGTGAACCTCCCAATCTAATCAGGGAAGCTCCTTATCATAATAAACCGGTATACCAAATTTGGAGCAAATCGAATAATCTTGCAAAAAAAAACATTTATCTAAATTAAGGGGGTGGACTAACCCCCCTTTATCCTTAACCAATTAATCGCCAAAACGAATCAGGGAAGCTCCTTAACATAATAAGCCGGTATACCAACTTCGGAGCAAATCGAATCATTCTGCATGAAAAACCCATTTATCTAAATTAAGAGGGGCGGGCTAACCTCCCTTTTCCCCCTTTACCCTTAACCAATGAACCCCAAAACTAATCAGGGAAGTTCCTTAACATAATAAACCGGTATACCAAATTCGGAGCAAATCGAATCATTCTGCATGAAAAACACATTTATCTGAATTAAGGGGGGTGGACTAACCCTGATTTTCCCCCCTTTATCCTTAACCAATGAACCCCCAAAACTAATCAGGGAAGTTCCTTAACATAATAAACCGGTATACCAAATTCGGAGCAAATCGAATCATTCTGCATGAAAAACACATTTATCTGAATTAAGGGGGGTGGACTAACCCCGTTTTTCCTCCTTTATCCTTAACCAATGAACCCCCAAAACTAATCAGGGAAGTTCCTTAACCTAATAAACCGGTATAGCAAATTCGGAGCAAATCGAATCATTCTGCATGAAAAACACATTTATCTGAATTAAGGGGGGTGGACTAACCCCGTTTTTCCCCTTTATCCTTAACCAATGAACTCCCCAAACTAATCAGGGAAGTTCCTTAACATAATAAACCGGTATACCAAATTCGGAGCAAATCGAATCATTCTGCATGAAAAAACCATTTATCTGAATTAAGGGGGGTGGACTAACCCCGTTTTTCCCCTTTATCCTTAACCAATGAACTCCCAAAACTAATCAGGGAAGTTCCTTAACATAATAAACTGGTATATCAAATTCGGAGCAAATCGAATCATTCTGCATGAAAAACACATTTATCTGAATTAAGGGGGGTGGACTAACCCCGTTTTTCCCCTTTATCCTTAACCAATGAACTCCCAAAACTAATCAGGGTAGTTCCTTAACATAATAAACCGGTATATCAAATTCGGAGCAAATCGAATCATTCTGCATGAAAAACACATTTATCTGAATTAAGGGGGGTGGACTAACCCCGTTTTTCCCCTTTATCCTTAACCAATGAACTCCCAAAACTAATCAGGGAAGTTCCTTAACATAATAAACCGGTATATCAAATTCGGAGCAAATCGAATCATTCTGCATGAAAAACCCATTTATCTGAATTAAGGGGGGGGGGTGGACTAACCCCGTTTTTCCCCCTTTATCCTTAACCAATGAACTCTAAAAACTAATCATGGAAGCGCCTTATCACAGTGAACCTAGGAAAAAATTTTGAAGCAAATCGGATGTTTCTATCAAGAGTTATCGCGTTACGTACATACGTACGTACGTACATACATACATACATACATACATACATACATACATACATACAGAACGGGCGGGCACATTAGCTCTCAGGCTTTGATAGCCTGTGAGCTAAAAATAAATGTTGTTTGTATGTAAAAATGGATGTTTAAACCTCCTTGGATAGACAACATGCGCTGACTTCTCTGAGGGAGTATATTTTCAAAATGGCAAATCAATTTAAATTGCAATGAAAAAACGGAAATGAAGCGGGGAAGCGTTAGAAGGCAATGTTTGAATATTGAAACAGTCATATTTTTGTTACAAAAATGTGAAAATACATTATTTTGGAATATTTTACAAAAAAAAAGGAGTGAGCATTGCTGCGCAAAAATAATAAATTTCTTTGTTTATTGTCCAGGCAATAGGGGATTTTACCTGGCAAAATTAATGGTAGTTCTGGAAATTGGGTTAATTTATGTTTTTTGTGTCGCTGAATCCGAATTTGTAACTTTCCACCAAAATTTCCCCCGGCAACGCCCGCCCCCAAATTTTGGTAAAATGCCCCCCCCCCCCAAAAAAAAAAGATTTTTATTACAAAAATCAATTTTTTTATTGTTTTAGGGAACGAGTATCTAGAAATTCAGAACGCAAACAAAATTTGCAACAAATTAGATAGATGACATTATGACATAGTGTGAAAGAGGAGGGGGGATCTGCCTCGGAACATGCGCCGCGGTGCTGCGTGGACTAAGTTGTGCAATTCCACTTAACCACTCACATCGTTTACATTCGCCCTCCCACCTCCCCTCCAAACTTTCCCTATAAGGTTTACTTTAAGTTTTTTGGGTTGCTGAATCCGAATTTTTAACTTCACCCCGCAAAAATTCCCCCCCTTCCACAAATAGTTGTTTTTAAATTAAATTTTTTATTGTTTTAGGGGGAGAGTATGTAGAAATTCAGAAAGTAGGCAAAATTTGAAATAAATAGGATATATGACATTATTAATGGGGATTAATGATTAATGATTAAATGGGAATTAATAATGATTAAATGGGGAGAGGGGGGGCTGCATAAGAACATTCCACCGCGCGCTGTTCTCAAAAACCGAATGTTTTCGAAAAATAAATTTTTTGGAGGTTTGCCGAGGGAAATTTTGGTGGGAAGTTACAAATTCGGATTCAGCAACCCAAAAAACAAAGTGAGTCGAAATCCAGAACTTGCATTAATTTTGCCAGGTAAAATCCCCTATTGCATAACTTAGTGCACATAGCGCCGCAGAGTATATTCCGAGGCAACCCTCTCCCTCCCCGTTCATTCTACGTCGTAATGTCATATATTCTATTTGCTACAAATTTTGTCTACTTTGTGAATTTCTACATGCTTTTCCCCTAAAACAATTAAAAAATTAAGACAAAAACAACTATTTGGGGAAGGGGTGTTGCGGGGGTGATTTTGGGGGGAAGTTGAAAATTCGGATTCAGCGACCCAAAAAACATATAGTAAGCCTTTTTCCAGAACTACCATGAATTTCGCCTGGTAGAGACCCTATACGGTCTATTGACTGGACTATATACAAAACTTGCCTACACTATATTCAAATTTTGCCTACTTTCTGAATTTCTACATACTTTCCCCCTAAAACAATAAAAAATTTAATTTAAAAACAACTATTTGTGGAAGGGGGGGGGGTTGTGGGGGGAATTTTTGCGGGGGAAGTTAAAAATTCGGATTCAGAAACCCCAAAAAATTAAAGTAAATCTTATAGGGAGAGTTCGGAGGGGAGATGGGAAGGTGAATGTAAACGATGTGAGTGGTTAAGTGGGATTGCCCAACTTTGTCCACGCAGCACCGCGGCGCAATTTCCGAGGCAGATCCCCACCCCCTTCATCCTGCGTCATAATGTCATGTATCTAATTTGTTGCAACTTCTGTCTACTTTCTGAATTTCTAGATATTTTTCCCCCCTAAAACAATAAAAAAATTGATTTTTTTAATGAAAACCTTTTTTGGGGACATTTTACTAAAATTTGGGGTGGGGTGGGGGGGGATTGCCGGGGGAAAATTTTGTGGGAAGTTAAAAATTCGGATTCAGCGACCCAAAAAACATATAGTAAGTCTTTTTCCAGAACTACCATGAATTTTGATAGGTAGAGCCACTATACGGTCTGTATCGCCTTGACTATTGTTTTTACATTTTTAACTGATTTACTGCCGCTACAAAATAAGTTCAAATTTTATTTCGCTATTCATTTTTAATTCATCCAAATCAATCATCTCTATTCATATTAACTTATAAAAATAATAATATAAATATATTCTTATAAACAATATAAATAATTTCACCTAAACAATATAAATTTACTCATGCAAAAAATATAAATATATTCAGAAATCTTTTATGTTTTACATTTTAAGATAACGGTTTGTGTTTAAAGAATGATAAAGTGCAGTCGAGTGTCTTAACTCTTTCCGTCACAGTAAAATTCTGCTCGTAAAATGATGAAATGACTCGCTGACACCAGAATTTACAAACGAACTTCCTGCAACTTAAAAACTTGTTATTTTCCTTATATAAACAAAATTTTATCAAAATATTCTTGGTGCGTTTGTAGTTTTTGCTGGAATTACTGCGCCGGAAAAGATTTATCTCATCAAATATATATGATTATGGTTTTTTGCATATTATACCTGCAATAACTTCTTGATACTGTATTGAAATACCTTATATACGTTTTTAATGTAAACTTAAATAACTTTTACATGGACTCATTTACTAAAAAATAATTTATTCTTTAATCACTAGTTGCCTAAAAAAAGCAGTTTTTGTATTATATAACAACACAAGTCTTTAAATACAAGTCTTACAATAACAATACAAGTCTTTAAATAGTACATACATTTTCTAGCACTTCATGCGATGTTTTTTCTTTAATGATTCCTTGATTTTTCGACTCTATGCATTTCTTTAATGATTACGTTAAGTTGGTGCATGCGTAGAATCTATTTCATAACATTCTTCTTTCAATTTCTCCAATTTAGTCCGTATCAGATTTCGTGTTTTCCCTTGAAAATGACTTTGCTATCTAAGATTAAATCTTAAAGAGCTTCGCTACCTTTCACCTTCCAAAAAACGATGAAAATGGCATATTTCCAATTTTTTGCTTAAAATGTCGTTTCTCATGTTTAGTATATACTTGAAAAATTACGTAAACACCCGATGATTACACGTATGTCATAAAGTCTTTCACTACATCAATTTAACTTTACATGTAATATTTCATTTAATTTATCTCAGTTTTTATTTTTTCATTGCATTAGTATGATCAAAACACAGAAACTACAAAATATCATTTATAAATGACTACGAATTCTGTCCAACGGAATTGTTCAGGATTGCTCAGTTGTTAGAGCAATGGCGGATTAAGCGCAAGCCATTGGTTCAAATTGGTAATTGTAAATTTTATTAAGTTACGTGTTATTCATAACTGCCAGCTTCCCAAGTTAAAGAAAAACTAAACATACTTTTGACAAGAAATTTTATTTTAAGAATGAAATCAAGTAAATTTCAAATGACTCCCTTATTCTCGGGGATTTTACAGGTGTGTTATTTTTCAGGATGAAAAGTTAATTCCAGTCTTATAATATTCCACTTTTTTCTACATTTTTGTTTACTTTTATAAAAATTTCTTTAAAAAAATTATCCTTTTTTGAGTGTCATGTTTTGTATATGAAACTATCTGCATGGCAAAGGAATTCAGTCACGTTACATGAAAAATTTACATAATATAGCTTTTCTTTGTTTATTTTGTCACAGTGGTTGCAAGCCCTATATAATATCATTAATTTAAGAGGCCAGTTTACTTGATGAATTTAGTGAATTTAAAATTGCTATGTAGGAGGAATTCTTTAATATAGGTTGGCAACGCCCTTTCGTAGTTAGTTAAAATATCCATCATGTTTGTCAAATTTCCAAATAAGTGTGTTTAACTTGTTTTTTGCGAAGATCTCATTCGAGTATTTGTTAATTTTCAATAGTTCTATTCAGTTTTGAAAATTCATATCAGCGGAGTGCATCCTCGTCCAAAAAGGATAAAAAAGGACTAATTCAAACAGAAACTCACTGAAAACTTTTTCACTCGAAAGAGATTTTTCGTTGAAACTAACATGAGAATTCTTTAAAGTATAAAATAATTATTTCTTAACAATGTTTTGCCTTATTAATCAGAAATCAAAATTCAAAGAAAATTTATAAATTGCTAGTGTAAACTATACTTCGTATAATATTTATGTGAATGATTAAGACAACTATTAACAAAGAGAGAAAACATGGACATGAGTAGGATGTTTATCAAGAGAGGAGAAAATGGTGATATTATGCCAAATTTTCTCAAAAGGGGCGCAAGTTGTTTAATATATCCCGCGACTAGCCCTTCCACGCTTTACCTGTCCATTTCAGGACCATAAACCTAAACAGCTTTCTACAAACACACTTCTAACTTCCGAGCGTTTTCGTTCACTGTACTTTTCTGTCGAGATTTTAAACATTGAAAAAATTGTTGCATAAAAATAAATTTATTACCGCCCTCCATTCTGTTGTAAATTTTTCAATATATTTATTTCTACATATTAGATAATTCTATATATCCTAGTTAACACTTTCCAACGTGTTCTAAAATTGTTTATGAATTGGGTTTGTCTGTCCGTCTTTGTGTTCATATGTCTGTCTCTCTATGGGTGCTCCAACTCACGTAACTATAGTCCGATTGCTATGAAATGGATATATGATATCGGGTATCACTATGGCATGTTCCTTATTGAAAATAAAGTGTCTAGCAATTAGGTTTATTTACAAGTTTTGAATTCCGTTACATTACGGTGTATGGGGAAAAATCGTTCGAGGTGCTTTTTAATGATGTAACACTATTTTAAACATACTGAAAGGGATATATATCACAGTGTATATCAGTGTACTACAAGGTTCGTATAGTACGTGGTGAGCATAGAATGTATCGATCATTTACAGGGACACACAAAAGAATTTGGCTAGAGAAGAAAATGAAAATTAATTGAAGTATTGAAACCTACGAACAATATGTCTCAGTTGTGGTATGCATTTTTAAATGTAATTATGTTTTAAATATTACTTGGTGTGTATAAATGCTATAGATCACATATACAGGGCTGCGCAAAAGTTTTCAACAACATCCGTTTATTGGCGTAAATTGCTGAATTGAAATTTTCAACAGTGGTATGCATTTAACTGAACTAACTTATAGCATACTACGCGTATATATATATATATATATAGATCATAAACCGGGCTGCATGGCAAAATCGTATATTTACCCCGACTATTCCTGATAATAGCAGAAATTGGGTTTTCATATTATTATTGCATTATGTGTTTCCAAAAATGTTCATTTTGACATCCTTGTTCACCTTATTAAACTATGGAGTTTTGTTACCGTATTCTGAATGTGTTGGAAAGTATTTCATAATTTAAGCCGTACGCATGATAATCCGTTCTCGTTTAATCATAATACCGGCAATAACATAATCTTAAAAAAAAAAACACTAAAAATACATTTTAAGAAATAATTTGAAAGTTATTAATTAATTAATTTTTAAGAGTATTTTTTTAAATAATGTGGGTTATTAAATAAGGCATTATTTGCATCATCATAAATTTTTACAATATTATTTAATTTTTCTCTTATTGTGTTTCTATTTATCAACTTATTTGTTTATTTATCTTTTTAATTTTAAAAATTGTCAATGTTTATAACTTTAATGGTTATAGACATTACTTCAATTGTTATAAACAATGTTTACACTTTTCTAATCATTCTAAATTGGTTCAGCTGCAAATTCTAATACCTAATTACATGAAGGCAGATGCATTATTGTCTATCTTTGAAGCAATATGTACAAACACTAAAGATTACCTTTGTAAGTAAACATTATTTCTTATCAGTTAAGTACTTTAGATTAAGTACTTTAGATACTTAGAAAAATTTCCATAATTCAGAAGGGAGACACAAACCTTGCATTATGATTCGCACCTCATCACACCACCAGGACCAACATTTTGATATAGAGGAAAGTTGAAAATTTTAATGATTTTCCGTAAGGAATGGAAATTTGTAAAAAGAATTTCCCGTATCTAAATTAAAACGATGTGAAATTTTTAAAAGAATGAATCGAATTTTGTTTTAATTTTAGAATTGTTCATTCAGAAAAACTGAAGTTTGCTGGTTTCGTATTCAGAATTTCAGTATTAAATTTGATTCCGTTCAATATTCATCATAAATGAGTTAGATTGTGACTTTCAATTCAATGAGATACCTCATTAAAACACTGATTCACATATTATTAAGGTCGAATATTTTAGAGAGAGTCTGTTTTAGATATACAATTTTTAGATATTTTATGTAACATGTTACATATGTTTTTTATGTAAGAAATTTTAAAGCCATTGCAAATACTCTGGATAAGAAGTTTTAGTTTTTCGATAACTTTCAATTATTTAGAAAATGTTGATTTTTTTGCAGATTTTGTCTACTAACAGACAAACAATTTCGTGATATTTCTAGTCCCACCGCTGGCTGAGAGGTTCTGTTCTCGAAGCTGGTAGACGTGAGGTTCTGGGTTTGAACCCAATCGCGCCCATCGGCCTAATCGTTCAGAGTTTTCGTGGTTTTCTTCGATCCATGTATTTCCATGCGTAAATAGGGGTTAGGTTCCCTTAGAAAGACACCCACGAAGGGCACTTCCCCCTCGGGCCTATATCCCTAGTGCAGATAATCGGCCGTCAAAAATCAACCAACCAACCGTAATATTTTTATATAATTATAGAAGTAATATAAATAACTACATTCAAACATAATAAAAATTTAAATAAGTATAAAATTACACAATATTTCTTAATACCCTGGAACTGTATTCATATATATCAGTGTATATCTTAATTTACTGTAGCCCTCCTAATAAGTATTCGTTAAGCAAAAATATTTAGCATATGATGAAATATACACTGTTTAACATTTTTTTTCCCATATTACTAAAAGGAACTCACGTATACTTTTACTAAAGTCGATTTACAGGAAAACATGATAAAATCTGTTAGCAGTTGCGCCTTTTTTTATTCATTGAAGAGAAACACCAAAGAATGTTTGCTTAATACAACTTAGTTATCTGAAACTGTAAAAATCTTTTACGAGAAAAATGCTTGGACAAGAAAACAGTAACAAATCGTAAAAGGATTTATTTTAAGCAAGAGCCAATAAATGTCATTTTGAAACACTTCGAAATAATGCAATTTGAATGTAATGAGAAACGGTAAATTTAGTTATTTTAACTTATTTTATCGCTGTATGAAATATTGTAAAGCACTTTTAAAATCGTAAATACAGATATGTTTTCGTCAATTATATAATGTGGGACGAAATGGTTGAATTTTCGTTTTTTACAGAATACTGAAAAAGATTTGAAAAGATCAATTCTTCAAAACAGTGATCAGTTAAAAGTAAACCCAAAAGGGAGATTTTTTTTTGTATTTTAAAGAATGAAAAATGTAAATGGCTTTTACGATCGAACTTGTACATTATGGGAAAATATAATATGTTAGATATATTTTACAGAAACATTAACGAAAGTTGTACATTAAACTTTATAATTGCAATTAATACGAAAAACGTCCATTTAAGGTGGTTGTGGTGCTGTTTATGACGACCAATTATCAACACGACGGATATGGGTCCAAAACGGGAGGTGCCCTGCGTAGGGGTCTTTCTAAGAGAACCTAAACCGTATTTCAGCAAGGAAACCCAAGGTTCGAAGAAAACCACGGAAAACTCCGAACGATTAGGCCGACAGGCGCGATTGGGTTCGAACACAGCACTATCCGTCTACCAGCTTTGACAGCAGATCCTCTCTGCTATTGAAGGGAAGGTTTTTAAACAGTTTTTCAAATTCTATTTTAAATATAATAATACAGGTGGAGTATAAATTATTGAGCACGTATCAGCGTTCCATAAAACAAAAACAAAGTATTATAGTTACATGTTTAATGTTTTATTGAAAAGCATAATTCAAACAGTTTTCTGTAACGCATTGAATAACTTCTACATGAGCTCCATTTCTTGCACGTAAAGTATCGAGCCTCTAGTTATATTCACGCCAAACTTTGCGGAGGATCTCAGCCGTTATTCCACAAATAACCTCATTAATTTGTCATTTTAGTTCATCAATATCCTGAATACAAGATAGTAGATGTATTTTACAAAAACGTTATAGATTATGTTTGTAAGGAAATTCTTATCAGTTAAGTAATTTAGACTAAAAATTTCCTGGAAATTTTTACCGCAAAATGCATGTGCTATAATCATTACCCATGTGACGTCAGCCGCGGGTAAACAGAATAGAAACACCAATAGGCGTGAAGAACATTTTAACACTGCTCCCCCTTCGTCCAATAAACAGTCTTTTTCGGAGGGTTTTTCCCCTCAGAGGCGTGGCTGTTGCCATTCGTGGGTAAAGTCCATAGGACTTTACCCACGAATGGCAACAGCCACGCCTCTGAGGGGAAAAACCCTCCGAAAAAGACTGTTTATTGGACGAAGGGGGAGCAGTGTTAAAATGTTCTTCACGCCTATTGGTGTTTCTATTCTGTTTACCCGCGGCTGACGTCACATGGGTAAAGTCCATTGCTGAAAAAGATGTCAATATCTGCCTTGAATTTGACACTCGTTTACATATGATATAAGCGCTCGAATCGCCAAAAGTTGTCAAAGCCATGTTAATAAAAAAAGCTAAGGAAAATTTAACTATAACTGGGACCAGTACAAATTCTGTTGCTGGGACCAGCGCAGTCACCCCAAAAAAGAAAAAATATCCCCCCTTTCATGAGTTCAGAAATGATACACATCTCTTTCATCATGATAAAACCCCAGTACGACCAGTACCAAGAGTAAGTGAAAATTAATTTTTCCACAAGAAAAGTAAACTATGTAGAAATATTTTCCCGTAACTAAATGATAACGGTGAAAACATTTTAAAAGAATCAAAAGAATTGCTCGGATTTTAGGTAGATTTCGTATAAATACTACCTATTGGAATCGTTCCTATGTTGGAATTTCTGAAAAATTTTTGCAGATCTACACCGATCATGACCCCTAGAAAACAAAACCACCCTCAGTAAAAAAACTTTATCTATCTATCTATCTATATATATGTATATATCACTTTCTTCTTTACACGATAACTTTCGTAATTCTGCACCAATCTCTTCCAAACTGATACATAAAATCAAAGGGCATAAAATCTCGGTCAAGTTCGTTAATGGGCAAAATCGGACCAAGGGGATGGAAATAGGGAGGGGTTTTGTGAAAACCGAACCCCCCCACCCCCCACCCCCCGCCATAACTTCTTAATTTTTGTACATATCAAATCAGTTTAAAGTTTTTATTACTTCAAAAAATAGGGCCAAAATTTATGTATCACAGATTTTTGATAAAGTTAAAAATGGGCTCAAGGAGCGCAAAAAATAGGGTTTTTGGGAGAAAGAAATTCATAGCTTCGTCAATTCTCAAGATATCAATTTCAATTAATTTTATTATAAATCTCCTTAATATTATCTACAAATTTTGTATTCACAAGTTTTTGATAGGACCAATGTGTACCGCATAAAAAAATTAAAAACGAAAACAAAAAGGGGGTTTGAAGAAGTAAAAAATCCAAAACTCCGTCAATTCAAAAGATATAAAATCCCCATGAATTTATCATATATCTTCTTAATATTGTCTACAACATCTATATAGACAAGTTTTGGATAGGACCTATTCTTACAGCAAAAACAAATTAAAAATACATAGCGGTTGAAGAAAAAAATCATCTAAGTAAGGGTGTATTCAAATCCAAACTGCGTATTTTCTGACACATTTTGCAATTCATTTTTGCTCTCAAAGGCTTCCAATTGGTACATTTTCTTACTCAGAAACTATATAATGTACCGTAATGGTCGATTTTTTGATAGAAGAAGAATA
Organism: Maratus speciosus; assembly: GCA_963932465.1. NCBI lineage: Eukaryota > Metazoa > Arthropoda > Arachnida > Araneae > Salticidae > Maratus > Maratus speciosus. The sequence continues at coordinate 181,043,273 of OZ010788.1, read as the reverse complement.
TATTTTAAAAAATGCTGTTAAAGTGGGCATTTTGAACCGAATTTCCCGAAGCGGATTGTGTTGGAAAAATCATTGCATTAAGGATACACTCAAATCCAAACTGCTTATTTTATGACTCATTTTTTAATTCATTTTTGCTCTCAAACGCATTTAATTGGTAGATTCGCTTATTCAGAAACTATATAATGTACCGCAATGATCGATTTTTTGATAGAGGCAGAATATATTTCAAAAAATCATGTCAAAGTGGGCATTTTGAACGGATTTTCCCGAATCAATTGCGTTATCACTTTCTTCTGGACACGATAACCTCCGCAATCCTGCACAAATCTCTTCCAAACTGATACATAAAATCAAAGGACATAAAATCTCGGTCAAGTACGTTAATGGGCAAAAGCGGACAAAGGGGATGGAAATAGGGAGGGGTTTTGTGAAAACCGAAAACCCCCCATTACTTCTTAATTTTTGTACATATCAAATCAGTTTAAAGCTTTTATTACTTCTAAAAATAGCGCCAAAAATTCATGCATCACAGATTTTTGATAAAATTTAAAATAGGGTCAAGGGGCGCCAAAAATAGGGTTTTTGGGAGAAAAAAATTTCCTTACTACGTCAATTCTCAAGATATCAAATCCAATAATTTTATTATACATCTCCTTAATATTATCTACAACTTTTATATTCACAAGTCTCTGATAGGACCAATTCGTACCGCAAAAAAATTAAAAACGAAAACAAAAAAGGGGGGTTGAAGAAGAAATATTTTCATAGCTCCGTCAATTCACAAGATATAAAATCTCCATGAATTTATCATATATCTTCTTAATATTGTATTCAACATTTATATAGGCAAGTTTTTGATAGGGCCAATTCTTAAAGCAAAAACAAATTAAAAACACATAGCGGTTGAAGAAAAAAATCATGTTATTAAGGGTGCATTCAAATCCAAACTGTCTATTTTCTTACTCAATTTTAAATTCATTTTTGCTCTCAAACGCATCCAATTGCTAGATTCTCTTATTCAGAAACTATATAATGTACATTAATGATCGATTTGTTGATAGAAGCAGAATATATTTCAAAAAATGTTGTCAAAGTGGGCATTTTGAACAGAATTTCCCGAAGCGATTGTGTTAGAAACGAAAAATATTGCCCTACTGAGAAAAATAATTGTTTTTTAATCAAGTTTTAATTAATTGAAAGAAAAATAAAAACACAGGTCGCTTTAAAATCTTTTCAAAAATCACGTCAGCATGTCTCATATTTTTTTTTTATTAAAAATGAATCTGAAAATGTGCCAGAAAATTTCGAGTTGTTGAGCATGGAAAAATATTTTTTTTAATATTGCCTTAACATGATTCTGATAAAACCAGCTATTTTGTACAAAGGAAATAAAAACTCGTCAAAAGTAGACAGATAAAACTGTTAAAGTGGATTTATATCTAATAATGATTTAGTTTTTGTTGGTGAAATTAGTATACTTAACTTCGAAATCTACCTCTGCCTGTAGGCTGGGCTGGCAGGGATTTTTTTCTTTTAATTTAAGATTTGATCATGCAGCTAAACTGACTTTTGCTCGTTTTACATTCAGAATTTCATAATTAAATCAGATTCAATACAAAATTCGTCATAAATGAGTCATAATATTCGTGAAATCTTTCATCATAAAATCAGTCATAATATTCGTGATTTTCGATTACAATCTGTTACATCATTAAAACAGTGATTTCAATATTTTTTAATGTCGAATCGTTTCAGACACTTTATTTTAGATATAGAATTGTTTAGATATTTTAGACCTAGAAACATATATTTTTTAAGTGATATATTTCAGAGCGAATACAAATACTGAATAAAGCATGCAAGCAGTGTGTAAAATTTAACGCTGGATTAAACTTAGAATATATGAATCCGTGACGTAAATATAGCTGCGTAATCTTTCAAATATTTACAAAGAAATAGGTTTATATCTTATATCTATAGGTTTATATATAGGATTATAGGTTTAAATTATGATCGGATTTTTTCTTTTAATTTAATATTTGTTCATGCAGATAAACTGAATTTTGCTCGTTTTACATTCAGAATTTCATCATTAAATCAGATTCAATACAAAATTCGTCATACATGAGTCATAATATTCGTGAAATAATTCATCATAAAATCAGTCATAATATTCGTGATTTTCGATTAAAATCAGTTACATCATTAAAACAGTGATTTCAATATTTTTAGTCGAATGGTTTCAGACATTCTATTTTAGATATAGAATTGTTTAGATAACTTAGGCCTAGAAACATATGTTTTTTTTTTTTAAGTGAGATATTTCAGAGCGAATACAAATACTGAGTAAAGTATGCAAGCAGTGTGCAAATTTAACGCTGGGTTAAACTTAGAATATATGAATCTGTGACGTAAATATAGCTGCGTAATCTTTCAAATGTTTACAAAGAAATAGGTTTATATCTTATATCTATAGGTTTGTATTTTTATATAGGTTTATATATAGGATTATAGGTTTATATTATGATCGGATTTTTTCTTTTAATTTAAGATTTGTTCATGCAGACAAACTGAATTTTTCTGGTTTTACATTCAGAATTTCATTATTAAATCAGATTCAATACAAAATTCGTCATTAATGAGTCATCATTAAAATAGTGATTTCAATATTTTTAATGTCGAATGGTTTCAGACATTCTGTTTTAGATATTTTAGACCTAGAAACATATGTTTTTTATGTGATATATTTCAGAGCGAATGCAAATACTGAATAAAATATACAAGCAGCGTGTAAAATTTAACTCTGGATTAAACTTAGAATATATGAATCTGTGACGTAAATATAGCTGCTTAATCTTTTAAATGTTTACAAAGAAATAGGTTTATATTCAAAATACTTTTGTAAATTTATTTATAAATATGAATACTTCAGGTTTTCCTATAAATTTTAGTTAATTTGAATATGCTTAATTTTTTACAGATTCTGCCTACTTACACACAAACAATTACGAAAATTTCTATGTATTTATAAAATCAATATGAGTTGCCACTTTTAAAAATAATAAAAATAAATAAACAAATATACGATATTTCTTAATATTCTGGAATTATTTTCTTATATATCTGTCTATATTTTAATATACTGTAGCATTTAAAAAAAAAATGTAATAAGTATTCTTTAAACAACAGTATTTAGATTATGGTGAGCTAATCACAACGTTGTTTAATATTTGTTATAATATTATTAAAAAGAACGCACGAATACATTTATTAGAGTTGATTTACAGGAAAACATTTTAAAATATATTAGCATTTACAACTTTGTTTATTCTTTTAAACGAAACACCGAAGAATGTTTACTTAATAGAATTGAGTTATCTGAAACAGTAAAAATCTTTTTCTTAAGAAAACTACTTAGACAAGAAAATAGTAACAAATCGTAAAACGATTTATTTGAAGCAAGCGCCAATAAATATCGTTTTGAAACACTTCGAAATAATGCATTTGGAAAATAATAAGAAACAATAAATTTAGTTATATTTAACTTATTTTATATCTGTACTAAATATTGCAAAACATTTCTAAAAATCGCAAATACAGATTTTATGTTGTAATCATATAATATGGGAAGAAATGGTTTTGTTTTTCGTTTTTTACAGAATGCTGGAAAAGATTTGAAAAGATCAATTCTTCAAAACAGCGGTAAATTAAAAGTAAACCATAAGGGATTTTTTTTTTTGTATTTTAAAGAACGTAAATGGCTTTTACGATCGAACTTGTGCATTATGGTAAAATAGTAATGTAAACCAGTAGGGAGATTTTTTCGTACTAGTATTTTAACAGTAGAAGCGCCGGAAATTTCACTCAGGTTTTATTAAAAAATATACATCAGAATTTTTATTTAAAGCTTTTTAACTTATTTATTTAAATTATTTTTCATTAAAGATATGCCCCACCACCCTTTTACCCAATTGGCAAAATATGCGGATGATACTTGTGTTTTTGCTATTAATCGTAATCGTAAATTTGCTATCCTTTCTATCTCTCGACACCTTAAATTTCTCTGTAATTGGTTCCAAAAATGGCGAATTAAAATTAATGTAAATAAAACACAAACCATCCTTTTCTGTAACTTAATGGAAAATAATCGTAATAAATATAAAATTAACTTTCGTAATATTGATTTGCGATGGTCAAACACATGTAAATATCTGGGAATCATTCTTGATCAAAGACTCACCTTCAGCAAACACATCCACTACGCTCGCAATAAATTTCGAGCTGCTAAAACTTTAATTTATCCCTTATTAGCTCGAAACAATATGTCTACTAAAAATAAATTGCTTCTTTACAACTCCTTTTTAAGACCTATTTGAACTTATGGATGCCAAATGTGGAGCTACGCTGCCTACTGCCACACAATGTTCGAAATTTTCATCTGTATAAAGAAATTCATTATCCCAAATTAAATACTTACATTCAAGACTTAAATATTAACTTTCACCTCTCTTTGGAAAACTCTGAAAACAGTGCTCTAAATTCACTTCCAGCGTATGATATATTTGACATCCATAACAGAAAAAGACCGAAATTAGGTATGATTTTAGATACCCTGCTTATCTTCTAAATTTTACTTTAAACTTTTAATAATAATATTTATTTTTAATAGTATTCCTTTATTTTAAATTTTGTTTTTACCTTGTGTCTGCTCAACAAACTCTGAAAGATTCTGCAATAAACTTCTATCAGCCAATAATATTATTCCTTTCAAAGTTAAGTTTCTCCCATTTTTCCATGCATCTATAAGTACACTGCCCTGGAGCGAATTTTCTTCTTCCCCTCTTTTTAATTCATCTTGTTAGAAATGAAAAATCGAAAACTTTTCTCAACATTAAAGAACTATTCAAAATTCGCATGAAACAGAAAGCTATAGGGCCCCCATAAGACTGTGTAATGTTGGAATTGCGAAGGCTTTTTCAACATTAGTACATACTGTTTTATGGACCCAAAATGTGTAGGATGCGGAGGGACACATAAAAGCCCTGAATGTTCGCGTAAAGTTGCTAACTCTAAGGAAAATGATGAAAAACCAGTTGAACTGCTGCTGGCTTTTTGTGACCGCGGTTCTCAGCATCCGGCCTCTTATAAGGGTTCTGAGAACTACCCCATTAAACCTAAATTTCGTAAAACTTATGCAGATATTATTAAAAATAAAGAATGTAAACCAAACTCCGAAAATCCAATAAAAATCAGCCCCCAAAAAGAAAACTTTCCAAATAGACCCGAAGATGGCGCCATCGCTCCGGTGCAACTGTACCAGTTGGAAGAATTAAATACAGGTTTCATTAAGATTAACTTTAGAAAAGATTAAGATAAAGCTAAAAATTGAGTCATTTATTAGTCTCGAAAACATTTATGAGAACGTTGTAGAACAAAAAGATACTAATAGAAAAATTCTTACTTTCATGGATGGGATTACAAAATTCTCTCATGATTAAGTTTAGTTTCTGCTAGGAAAATTTGTAAATGTAAATGTTTCTATATAGGCATTCTCGAATTTCTCATTGTTAGTATCGTGTGATTTATAAATTGCAATGTTTTAATTTTTATATAATGTAAAATATATGGATCTGTTTTGGGCCTTATTTTTTTCCGTGCAATGCCATCGCCACAGCTTTACCTTGCGGGGTCCGACCATAGACTTCTCATATAACTGGACTCAGAAATAGCAACCCTTTCTTGACGCCGGGATCGCTACCCACCGTCACGTGATGGTGGGCAGAGAAAACGCGCCAAACCGGTTTTTCTCCTCTGGTTACCGCTGAAACTTTCTTGCATCGGCGTTTCTCTCGCATAAATCAAATACGACAGTTGCCAATAAGGTGATCACCGCCATAAAAGACAACCTTTTGGCGATGAAAGCGGGAAACATGTGTGCCTCAAGTTCTGACCGAAATAACAATGGGATTCGGCCTCTACTTCTTATCTTTACTCTGAGGGTCCGACAACCAGGTGAGAGGAGCCTCGGCTCCAACCAATGGGAAATCGGCCTTGCACTTCCCACCTTAGGCCATGATTTTCAAATCACTTCCTGTCTTCAATACTGTTCTGCCATTCCTCACGTATGCTGATTCCGGGGATGTGTGGAGCTGTCCACAGCAGCATCGGTTCAAACTGTATTCGAAGTCGAAGTCGGGTTTTTGTGATTTCCCCCTCAGATATCGCTGTGTGCAGCTCTACAAATCCAGGTGAAGCCGAAGTATACAAAGGGCCTTTTTTAAGGCCAAGGTCTCCGTATGCCGTGTGGAGCTTTCAGCTCGGTCCTTCCTTGGTTGCTTTGGACGCCGCGATAGATTGGGCGCGGGGGACACTGCTCAACGAATAGTTGTATTCCAGTTTAAATTAAATTTTTTTAAATTTTTAACTTGTCTTTTTTAAATTAGTAAATATTGAAATCTTTTTTTTTTCATATGAGCTCAGGAAATTTGTTTCCCCCCCCCCACCCCCAGTAATTTTATGTTTTCTCCCCAGTGCTGCCATGATTCAGTTCCTGCTAGTATCTCCATAATATTACTCTCGGGAATGTGGGGCAATAGACCCCAGGCTCGTCCACAAACTGTCAGAAGTCTCTCTGTATAATAAATATCTTACGGTTATACATAGTCCATATTCATATGGACTGCGATCATATGGACTGCTTTTTTTTACTATAAAGCAAATGTAGGTTTAAAAACCAATTTACCAGTTAATACTCTGCCAGGAATTGCAAAAATAAGAAGATCTGTATGAGAAATCTGTCTACTAATGATATCCAACTTCAGACAACAATCTCAACAGAAGATGAAGATATAGGCACGATTAACGATGATAATATGGACACGGAACTGGATAATGCGAATGAAGATTTGGAGGGAGCAATTCCAGGTTCAGTCAAAAAGGATAATAAATTTGTTGCCGAAATTGAAGACTAACAACATAATTCTAAAATAGCAAGGAGAGTAAAAAATGTTTTGGTGATGTCGTAACGGAAGATTTTGAAGAAAACAAGAAAAACTTCTTTTACACTAGACGAAGCCTTGGAAAATATTCAAGAAGCTCGACGCTCTGCTAAACTGTCACTAAATAAGCAAGTGGAAAGGATGTTACAGATTTCGAAGTTAAAATTTCTATGTGCAAATGTAGAAGAAACCATTGAAATAAGAATATCGCCGGTAGATATGGGTGAGGCTGATAGCTGAAATATTACAGATGTTACAATTTCTGTGGAGAATGAAAACATATAAAAATTATAGTGCAAATGATAGTATTTTAAATCAACTGTACACAAGAAACGATTTTACTGCCTGTAAAGGAGCTCTAATTATTACTTAATGAAGTTCCAGTGAACGAAATAAATCTAAGAGAATGTGCTCGCAAAAATCCCAACATATGTGATCAAGGATTTCAACATTACAATTGAAGAGCTAAGTGGAAGAACATGTTAAGTAACAAAAATTACATTTCAAGAAATTTGAGGTGAAAGTTTTTGCTGTAGAATTTAATGATTTATTTTCCGTTTGATACCATGTGTTTAAAATATTAACAGGTATGGTACTAAACTTTCTCAGAAAAACTTATTCATATTTAATTTTCAAATATTAAAAATTATTAATATTGTTGACATTATTAAATATTAAAATATTAAATATTAATGGATAATCTCTTAAATCTTCAAGACTAAATAGAATCTTAGTGTTTTAGCTTCAGTATGTGATACCATACCTCATAACGCTTTCACACAAAAGATAAAAAAAATTACAAAATCTAGCATAACATGTTCATCCACTCAGCTATTCTATTGTGAGGGCAATTATAACTCAAGTTGCTGCAAATGTCAAAATTCAAAACCCTTTGTAACTCCAAATGCCACAATAGCTGTTCCTGCCAAAATAAATAATTTGTTGGAAATATAATATTATTTTTCTTATGTATTTTGTTTGCAATTTGTTATAAAAATAATATTGTATTTGGAAACCTCAGTCCATCTTTCGAATTGACAAAATATATTTTTCTTGACTTCTTTTCGATGGCCGTCTAATCTGGCACTTCTAAGCGGGTGAGGAACATGTGACCTACCTGTTTTTTTCTTTTTTTCTTCTATTAGATTGGTGTAAAAATTGTCTCATTCCAACATTAACTTCTCTTAGTATATTTACTATAGGTTACAATTAATTTAATACAAGTATAAATTTAAAACTCTCTACTTATGCTACATTTTGCTTAATATCCATTGCTAAAAGCCTGCACATTACAACTGAATTATTTATTCATTCATTATTTCAGTGTATAAGATTTTTACTAAATTGATTCAGTAATTATAAAAACAATTATTTTTAATACGTTAGGCCTTGGCGTCCTATTAATAGAACACATTTTTTGGTTGAGTATTACTGCTCTTAACATTCATTTTTGTAATTAACTTCATATAATCATGAAAGTACATATTCCAGTAAAAGGCATATTCGTTACTAAGCTAAATTAATGATATTGACCGAACTTCGTTGGATCAATTAACAATAACCGGTAAATATGATTAATATGAAATATTTATCAAATTTACCATAAGACGCGGTTATTATTAATAATAACCGAATTCATCAAATTGACCGCAACATATATATTTAATCATTTTTAAAAGAAATTTCTGGTTCAAATTGAATTATACATATTTGGTAGCAGCGAAATTTACTTTTCTTGGCGCGTGTAGTTTGAACACTAAAAAGACCGTGAGGGGTCATTTTGACCCCTACCGTATGAATATATTTCTGTTCGAACCAGAAATTTCTTTGCAAAATAAGTTTAAAAGACACAAAGAAGAAAAAATATTAAATAAATATGTTAAACAGATTTTAATAAAAATTTCGACGTAAAATATTTTTACACAACTTTGAAATTCCCGGTCGTTTTAGTGTTAAAGAGCGAGAAATATAAATGACTTTTATGATATAACTTATGCATTATGGTAAAATATAAGTTATCAGATATATTTTATAGAAACGTTGACGAAAGTTCTATATTCAACATTATAACTGAAATTAGGAACAAAAACTTCCATTTTTAGGAAATTCAGTTTTTAAGCAGCTTCTGAAATTATATTGTAATTATAACAATAGAACGTAAATATAATAATGTGACGTAAATATTAGATAATTCTAATTATTTAATTGTAAATCCTATGTTAAGTAAATTAAGATTTCATTGTGGTGAATATTTTTATAAAATGCAAAAAGTTAAATTTTAATTTCTTGTTATTTTTAATTTCTTTGAATGAAATAACTTCTGCAAATATTTTGCATCGTCTGCTTTAACATGATATTTTGACATTTGCTCTCAGATTAAAAACTAATCACGGTTAATTGGATTTAGGATTTTTACAAATCCGATTCCTCTATTCAAGTCTTTGAAAAAAACACCGCAAATAATGTAGATTCATGAAACAAAATCTATGTGCGATTAAAATTGTTGTAATAAATAAATAACGAAATTTATTTAATACGCAAGTCAATGACTAAATATAATTTATTTTTAATCCTGATTTTATAATTAAAGTTTTCTAGTTGATTGAAATAATTATTTGTTATTAATTTTCTAAATTTAAATTTTAATATTAACGTGCATACTAACGCAGAAAAATAACAATGTTATTTATCAAAAATATAAGTCTCAAAATGTTGCGGAAGATGTATTTAATTAAAAAAAAATCGAACGTTCATTAAATTTTTTCTTTTATTTTAAGAATTTCTTTTTCTATTCTCTGTATAACACATATAATTATAATATTTTATTTTTTCAGAACTTTAATGGGGAAAATCGAGTACTTTTACCGGCAACATTAAGATCTGTTATAAGTTATTCCAAGAAGAATCATAAAAAAGTTAAGATTGTTCAAAGTAACTGCAATTTTGTTGTGTAATCGAAATAAGCAGTTCCTGTATTGAAACTTACAAGCGAAATTCTTTGCATTATTTTTATTTAATAGAAGATAATTTGAGGATTTTTAAATTTGGGTAATTAATGAATTATTAGAAGTAACTTAATTGTACATATGAAAAAGTTTATATCTAAAAATTCTCAAAATAAATTTATCTGTTTTAATAAATTTATTTCCTCAAGCATGTAATCAATGGATTTTAGTGCATTTTTACTTTCCGCAGACTTGCACTATAAAGAAATTTTGCAATCATGATAAAATTTTTAATATAGAAATTTTAGTATATTTTTACAATTGTAAAATTCGTGCTTGGTGTGTTTGTTCTCGTTCTAGCAGATTTGTTTTAAGTCCACAAGATAGTCTACATTTAATTTACAAGTAACCGGATCATCTGTAATTATAATATCTGCGTGCCAAATCTCTGTTAGAGTTGTTTCGATGTCCTAAAATAGTACGCACAATTTATAGAGAACGTGTAAATTCTAAATACATACACTGTACAATTGTTTCGCTAAAATAAGGAGATTGTGACACCTGTACTATTTCAGCATTATGCTTTTTTTTTTCTTTTTTTTTTTTTTTTTAATCAATCTCAGTCATAACTTTTCAAAGGTAGAAAACACAAAACACTACTTTAAGAGGAGAAATTATTTAATTCATCTTATAGTGAACAATAATACTAACAGGACGTGATACAATCTACGGAACTAAACTTTCCAAAGCACCACCTTGATCCTTCTGCTACTTTTAAAAAAGCGAAGTTTTCAAGTATCGATATGTATTCAATGTTCATATATACACAAATTTCTGTGTGGTATTCTGTTTTTACACATATTTATGTGTAATATTCTGTTCTTAAACATATAGCTGTGTAAAATGCGTAGGCATATTTCTGTAAAGTATTCTGTTCTTACGCATATATATCTGTAATATTCAAACACATATTTCGTGCAATACGGAAAATACCCAGATATTTCTGTTATATGTAAAATCAATACAAAACCCCTTAACGGGTTAAAAGTTTGTGACGCAACAGTTTATCTTTAGCTCAAAGAATTTTAAATTTGGAACTTAAAAATAATGATATCAAACTTTGAGTGACGCTATGCTATTAATTTATCTATACACACGCACACATATTATATATATATATATATCAAAATTTATTCATTGATGCGTTATCATTTATATCTCATAAATTCGAATTATGAATTTCAAAAGATATGACATGAAAATTTAAGTGACGCCCTGATGTTGCTTAAAACGATTAGATTTAAAAATCATTTTAAATTTTCTTTTAGCTAAATACATTTACACATCTAAACAATACTTTTCATTTCCTAAAGCACTGTTGAATATATTACTTTCACTGAATTTATATAATGCACTGAAATGTTTTCATTTGAATAAATTGATTTATCTTTTGTGCCACGCTACCCAAAAATCAAAAGTAAAATTTATGTAAATAGTCTTTTTTTTTTCGTCATATTATCCATTTGCATACATTTAACTTAGTTTGGATAAAATAACGCAAAAAACTATTTACATAATTTTTTTTCTCATTTTCAACTTCTAATTTGGTTTATTGTCAGACTTCCATTTTTAATCTTAATTAGACTTGCAAGCTGTTTTTTTTTCAGGTTTAAGTATTGCATTTACGTTTTGCATTTTGTTTTATTTTTCCCATATCCTCTCCGCTTTACAATAATTATGTTACTCAGACTTCATTGTTCTAGTAATAGTGAAAGTAAATGTTCATTGAAGTGATGGCAGACACTTTTTGATTGTTCATAATGATTATATTTAATCTGTCATCTTACCACTCACTGTTTAACAGTATTTTCTGCGCATTCAGTAATTGCTTATATGCTTCATATCCGTTTGCTTTTTAATTTAGTTTAAAATTTAATTGTTTCGTTTTACATGTGTTTAAATTTAATTATCGGGCCCTATTTTTCACATAAGCACGGGGAAGGGTTATGCTCACATTGTAAGTACCGCATCCCATTTCCATCTATTTCAAGTAAATTTATCTCTAACTTATTATTTTTCAATATATTTTGCTTTTTTTTTTAATATTCTAAAATTTTCCCCATTTACGCATAGATAACATTATCTTAGTTATTTACGGAGGTCTCGGCCACTGGATTTTGCTGCAATCTTTCGTATTCAATCTTTCTTTCTTTGAGACTAGGGGATGACTTTTACGATGCCTGGTTCGCCGTTATTTCTGTTATTCACAGCTTTCATTTTCAAAGAAATCACAGCTTTATAAATCTTAAAATCATAGATTCCCCAGGTGGGATTTCCTGGTGTAAATAGAACATAGTTGAAAATAAGGACAAAGCGCCTCATACTCGAAACTGTCATGGAATTTTGAAAATAATTCAAAATCAAATAACGAAAACGTAGAAATCAATAGTGAAGAAAGTACCACGAACAATCTGCAGTAACGTCGATCCCATTTAAGGCTAATAAATTACAGTCCCAGCTGATTTTTTCAGATTCGGACGATGCTCAAGATATAGAGGTAAATCTTAAAATAATACAGAAAAACACTTCGCAGTCACAAAAACGAAATTTAAAAAAACAAGGATCACAAAAGAGCAGCATCTCAACGCAAAAAAAGAAAATAATTCTACCAAAATTTCAGACTAAAAAAGCCAGCCAGAAAAATGACAGTTACGGATCTCTTGGACATCTATCTTAGTCTTCAAAAGTGCCGAGAAACAAGACACAAAGACAAAGCAGAAAAATATATGAACCATACAGATTATAGAATCAAGAGCCTAGAGACAGATTTTGAGGATCTACAAAAACGTGCAAGGAAACTAGAAGAGGAAAGAGATATGCTGAGAGAAGCCATCAAGAAATAAGAAAAATCTAAAAATGAAGAAATAATAAATACAAGAATTAAAAAGCATAATAAAAAAGCTCATAAACAAACTACATGAAAAAGTAAATAAATTAAAACAACAAGAAGAAAACACGGAGAAGCTCAAGAGTAATATAAATAATGAAAGCAGTACCACAATGCAGGAAGAAATAGAGAATCTTCTTAAAATAGTGAACAAAAAGACGAACAAATACAGCATTACGAAAAAGAAAGAATACAAAATAACAAAGAAAAAGAAATGGACCTACAACTAAAATTAAAAGAGGAAATTACATCTCAATATCAGTTATTAAAATCCTCATATGACCACCTACATAATGATATACTAGAGAAAATGAAACACATAGAAGTTAAATCACGGAAATATGCGAAAATCTGCATTTACGAAAAAAATCACAAAGAATCAACATAAATTATGAAGAAACTGAAGGATCATTGCCGCAGTTCCCAAGTGGTAACTCAAAAAAGTTTAAAATGATGAAACCAGGCCCACCTTTTCCAATATTTTCTAAACAAACAATATTATTGACACGTAAACGGACATCAAGAATGTCAATGTTTGACATAATAGACACGTTAAATAGAAAATTACAAAATACACTAACTATCCCAAGAAGTCATTGCACGTTCACAAGAAATAAACGAACATTAATAATACAAACAGCAGAAGATGAAGAAATAAAAATCCTTTGAGATACAATTCAAGCAAATAAGAAGATAATGGATATAGTAAACCTAACACTAACGACAGAGAAAAGAAAATGAAATATAATCTTAGGAATTCCAAAATATATTGCATCGGAAGAAATTATAACTAAAATTAAAAGAGAAAATGGCCAAATATTGGAGAGAACATTACACAAAGTAATTTCAAGAGAAAACTCAAAAACTCATCAACTATAGTTCTTGAATTAGAAGCACATAATGCAGACCGTCTCTTCAAGCAACGTAAGCTTCTAGTGGGCTTTATCGTATGCAAATTGACCATATATGCGCCAATTATAAGATGTATCTGTCAGACATATGACCATAGGGAGAAAAGTGTATCCGCCAGAAAGCTTGTGCTTATTGCACAAAAACCAACGAAACGCATCAGTGCCTAGAAAAAAAACAAACCAGATAAACATAAATGCATCAATTGCATGAAATCAAAAGATAATACTGGTGAACATTTGGATCACTGTCACAGTGTTAATTCAACTGTTTGTTACATCTACCAAGAAAGAATTCACTTCCGCAACCGAGAAATTAATAATACAGTTTTGGGCTCGCGGATGTATCTAATACTTCTCCTATCTCATCTACTCTTCCTTCATCTTATACCTCAACCACCTCTCTTACAGTTCCTACCAATGTTACAGCCTGTCCTCTGCTACTGGCTCAAATAAATCTACGAAGAAGTAAAGCAGCTACAGCCAACCTGCTTGAACATTTAATCGCAGAGAAATATCACATAGCTTGCCTCCAGGACTGACACTCTATAAAAGGCCGACCCCATGGTTTACCGTCAAACATACCCTGCTATTCTTCATTCAACAAAAACTGCTTTGTTATAAATTTGGATACCACAATTCGAAACATTCAAGCACAACGGCCCGAAAATTCTGTCTTTACTATACTAACACTGGATGGGGATATAACAATGGGTTCCCTGTAATCCCCTCCTTCATCAAATCTAGCAGAGGTCTTACAAGCTTGGGCAGACGCGAAAGGTATGAGCAAACTCTTTCTCCTACTGGGTGATCTAAATGCACATAATAAACTGTGAGGCTAGCCATCAGATGATGATAGAGGCTACCATCTCATCACGCACATGGGGCAAAAAAATTTATTAGTAATCAACGACCCCTACTGTAAGTCCAACTTGGAGACATCTCACCTAAGAGGCTTTCCAGATGGGTCATTAATATTTTTTTCCTTATTCCCCAAAGTTAATTCATGGAAAGTTGATGACAACTTAAACTATGGTGATCATCGACTAATAACAACAGAACTGAACGTACAGTTGACGTTTCTGCCAAAAAGACGATACAAAACAAAGAATATATCATTCAAGGCCTTCAAAAAATACCTTCATCAGAAAATAGAAGAGAAACAAATCGATTTTAGCGAAATTAAAAATGTAAATGAATTTGAGTCTTGTTACGAAAAATTCCTTCACATAATAGTAGAAACTTGTGAAAAACACCGGAAGAAAATTAAAAGCTCTTAGCAACCGCGGATCACTTGGTGGACAAACGAACTAAGACGAAAAAGAAATTTCGTAAAGGCCCCGTACAGAAAATCAAAATTACCATGTCCAACCCAACAACATCAACTAATCTATAAAAGAGAAAGAACCATCTATAAAAAATACATATTGGAAGCCAAAAAATCGGCATGGCTAACCTTTTGCAGAAGCACTAAAGAACCCTATGTCAAAATAAAAAATAGCATTCCAGGAATTCCATAATCAGGCGCTCTACGCATTATCAAATTCGACGACATCAACCCACACAAGGGAAACCTTTTATGATGAACCTACGACTGAAATATTTGGCCTATCTCAACAACCACATACGGAAGCAGAACTTTCCCCAAAATCAGCACCCCCCTTTCAGCAACAGGAGCTGAAAGTAGCGACTTATTCGTTTAACAAAAATAAAGCCCCGAGATTTGATAATCTCGATCATATTATCATAAGAAATCTGTTTAAGAATTTGAACACTGTTCTTCTAGATCTATACAACTGCTTATTATGTATTAACTACTTTCCTCGAACTTGGAAGATTGAGGAATTGGTGTATTTCTTGAAACCGTGTAAGCCACCAGATTAACCGGGTTCATATAGATCCATCTCGCTTCTTCCAATACTGGGAAAAATATATGAGAAATTAATTTTTAAAAAGATACTATATTCTTTGAGAAATTCAACAGACCTTCATCTGTCACAGCATGGCTTTGTTGAAGGGAAATCCACTGAATCAGCACTTCAAGACCTGTTTTCCCAAATTGAACAAAATATACACGATAACTGCTACATCTCACTACTTTCTCTTCATTTTAAAAACGCCTTCGACAATCTGCCATGGCTGGCTACATTTCAAGAAATGAAAAATCTAGATCTGACGTACCTTATACAAATACAGTAAGTTATTTTCTCTCACTCCAGGTATCATTTCCAAACTGGCTCTCTAACAAAGTACATTGGTTCAATAAGGTCTGTCCACAGGGCTCCTGTCTCGGTCCCTTCCTATGGAGGGTTTTTATGAATAGCCTTCTTCATGAACTCAGGAGATGGGGCTTGGTGGTAGTGGCCTACGCTGATGATATTCTGATAATCGCTAGGGGCCGCACACGGAAGCTATTAGAGAAATGCGGAAACCAAGCATTGAAGGTAGTAGAAGAATGGGCAGCTCACCATTATATGTAGATCTCGTATACAAAATGCCAGGTCCTTAACTTACAGCGACCAGAACACTTGAAAAGATCAAATATTTTCAAACTCAACAATCACACGCTGAAACAGAACAAAATGTTACTCTATCTGGGCTTAACATTAGACAACACGCTTTCTTTTTTACCACACTTACGAAATAAGCACTCTGAAATCAATATCATCTCCCAGAATCTTCTAAAATTTTCCTCACAACAAGGAGGAGTATCTAAATATATTCTTAAAATATGGTATTCCAACATTTGGGGAAAAAAAGTAACATACGCCTCAGCCACCTGGTTCCATCGCTTACAAAAATCCCATCGACTAAGGCTAATTTCATCAATACAAACACACATAACAGTGTCTTATTCTGATTTCAGGTGCTTATAGAAAATCCTCAACAGCAGCTTTGCATTCGTGTTAACAAATATCCCACCCCTAGCTCTACATCTTGAAAGAATAGCCACTTCAGGAAGAATTCTCAGTCTTGGAATCCCTGTTGATGACTACAATCCCTTCAACTATCAACCAAAAATAAGTTCAATGTGCACAATTCCCTTTTAAACTTCAAATGGGCGAATGACTCATATCAGTCAGAAGTCGCAATTTGTACGGATGTTTCCAAGACTGAACAAGGGGCGGCCTGCGCCTTCTGTACTGCGGAACAATGAAGTCATTCACACGACATAGGTGAAATTAGGCCTAGAGAACACAGTATTTCAAGCAGAACTTCTGACGATTGAGGACGCTGTCCTTGGTCCAATAGTTCCACCTTTAATAATTTTATTCTCTATTCGACCAGGATTTCAAGCCTTCAATCCTTAGAAAATATGTTCACCACTAATTACCTGGTCGCTATTCTCATGCAGGCACTGCAACCCTCGAAATATTTTTACTTTCAATAGGTTTGTTGTCACACCGGGGTTTTCGGAAATGAGTTAGCCGACTACCTAGCAAATCAAGCAACTCAGCAACCAGTTTCCATGACGATTCACAGTAGATTCTTCCCCTTTCCACCATCTTTTCTCAAGAAAAACATCAAAACAACTATGCTACAAAAATGGCAGCAAGAATGGGACTGCTCACCTACGGGACGTTACACGCATGCTCTCCTCACAAACATATCAGAATCACTTCTATTACAACATCGAAACATTTACATATTTTCAACGAACCACGGCCCATTTCCATCTTATCTGTTCAAGTCTGATAAGGCGCCATCCCCCCAAAGCACATGTGGTCAACTGGGCACATCGCTGCACTATATGCTGGACTGTACTCTTACATCGCATTTCCATCTAAGAAAACCACGTACAATATCACTGTCCGCATGGTTCTCATATGTAAGGAAAGATCCAACTCTCCTACAAAAAATACTTGACTGTGTTAAACTAATAAAACACAGTCAATATATATTTGAAAATAACGAGCCATCGTTGGATCTTGCAGTCTAACGGTATATATATATATATATATATATATATATATATATATATTAAATATTGTTCCAATCCATTGATCTAATCGTTTTAATATAAAAAAACATTATTACCAATGACATTATGTACATAGTCGTCCAGCCACCATGCACGGTCAAGATAAAAACTTTGCTGTTGTTAATATCCATATTAATAATTTAATTGTTATATCTTGTCTAAATCTAGCACGTAATATTTTAATAATTACCATCCATGTCTCTTTTTTACCCCTAAATTTTGCTTATAATCCTATGTTGTTTTCTAAATATTCTCTGTTTTATAGTTAATGGTATTATGTGCTTTAAAATATTCATAACCAGTAGTTATTATGTAAATTTTTCCTGTTAGAGGTAGTGTTGTAAAAATTCATATGGATGTGTGGAATGTGCAATTTTCTAATAACTAGCTTTTCATTTAATTTTTTTTCTTAGTTCTTATATAATTCATACCTCGTAATCGTTGTATAGTAGCACGCTCAGACAACTGTGTTGCTATCTGAAATTAATATTGTGATATATTTTTCAAATCTTTCGATAAACGGGAGTCTTAGTAAACATAATTATCCAGGCAAGGCTTGTTGTGCTCAAACCATTAGGTAGGCCTCCCTGCCTGGTCAAAACTTGAACTTGAATAATAATGATTCTGTGAATAATGATAAATGCTTCTGACTACGCCATTGGTTCAGCTGTCACACGTGGCATTTTTAACTTTTCTTATTATTCAAAAATGTCTGCAGGATGTGAAAATGTCATTGAAATATAAAAACCCATAAGAATTCCTTACTCAAAAATGGTAAAAGCTATAAAAATCATAGAAATGCTAATTGCTAATAGTTCGAATTTTTGGAAACTGTTCGTTGAATCGATTAAAATGATACCAAATTTTATAT
Source organism: Maratus speciosus (assembly GCA_963932465.1). Lineage (NCBI taxonomy): Eukaryota > Metazoa > Arthropoda > Arachnida > Araneae > Salticidae > Maratus > Maratus speciosus. The sequence goes on along the minus strand of OZ010788.1, from coordinate 181,024,619 downwards.
ACATACATTTTTTTTCTTTTACATCAAAATTAAATTATAAAACAAAATTGTTCTCTTTTACACTCTGCTACATATATATACACTAAAAATATATAAAATATTTCAACTAGCATTTTGTGCTTTTCAGACCAGGAGCCATATATAAATATTTTCATTTCAGAATAATATACTCTGAAATATGTGCTTTACTAAAACTAAGCAAATTGATATTTTGTAAAATTAATAAACATAAATATTATGGAGACTTTTTTTTTAAATCTCTTCATATTTTATTTATATTACATTTATTTCCTTGTTTGTATCAGATAAATAGAGTATTCTGCAATTCTCGCCCAATAAATAGTTTCTTAAAATACCATTCTATTTTCTTTTCATATAAAAGTACTTTTATCAACATTTCGCTAAATATTTCTTGGTGCTAACAAGGTAGTATAGAAATATTTTGAAGGAAATTACATGAAAGTAAGTTTCCCTCCAAACAGCTGAATATGATACCAGATGATGAGAGAAGAACTGAGTAACTATACCTTAAAGGTTTCGTTCGTCTGTTTCTTTTATGAAAACTGTCACATTATGTAAGAATATGCAATGTTCTACGAGTTTTAGTTAGGGAATATATGTATATTTCTTTTCGTTCATAATAGTTTATGTTTTAAGTATTTTTTAGCATTAAACTTTAGATTTATGAAATAGAAAAGAAATGCCTTATTAGACTGCATCTTTTACCCAGTTTATTTTTGTATAATACATTATTTTACTGTAGTGCCGGCTGTCCCAAAATTGACTGGTGATTTTAAAATTCAATAATTCGCAAATGGTGACAGATATTTAAAAAAAAATTGCAGGAGGGTTATGTATGATGTCAGGAGTTTTTGTACTCTGATTCTTGATTTTAGTTCGAATTTCAAACAATAGATGGCACTGAGAGCAATAGGCGCTCAGTCCAGACTCAATTTTTGGTACTTCGGGATCCATTCAGTACATTTTAATCTCCTTTTTTCGCATGGAGAGGCCGAAAAATCGAGCCTGGATTTAGCGGTTATTGCTTGCAGCGCCATCTATAGATGCTAATTGTAACTAAAACTGAGAATCGCAGCATAAAAACTCCTGACATCTTACTCAACACTCCTGCAAGATTTTTTTTTAATATTTGTCACCGTTTGCAAGTTATCGAATTTTAAAATCCATCAGTCATTTTTGGGACACCCGGTATGTGTATAATGTTTTTAATATTCGAAAATATACAAACAGATACTCTTATAGCTATTTTTATCAAATATTATTATGTAAAGATGCTTAATTTTTACATGGAACAAAAAATATCCTTTAAATTCCATAAAAGACAAATGCATTAAATAAAAAAATAAATACGTAATATTCTTATATATTGCTACATTTCTGACCTGAATTATACTGGTAGGGAAACTGTAAAGAATCAAAATGTTTATAATATTCCACATAATAATATACTACTTTATAAATGTTATTAATACAATTACAAGTATTAATAACATTGTAGAATGCATATTTATATTCCAAAGCTTATGAACATTTATATGCCATAAAATCTTGCTTATTTTTGAAAAATCGTTAATGATTTTCTGAAAAATATATAATTTTATAAATGTTTAGCGTCATAAATATTTGCATACTGTGTATACGTTCGAATAGAAAGAATTAAAAAATATTTATCAAGAAACATTCATTTTGAAAATACTCAGTCATATGGTTAATCATGTTTGGAACAAGTTTTGAAAATTATAATGTAGATTTAACTTCGTAGGTATTGTAAATATCTTGAACAAGGTATATCTGAATGGGTAATGCTTATTTCTTGTAATTTGCATAAAAATAGTCCACCATTATCCCCTATTAATTTTTTATAATGTCCATATGGTGCGATCGTAGTGGATAGTCACATAAGGAGATATTCATATGAATTGAATGACTTTTTTGTATTTTTTGTGAAATGATGCATTTCCAAGTCAGAAAATACATTTTTTCCCGCTTAAGAGCAATACTCCCTATGCAAAAAACTGTGACTGCAAAATAATGCTGTACACTTTTAACTTTATTTTTATAGGAAAAAAAATATTTGTTATGTCTTGAACCGACTTAGTATACCAAACCATGAGTGATAACCCTGTATTTTGACGTCTTTGCGGTTTTTAAGGTATTACTTCAGTGGGATAAAAAGGGGTAAATCCCAATGGACCTAAAGTTATACTACATTAATATTGACGCGATTTGTTGAGGAGTTAAAATTTCGCTTGAAGCTATGAAAATAAAGCGGATAAGTCAGAGTTTGGATTTCCGTATCAGTTTAAGATAATAATAATTAATTAATGGAAGGTCATTTCCAGACTAATTTAAAATAACTTGAAAATGCACAGTTGTACTTTAGAAACATGCCTGTGGTTGCTTTTCAAACGAGAAAAATTCATTTTTACAGCAAAGAGTATGTATTGTGCCTTGCCACAAAAGTTATGAAGAGTGGTTTAAGTATAACAATATGTTATTGTTTAAACAGTAATCTCTGTCTCACAATATATACATTTTTTTAAAATGTAACAAGTAAAATGTAATTTTTTATATAAATGACAAGCAATATTTATACATTACAAGCCTAGCCCAGATATTTGCAATTATTGGACTGCTACATCATAATTATCCAATATTTGTTCCCATCATGTCGCATCGCAGGACTGAATGTCTTCAAAATAAATGTAGTTACATTTCTATTAAAATTGCTTCTACACGAACTTGTAAACAGTGTAATTATCACCATTTAAAATTGCAATATTTCGTATAGTATTTAAAAAATATGTTACTTTGTTTAACGAAAAAAAACAAGATATTTTAATTTGGATTTTATTTATACATTATATAATATTTATTAATATTTAGAATAGTATAATATAATATTATTTACATTTATTAGTGCCTTTAAAATTTTACCTAGGACTGCAGGAATCCACATATTTGTGAATTTTCAATCATAAAAAATATTTACTCTCATCCTTGATTACGTACATCTGATCAAATACTTCGCATGTATTAGAAATTATGTAATGCGCAAACTAAATGTTGAAATTTAATTCATAACTTATAAAATTTAATTTCTGCACCAGTGTTTAAAAACATATTCATCAAAAGATATTCTGTATAAATTAGCCAATCCAAGAAAATGCTATTTCATCATTGTACCTATTATTTTCAATGAATATATATACAGAATTATTCTTAAAACTTCTGTTTATGTCTACTAAATTTGTCGGATACAGCATCAAACATAAATATCGCAATTTTTTCTTATCTTCACTGAACTAAGACATACTTTATAATATATATATATATATATATATATTTAAATGATATATAATTTTCCAATTTTTAATTATATTATAAAAAAATTTCAATCATGATTTCTTATTTCAGTTTAAGTACATTATAACGCAAAAGATTATCGTTCATTTAATTTTGTTTTATCACGCTCTTATAGGTACTCATAAAATTATGTTGAGTTTTTTCTCATTCTTATTATCATCTTAATTACCAAAAACATGATACACCGCTCCAATTAGACATTACAATCAAATGTCATTTATTTGGGACTTCTCCTTACTCGGAACGATTTTAGATGTTTAGTTTTAGGGTTTGTCGCAGGCTATATCTTCCATTGTTGTTCTGTAATGGTGTTTTAAGGTGCTCCTAGTGTTTTTTTTTTTTGGGCATGATCTCCGAGATGGTGAATTTGTTTCTCATAATCACTGAAATCGGCAAGTTTTATGTTTGAAATACTAAGGTTTATACTTCATTTAAAATTAAGAGTTAGAATTTTATAAGCAACACGGGTATGGTCTCTCCTGTCTGAAGCCAGTCCAGTTTTTATATCTCCACTATTGTAGAAATTGAATTCTAATGGATCAAAGTATTTAAAACATGAGACATTTTCTCTAGTTAAGTATTGTTGTCTAAAGTTGAAAATTATGCACTACAATTTTTTTTTCTATCGAATGTTTTCATAATTTAAATCGTAGAACATTGTCTCCTGCAGTTAAAAAAAATTATAAGTCCAGCGATTGATCAACATGAGTTATGTGATTTTATAAATTCTTCGTTCCTCTTTAAAATATGTAGCGCATGCATAATTGTTTTGTCAGCTATTTATATAGGTATGCTTTCATTTTTCACGTTTTATTTCTAGTATTATAGTCTTTATTAGCTGGGATTTGTTAATAAAGAACATCTTTTGACGTGATTAGCAGAGTTGCTGCATTTATAAGTTATTTTTAGATTTAAAAACGTTCTTCAGAATGAGAAGAATTCACTAAAAAAGAGTGAAACTTTGTCTTTTTTTACCAGAAAACTTGAACCGCGATGTTTACTGAAGATTGTCACCTTAATTTTGATCAATATATATTTTTCGTCGTTTGCAGTTATCTATTGTGTATAAACATTTTTAAAATTTTTAAATTTAAAATTTTTAAAACTTTAACATATTACATGTGTGGAATAAGGAAATTAAACACAAGACAAATGAAAAAAAGAGCCCTTTGCTATGTTGCCTAGGCTCAACTTGGGACAGACGCCATTTTATTATTTTGTGTATTAAACATGATCCTAAAAGTTTTAAATTTTAACTAATCATAATACAGATAGCCTTCAAAACTTTAATATATTTTAATTTTCTAGGTTTCTTAAAACGATTGACTTCTCCGTGCAAAGTTCGAAACTGTAACAAGTATTGTCTGCACTAAAGCAACGTTGCAGAAACCTACAGCAAACAAAACTTGGTCAGTTTTCCATTTTAGAACCAATATCACATGTATATCTTATATATAGCGTTATTGAATGAATTTTTTAATCCCACCAATTTATATTTCGTTTAATCATGTAAATTAACTCATATAAATTTGGGCACATTACAAGAAGACAAGACAATATATGGAGTACAGACACTCTTCAGTGGTATTCCAGAGATGTACAACGAACAATAAGACAACCTCAAGTACGATGAGTGACAAAAGTGTCGGGTCAGGAAACGGTATGTGTCACTGACCGACGGACGTGATGCGTTAGAAGTCATATAAACAGCTCACGCCTAACAACAAGCTGATTCTGTAGTTAATGGAGCAAACTCAGCAAAAGTTATATCACAAGTGAAATCATTGTATCAGCACTTTCATAACGTCGCACGACTAGCCACGTTGCACGATTCCCTTGTTAGAAAGTGGCTAGGTCAGCAGATATTTCCTGTTAAATACTGCCCAAAATCCTTTGTGGGCACAGACGCCTGTTTTTTGCCAATGCATACGGTCGTGCGTTTTGCCGACCGCGTCTGTAATCTCATCAACCAACTTGTATATACCCTGTAAATACTTTATCTTATAAAACAAGTGTGCTTAAAAGTGCGTGTACTAGCTCCTTGAAATTGAAAAATCTGGATGAGACTTGCATCCACCAGTGGATAGAAAACGGTTGTTGATGGTGAGGACACCATATTCATATATATACTTTAATTCTAATCTGGTCGCACTTAATGAGCTTTTATATTGTTAAACAATAATTATTTTAATTCAAATATTAAAATAATGTTTACATAGTTTAATGTATGTATAATACAGAAATTGTAGGAGTCATTACTGCAATTGATATATTTTCGTATTATAAAAGTTTTGGTTCACGGAAATCATTTTGTGAAAAAGGATGTTGACCACCCCTCTGTGTAATTAAGATAATACTTTCCTTTAAAAATGTCTTTTTGAAACTTTATTCCCAAATTTAAATGACTCTTAGGAAAAACTTTAAATAATTCCATTATTGGGTTTTTAAATAAGAATAAATTCCTTTAACTATCTACAGAGTTAAAAAAAAAAGTGTTTTGAAACACTGTAAATTAAATTGAAATATTGTATATAAATATATAAAAAAAATATAAAGAACAGTATTAAATGACAATGAGATATGATTTTCCATTTATTTGCGTAAATGTTTACAAAGGAAGATAAAAATATTGAAAAAATTGAAAAGATTGATTTTTACTATGAAGTTTAATGTAATGATATACAATTTCTAAAACAAACAAGACATATCTTAAAAGCTACAATTTTAGTTATCCTGACGTCATTGAAAATAAATATAAATGTTTATTCATAATTTATTCTGAAAATTTTATTGGTTCAAAAGAAAATTTAACGTAAGAAAACTAAGAAATGCTTGTCAATTTTTTGACAACAAAAAACTAACAATGCTTTTAGAAGAACCATAAGAAAGGGAAATGACAGTAGATAATCTAATGAAATGTAGCAAGATAAATATGATGAGAAAAAATATATTTTAGAGAGTAACAAATTTATAATATTTTCAATTTTTAAATAAATATACATAAAGAAACTTCCAATTGAACTCTTACATTATTCATCTTTTTTAAGAAAAATACAATAAAAGAAAGTCTAACAAATGACGTTTTATAATTAAATTATGAAAACGAAATCGCAGCAGTTAACCAGACCGTATGGCAAAAGATATATTAGAAAGATGTGAAGAAAAAAAATGCAAATAAAAAAAATCTTTTTTTTAGGGTATTTAAATGAACTATACGAATGCTGTTGATGGAAATAATTCTATTTGATTTTTGCCGTTTTAGATGCAAAATTACTTTTATTTTTAACTAATTAATGATTTTTATTTCAATTTCTCAAAGCTATTTAATACCACGGTAGGAAGTGAAGTGCTTTACAAAATCTAAAGATTGCTTTTCAAACAGATTTACTGATATATATTTTAGGAAAAAGCATACTATATAAGAAGTGAGAGTTTTTTTTCGTTTAAAGAATGTTTGAAAGTACTTTGCATATTCTAAAAAATGAATATGCTCTTCACCGTTATATCATGATGTTTGTGATTTGGAAATTTAGCAATAAATTTTGCAAATGTTAAACAGTTTTAAAATATAATTTTTGTTGTTATATTCACAATATAATGTTATAATTACTTTTAATGGTCTGTTGGATTAATTGTATAAATTTATGTAATAATGTTCAAAATTCTGACTTTAAATATCGTTTGTTTTTTATCATATTTTACAATAGAAAGCTTTATATATAGGATGTTGCCGAATAGGACAGACAAATTCAGAGAGGTGATAGTAAGCATCAAAAGGATGAAAAATTACCACAGAACATCAGATCGCAAACTACGTATTTAATCAAAAATACAGGGTTTTTCTACCCTAAATCAATTTGGGTTGACGGTGATAACTTTTAGAAACTGGAGTATATTATAATAAAACTTTTGATAAAAATTCTCATATTTCTTGTAAATGTGATAATATAAAACAAAGTATTAGAAGTTTATATTATACGAGCCAGCAGTATGCATTTGACGGTCCACATTTTGGAATGGAATTACTAGTTCATACGGTATCACCCATTGCTGGAGTACCTTCTTTTTCTAGACATTTTCATGGTGATATAAAATTTTTCACAAAACAAAATTCAAATAATTGCACTGTCATTGCAATGTTTTTATTTATCTCAAATTTATTACCGTCAACCCGAGTTAAATTAGGATGAAACAGTCTATATTTGTGACTAAATAAGTAATTTGCGACACCTTCTATGGCAATTTTTCATCCTTTTGATCCCTACTTTCACGCCTCTGAATTTCACGGTCGAATTTGGCAACACCAAGTATATCTCTCCGAGCGTCTTGCAAAAGGGTAAAATTGCAATGTTGTTTTCTTTGCATTTTGTTTTAAATGGCAAGAAAATATGATTATTTCAACATTATAAATAAAACCTAATTACAAATATGAATGTAATCCTTGAGAGTATTAACCATTCTTCAATGTATTTAAAATTTATTAAATCTATAGAATTATATCATCTCAAATATTGCTTGTATAGTTGTGAAACCTGGAACTTAGTGATCGGAATATTACGCCCCAAATACTTAGAGGGATATTCAAACTCCTATTTTTGCCTTCCTTTGTTAATCGCCATATCTACTTATTTAAGAGCGTGTATCAGCGTGTATAAAGAAATAATCATGAATAATCATAGGTAAAGGTTATTTTAATTTTTATTACGTTTTATTATAATATGTTTGGAATAGTCGGTCTCACCTTGTCTACACAAGTTCAAAAGTAGCAGCATTGAACGAAACAAAGTAATTCACACTGAGAAAAATGACGCTTTCAAATCTGAGTAAATCGATGTTTTCATTTTGTTTTGAAACTTTTTGTTTCAAATATGACGACCCAATGCTTTCAATTTTGAAATACCAGCAATACTCAGTTTCAAACAAAATTACTTTTTATTCGTTAAATGGAGTACGTTTCACCAAGATAGTTGAATTTATTCACTTTATTCCATTTGTTATAATTTCGAACGAAGCGCTCCTTTCAGTAATATTTTATTACATGAAACGTGGCGAACTACATTTTTATTGTGTTCGCGGAAGAACATTTAAAAACCGCCGTAATGTGATCGCAGAAGCGGAAACAGCGGAAGCGTACATTTGTTTTGTTTTCTTGTTGTTGTTCTTATCTTAAGTATCAAGTATCGAAATGGGTGATTTCGTTAAAGAAAAGCTTCGGCAGTGGAATTTGGAAGAATTCATCGAAAATTTTGAAAGTAAGTTCATTAACTTTATTGCTTAGAAATTTTTTCCCATATTTTTATTGCTTTCACACTTCTGTAAGTTGTCTGCTTTCAATTTGTAAGTTGTCTTAAGATTAGGGTTAGCTATACACGATGTTTCACATTCGGCATTTTGATGATTGTAAACATTAATGTTTTTGTCTTCATATGTTCTTTCTGTTATTTTGACTACAAATTTTGATATGTAATGCTTTATTTTTCATATAAAAATGATTATAGCAATCGTTAGACAATGAAACCCACGTTATCAACTTAATGTTTACTTGCCGCTTAAATTTGCACTTCGTTTATGAAATCCAATTTTTTATTTAGATTCCCCGGTACTTTTCGGTTAGCCGGGCGCCAGTGTTTTATGTACATATTTATATACATACATATATATAAATATATATATGTGTGTATATAGACAATATTTGTATACGCAAATATATGTATATTTACATATATGTATGTATATAAAACACTGGCGCCCGGCTAACCGAAAAGTACCGATCCCCCCCCCCCCTTCCCCTCCTCTTTCTTAAAGTTAGTTGCAACATTTGCTAAAAGCAGTAAATGAAACAAACAAAATTTTCACCATATGATTTGAAATTCAGTATTCTGTTTTATATTGATAGCATATTATGAAGTTTAAAATTATGTGCATTACAATTTTTATATAAATATGTTAAATAGAATGAAAATAAGAGAATTTTTTCTCATATTTAGTTATTCTTTGAAAATAACCATACCAATAGAGTTGAATGTAGCAAATATTCTGTGTTCTTTTGTATTTATCTCAGCCAAATAATGAATTATTCTAGTTCTTAGTTTTCCTTATTAATGAATTCAAATAAATATTTATGTTACAAATAGGGATGCACCGAATATTTGGTATCTATTCGGTATTCGGCCATGTTACCGAATATTCGGTTTGGCCGATTATCAAACTATTTGGTATGCCAAATATCGAAGTATTCGGCTAAAAAAAACTTTTTAAACATTTTATTAAAAACCGTATACAACTTCTAAGTTTAAGAGTCAACTTATAAAGATATTCAGAATAATTATAAACAGAATCATATTTAAATAAAAGCGAATGGTTTTACATTATTTATTTACTGTTTGTTAAGTATTATTTACGAAAATTAACCAATCACAAGGATTTTCATAGGATTTAATTATGTACAAATGCAAGTTTCTGAACATTTTCCAGTAAATAATTTGTTTCTTTCTAAGATTTTCAGAACAACGTTTACAATCTCTAAAAATGATTGCCCACTCCAGACACCGATGTTGGATGCATTAAAAAACTCCCTTGCTTAATCAAAGGGAGTAGAACAGTTATTCTTGCTACATTGCTACCATATAAAATATGAATAGATTGTATTATTTATTTACTTTTACTTTAGTCTCTTCCTGACAAACAAATAATATATGATCAGAGTTTCCCCCAGGTTTAAAACCTGGGGGAACCTCGATTATCCGAAGTAATTGGGACCGACCCTCTTTCGGGCTTCAATTGTAAGTTTAAGGAAGGAATAAGAAATATATACAATATTTCTTATTATGGTAACAAGTGATGAATAAAAATAAAGCAATAGCAAAATCGAAACAAGAATAAATTATTTTAATTTTGAAATTAAGTCCCTTTTACATCTATCACAAGTGCTTGAAAAAATGTTTTGTTTGTCGCGGTTTCGGTTTTGATTGCCTTTGCTTTGAACCTCTATCACGGAATTTTTGAATATTATTAGTTCACCAGTATCACAGTCTTTCTGCTGATCCAGCCATACCAAACCTTTTGTAAAACATTCAAAAGCTTCAGAATTGCTAATTTGATCGTTTTCTTCGTTCTACTCCGCAGCTTACCGGAGCTCAGGTTAAATTCAAAGGAACTTTAAGAAAAGGGATCGAAAGTATTTATATGTACTATGAAAGTTAAAAGAAAAAAGAAACTTTCAAAATGGATTTTGAACACCAGGAATAAAATAGTAAAAAAAAAAAAAAAAAAGCTTTTAAAATGGATTTCGGATAAAAGAGGTTCTACTGTATTTTGTTTTTTCAAAACTCCTTTTTGCATGTTTTATAATCTGGATTATTGCTGACACTCTTAATCAAATCAATCATTAAACAGAAAATAATGTTTCAAAGTTCATGCAGTTTTTCAGTGAAAATCTTAATGAAGATGCTAAGAGCTGGTTTCATTTAATAAATTTATGTGTTCTTCATTTTTTTTTTTTGCAGAATTTGGATATTTTTGTTTGAGTAGTAATAGAAAATACATGAGCTAAAACCTTTTACAATCTCCAAATGCACAAACACATACAATACCATGACACAGAAAACTACATACGGCCGTTTCAAGGATTCTTGGATCTCCTTCTTCAGTATGCGGGTGGGGGGATAACAAAAATAACCAGTACTCGGGTCTATCACCGAAGGATTCTTTGACCCCATTTCAATCTTTTAATTTTTTTTTTTTTTTTTCACACTGGGAAAGGGAATTCAAGAATCCTTGAAACGGCCGTATGTGGTTTTTTGTGTCATGGTATTGTACGTATTTGTGCATTTGAACATTGTAAAAGGTTTTAACTTATGCATTAAAACTCGCACAAGATGATTGATTTATGCTTATAGTAATAAAAAACTTTGAATTATATATATATATATATATTAATGGCCGTTTACAAAATTTTTTATTTTTTAGTTTTAAGACCCATGTCCATTACTGGAACGCTTAATTAGTCAATTTCCAGTAATGGACACCCCATGTAGACATTGCTAAAAAAATGCAATTTCAGTAATGTTCATGGTAATACATGAAATCTTTTGACTTAACTGAAAACCTAAGTAATCAAATTTTAATTTTTACAGAATGTAGTAACATGAAATTTTTTATAAATAGCTGCTTTTAATTAATTTCGCGTAATTAATAAATTTTTCAATATTTTTATTTATTTTTTTTTATAACCTCTACTTTTACATATTTTAGAATCTGACTATCAGTAATACAAATCAGGAAGCCGAGAATGTTGGATACTACTTGGTTATCTCTTTAACCAATTTCGCCAAGTTATACAGCTCTAAAATTAAAAAGTATTCATAAAAGTTTAATTATATAGCTCTAAAAAGTGAACCCATCTCTAGCGTCCATTACTGGCACATCTACTTTACATATAAATAGCCCTTTTCAAAATTTTGTTTTATAAAAATATTTCTTTTATAATTTTTTTTTCTTAAGGTACCTCATACTAGGTACAAAAAAACTTTCTTGATAACATAACATTTAGTTACCGCTAAAATTGATACTTTTTTATGATAATTATTTTTTCATAAAAATGTGCACCAAAAAATAAAACCTGGATCAATGTCTGATTGTGACATGGTTCACTTCTAAGTGCAGGAGAAATAAACAATGGATCACACGAGGTGGGAATAGAAGGTTTAAAAAATGTAAAATTGGGTGTCTTTCGTTCTCGCCCTTCCTCCCCTCACCTTGTTCAATTTAACATACAATGATTTTGATGCAGATTTGCATTTATCCTAAGAATGATAAAATTCACTGCCAAAAAGTTTTAATTTTTCTTTTTCGTTGAATAAATAATACTATGTCTAAAAATCTAGTCACCTGGACGACGGGAATTTGTTGCGCCCTGGTTATAACTTTTCAAATGTTACTTTATATCAGGGAGCCGGAGCGCTCCGGAGCTGTGTTTTCCCTGGAGCTGGAGCCTGAGTCTGAGCTCTAAATTTTCCCCAGTTCCAGGGCTCCTTTAGTTTTTAATATTCTTTTAAATCTTTTTTTTTTTTTTTTTTTTTTTTTTTTCAGTCTTTGAAATTTCTAGGCTTAAAATATTTTAATTACATCATTATTCAGTATTTTAATTATATCATTTTTTAGGTTTTTATTATTATTATTAGAGAAGGAAACCTTCTCAAAACATGGTAACACTACTTTACTTCTACTTTCTACTTGAATTAAGTGACATCACTATTCGAAAACAAATATGGCCGCCTGTTGTTTACATGTGTAGTTGTACAATTTTGGCTGTTTGAAAAGTGTAGAAGAAATTTAAGATTTTTGTGTTTAAAATTCCACCAAACTTTCTATTTTAAAAGCAAAAGCTAAAAGGTGTCATACTTTCTGAACAAGCATTTGAAGTTTGATGAGAAGAAAAAAGCATTTTGTCAGATCTTTAATGAAGGTAGAAAGTATTTGTGAGCAAAAAATTAAACGTGTAAATTAAAATCTGCAACTCAAAAGCGCGAAGTCAGAGCCGAGTTGGAGCTGGAGCCACAGTATTTTCTCTAGGAGCGGAACTGGAGCATAAAAAATTGTTCGGCTCCGGGTCACTGCTTTATATCACTATTTAATTACTAGGAACTAGATATAACCCATCAAAACTTAATGGTACCATATAAAAAAAAATATTATGACAGCTTTAGCTTTAAAATAATAGAAATTAACCCTTTCTGGATGACCCCCCCCCCGCCCCCCTTTCAGAAAAAGATAAACTTATCTGCTGGTAGATGTGTGTGTAGACTGAGGGGGGAGGAAGCGTTAAGGTACTTTTGTTATCAGGGATGCTACTCCAAAAATTAGCATAAAGGATTTCGACACAGCTTTGATTTTCATCTTTTAAATAGTGGGCTGAACACAGGTGCTTGAAATCTGTGTTTGAGAATTGTGGTACAGCTAAGAAGCTTGTTTAAGAAATATATTGAATTGAATGTACTATTACTGTAGAAATGATCAAGTGTAAATATGAATGAAAAAAAAATCTGAAAATGTTTATTTATAAAATGAATATTATGCGAATGTGATCATTTTTCTAATGTATTCAATCCTGCACAAGTGCGAGTTTTCCTAAAACCATTTAGGTACAAAAACATTTTTAAACTGTTGAATAAGAAAAGTTTAATGTATAATTTTTAAATTCCAAAATTAGTTTTTGTAAATTTCTTTAAATTATCCTTAAAAACATTTTAAAGATTAATATTTTTATACAAGAACAAAAGCTCTTTTATACATTTAAGTTTTTAAGTTAAAAGGAAAACACTGAATTATTATTTTTTTATTATTGTTTGTATATTGTCTGATTTTCTTGTTCATCTTTAATTAACTGCTACTCTATTTACAATATTCTATTATCTTTAAGGCTATTAGGGACTCAACTTTGCTTCACATCACTTTTTTTTCTCAACTGTGTTCATATCGAATATATCAAATTTTATTGCTGTTTCTTATCCACACAACAAAACAATGTTGTTTTTTTTCTTTTCGGAGGGAGTAACCTCACTTACCGTTCTGTCAGACTTTCTATAGATCCCTATAAAAATCTTAGTGATAAATGCAAATAGACGTTACTAATTACCTACAATTAAAAGAAACTCCTAACTTTGTGGTTGTAAAATTTGAATATTGGAGAAAATTACAAATGTAGTTATTCCTGTTCAAAAGCCCAGATTTTCAATTTATTATTTTTTTTTTCAATTAATCTTTATCAATTTTTAATCTTCATAAATTTAATATTGGATTGGAACAAAATATATTTAAAATTGCGATTCCCCAATGGCCTTAATATTTAAAATATACATGTATATTTACAATTAAGGGCCATTCCAGGTCACGTGTGGTATAGGTCAAAATTGGGAAATTTCATTAGCGGCCACTTTTTTATTTCAAAATGCTAAACAGTAAAATTTCTATAATTATTAATCTAAAACCGAGTAGCCCAAATGTATGTTAATTCAAATATACTGGAACCAAAAAAAAGTAGAATCCTTGATGAAATGCAAGAAATTTTTTTTATCTCCTTGTAAAAAAGTGGCCGCTGATAGACAATTTTTCACTAGCCACTTCTTTTCATTTACTGGCCCTGTGGCCAGTGGCTAGTGCTAATTTTGACCTTTAACGTGTGGGACAGCTTTTCGACATATTACGGCTATTTTAACAATGCTGTTATATCCTCAAATTAAAACAAGTATGCTAATATAATAATTTCTAGGGTTTTTGTTATTTTCAATGTAGAGTTTATATTTTAACAACTTATAAGTTAACAGCTATAAAGTATTTATTTAAGTGTCACATGCAGGACATTTTCTGTATTTCATGGAATGGCCCTAAATAAGTTTATAACATAAAATTTATTTTAAATTATTCAAAACATTTTTAGATGAAGGAATCGATGAAGAAAGTTTTGCATTATTGGACGATTCAACAATTGGACTTCTTATTCCTAAAGCTGGCCCCCGCTTGAAATTAAAAAAAATATTTCGAATCGTTTCTTGCTTCCATCCATCTTGATTCTCTTGATGTTTCCACCATTTCTGATCCTAGTAGCTCACTTTCTAGTTTAGAAATGGAAACTTCTGTACCTATTGTAGCTAATAATGCATGTGCTACAGTCACTGTGCCTGATCCAGATACTGTTGCTGAATCTGTACATATATCTAGTCCACTTCTCTCACCTGGGTATTCTACATGTACTTCTGTGGATACTTTTTCAAAGGTGTTGGATATCAAAAGGATAGTTAAGAAGAAGCTACCAGACATTTATGAAAAGTTAATTGAAGGGGATCCTTCCCAAATAAACATATTAGATAAGTATAAAATCAATAGACTTTTAGTAGATTCCCATATTCAACAGTATGATTGTAGGCCAACAACTAAAGATAAAGTTGAACTCGCAAAACATATTGTGAAGACGTTTCCAGTTTTAAAAGGAACCGATGGGGAAGGTTTTGTAAGTAATTTCTCTGTCAGTTTCTTTTTGCATGAAACTGTGTTGAGCATTCATTTTATATTAACCCGAAATATTTTTCAATGAGTAGATAAGTAAAAAATGTGTAAATACTGAAACTAATTAAGTTCTTTTCTCCATATTAATTAAATGTTAAGAGCTCATTTTTGTTTTTCTTAGGAGCAGTGGTTTTGTCCAGGTGTTAAAGGTTCACCAGCAAGAGGATTTATAGCTGAACGATTCAGGAATTTCCGACTGAGAAACTTTTCATCCTCTGAGAAAAAAGAATTAGGCATTCAAAGACTAAAGAAAGAACCGTTGGGAAAAATAAAAAATATAGGAGTTGAAGATACATCGATTCAGTTTATACAAAAGCAACAATGGTTGAAAGAAAACTCACGGCCAATAGATCAAGTGCTGAAGCTAATGTCAGAGACATTTAATGGGCGGCGATATCAGATTTTTAAAAACCCAGAAAGCGTGATCGAGTCATGGCCAAGACTATTAGATCAACATGTAGTAAGTAATTAATATAATTTTACAATACTTTTAATAGTATTTTAGTAGTATAGTAATTTTAATTAGTATCATATCACACTCAGCAGAACAGTAATCATATCACATTCAGTAATATACATACATGAATTACTATTATTAACATAAACATATAAACTGATCATTGTATATACCCTGCAGTATAAGATGGCAAACATTACATGAAACTTTATTGTATAGTAGTAAATTAGTAGGGATAGGGATTAGGGATTTACCGAATAGTTGATTCGGTATTTGGTGGTTCGACATGTAAATCGAATATCTGGCTTCGGCCGAATAATAGCAGGTAAGTATTTTCTTAGAAGTAGAATCCTCTGTTACTTAGCAGTAGAATAGGCTAAACAACGAGTTTCAATATTATGTGCATGAGGTCAGAGTTCAGCTGCACTACAAAAAAAAATAGTCAAAGACCATTTTTAATTTTAGAAAACTTTTTCCTTCCTAAAATAGTCTACATAGGTGTGAAATCAAAGCAACTGTCTACAACAGAGAAAAAAAAAAGTAAGGAAGGTGTGCATTATCATTTAATTTTATTTACTTCTACATTAGTTTTTTTTTAATTTAAATTTATTTAATGTATATTTTCTTTAATATACACATCAAATAAGTATACCTGTATGCCTATCCTATAGCTTTTATAACCATTATATCAAAATCGCTCAAATTTCTTTTCTTCATCACCAAAATGTTAAAATATTAATCAAAATATAAATATTCTATCAATAATTTGACGGAAAATAGTTAAATGTACAAACTGATATGATACCTTTTGTATTTTGAGAACATTCCTATTCAATATGTTTATAATTAGGCAATAAGTAAATCAGCTTAATGACAATTGTTTCTTTGTATTTGAATGAACTTTTGTTTTTCTGACAATCCTTATCCTCAATAATATCCTGTATAGTTTAATACTTTCATAGCTTATTTTTGAGTACTGACTAGTGATAAAATAATTAAAAATAAGTGATAGGTTAATGAGTTTGTGAGTGGGAAGAAGTCATTAAATTTTTTTGTGCAATTAGATTTAAGAATAAAAATGTAACTGAATTAAATTATTGAGAATTTAATTTTAATTAAAGCGTATTAAAAAAGCTAATATATGCAAAAATGTGTATTAAAAAGTTTCAAGTATTCGGTTGCTGAATACCGAAGCTTCGGTACACACTTCGACCGAAGCTTCGGTATTCGGCAAAATTGCTGCTTCGGTCAATCCCTAATAGGATAGGAATGAACTGAATATTCAGTATTTGGCCATCTTACCAAATATTAGGTTTGGCTGAATATCAAACTATTAGTTCTGTCTGAATATTGACGTACCGAATACTTAAAAAAAAACCTTGTACAACTTCTAATTTTAACTGTCGACTTATAACGATATTCAGAACAATTAAATAAATAGAATCATATATAAATAAAAATAATAATAATTTTACATTATTTGCTGTTTGTAAAATTTCAGTTCAGAAAATTAGTAAATAATGTTTTAAAAAAAGTTTTTCTTGACCATATTATCTCCATTAAAAGTTTGTTGAAAGATTTTAGGAACAACCTGTATGCTTACAATCTCTGAAAATGATCGCAAATTTCAGACACCTAGGATGCATTTAAAATTTGCCTTGCTGAGTTGCCATCATTTGAATAGATTGTATTATTTATTAATTTTTACTTCAGTCTCTTCTGGACAAATAAAGAGTATATATGACCCTGTGAAGTTTTCTTCCAAATTTTTTCACAATTTCTCCTTGATTTTAAAATGTTTGTTTTAGAATTTAAGAAAATGTTAATTTGTTTTAATTCACAGATGAAATCATGAAATTTAAAATTTTATTAATTAAAAAAGTTTATAACTATCCTATTCTTAAATAACTCAAAGTAGATTTTTTTCAGTATAAAGTTTACTTATAAAAAGCTCTTGTTTATCGAAATGTTATTTTCTGTATTAAGTATTATGTAAATTTTTAAAAAAAAATTAATATTTTAATGCCTTTTGAAATAAAAAATTATTTGGCCGAATATTCGGTATTCGGTTCCCCTTTAGGCCGAATATTCGACATTCGGCCAAAATCATTATTCGGTGCATGCCTATAAATTAGCAAAGAATAAAATTAAAATTAAAATAAAAACATACAATCAGGGGTGATTCTGTTCCGAATTTTTCGAAAATTTAAAACTATTAAACTATAATTTTAACATATCGGTCATCTGTCTGAAAATTCAGACATAAAAAAATCATGAATTTTGACAAATGGGCACCGAAAAAATCCATTTAATCAAAACGTCATGGGGAAATTTGTCAAAGCATCACAGTGAAAAATGCAAATTCCGTCAAAGGATCACAGGGGAAAACTTGAATTTCGTCAAAAGATCACTGGAAAAGAACTCAAATTTTGTAAAAGGGTCTCACAATCTTTTTATTATCATAGCTATTAATATAATTGTATTTAATATTATAATTGCATCTCTTATTGTATATTAAACTTTTTATAGATTGATGCTGAATTCAAATTAATTTTTGATGAAAGGAAAGGTGACAGCTTTTGTTCAGAATTTGGAATAGTTTCAAATTCCATCATCTTACAAGCTAGGCTTTGCGGGAGGTCTGCAGCTGAGGAATTTGCAAATCGCCTTGAATTAGATTTGAGTACAGCTGAACCCTGCAATGAAAGTATGCAGTAAATATTTATGTGCATGTATAGTAAATTTCTAAATGTATATTCTATAGTAAATTCATTACTTTTACTAAAATAAATTTAACTGGTCTATTAAAATTTTTGACATGGCAGTGATGGAACAGCTGCGCCAAATCGATAATGCTGTGCATTTCTGCACCAAAACGATTATTTTTCAACAAGATTGCGTCCAACTGCGCCAATTCAATAATAATTCTTGAGCCAAATCGATCATTTTCCACCCGAATTTTGCCAAAAGATCGCGAAAAACATGCGAATTTGGTCAAAAGATCGCAAAAAACACGCGATGTTTCTCAAATGATCACGAAAAAAAAAGTGAATTTTAACAAAGGGTCGCTAATTTCGTTAAAAGATCGCGAAAAAACTTGATTTCGTTAAAAGGATCGCAAATAACATGCAAATTTCGTCTGAAGATCGCGAAAAACTGCAAATTTCGTCAAAAGATTTCGAAAAACACGCTAATTTCGTCAAAAGATTTCGAAAAACACGCTAATTTCGTCAAAAGATTTCGAAAAACACGCTAATTTCGTCAAAAGATAGCGAAAAATACGCAAATTTTGTGAAAGAGTCGTGGAAAAAAAGCGAATTTCGTCAAAGAATCGCAGAAAAAAACGTGAATTTCGTTAAAGAGTACCAAAATGACATTTTGATGCTCCAAAATAGTTATTTTCTGCTCCAAAATGAGCGTTTTTGCTGCACCAAAATAAGGTTCATGCTGTTCCATCACTGACATGGTATTTTTAAGGTGTAATTTTCTAAATGCGTATGCTATAGCAAATTCATTACTTTTACTAAAATAAATTTAATTGTTCTATTAACATTTTTGACAGGATGTTTCTTGTGAAATTTTGCAATTTTTTTGTCCCCCAATCTTCTGAAAATAAAAATAGCATAATAAAAAAAATGATCCTTTTTTTGTGTGTGTGTGGGGGTGGGGGTGCATTTTCTACCTATATTTTTCCCTTTGACAAACTCATTTTACATTTCCACTTATGAATCTTCCACAGAAAGTATGAATGTCTCTTTAAACAAACACAGTTAAAAATTAAAATACTGTGAAAGGACTGTTTTAGTAGAATAGAATAAATAAAATTTTATGATGCTGTCCTTGTGTAGAAAATACAAATCTGTGAGTGGTTCTTTTTGTAAAATATAATCCCAACAAAAAGTTTTCGGTAAAAAAAAAAAAAAGCGCCAAGTTCTCCTTAATGTTTCAGCCAGAAAAAGCAGTGATATCTGAAGTTCGCACAAGTTAAAAGCCAAACATCCCAAATCTTTCATTGAAAATGGCTTCCTGCGACTTGGCCGTTAATGCCTTCTACAGCATTTCAAAATTAATGATTGGAAATTACGCATTTATGAATTATTTAAATATTAAAAGTAATATTAGAATGCAAAGTGGCAAATTCACATAAAGACATTATAAGTAAAAGATTTCTGATAATTACCATTCAGTTTCAACAAACATTAGTTTTGATTACAGATCATTTAGTCCAGGGGTGTCCAACTGTGGCCCGACGGATACCACTAAAATTTTACAGTTATCTTTGCCTTATCTAATCGTCGAATTGCTGCGATTCAACTTGTCGACTATTTCTTTAAAATTTTAGTGGTATCCGGTGGGCCACAGTTGGACACCCCTGATTTAGTCCACTTGTTGTTTAATTGCCATTTTGTACGGCCTAAAGCTAAAGCTATTAACGTAAAACCCATGAAATAAAACAAAATTTATTTACTTCAAATCTCACAATATGTTACATTATATTTTGTATATATGTACATATATGTTACATATATTTATTATACAATGTATAATATTGAAATCTTGTGTTGACGAGAGATTTTTTTCGTTTGAACATTTATTATAGTTTGTTTGCATACATTAAGAGGTATTCGATTTATAAACTGTTAAAAGCTGATACTAATTATGTTTTAGCAATTAGGGATATTATTTCCTGAATACAAGTATTTTGTTATTTTTAACTTCTAAGCATATAGACTGAAGTTGTTTAAATGCTTTTTTCAAATGTGTATTTTATTTCTGTACTCTGTGTCACAAAATGCCTAAAATAATCAAAAAATGTAGTTGGCATGTAACTCATTTGTACATATTTTAAAATTTGAAAAACTCTCTCGAAGGCATTAACGACCAAGTCGCAAGAAGCCATTTTCAATGAAAGATTTGGGATGTTTGGCTTATAACTTGTGCGAACTTCAGATATCACTGCTTTTTCTGGCCGAAACAATAAGGAGAACTTGGCGCTTTTTTTTTTACCGAAAACTTTTTGTTGGGATATCACTACTTTTTGTATGTTTTTTCAAGTTTGTTATTCTAAACTGTATTAATATGAAAAAACTTAAATTTCGGTACTTTTATGTTAGCCGGGAGCAAATCTCCTCATTAGCCTTTTGTTTTTTCGCCAATAGCAGTTTTCATTTTTCACATGTGTAAATTAGAAACAATGCTTTGGTTTTCAAATAAAATATTTTGGTTTATGTTATTATTTCTTATTTATTTATTTATTTATTTCTATGTTAAATATTCTATTAAATAAAATGAGGGAAATGCATCTATTTTAAATGAGATGACTAAAAAGTATATATCTTTAAATGAAATGAATGCAATATGAACAATGGAGTTGGGAACAGTATTTGGCGATTTGCCACTTGCGCCCGGCTAACTTAAAAATACCTAAATTTATTTTTATTGAGCTTTACAAATTTATACTTTATTTTTTTTTTTATGTTAAAGTACTAGCCGCCTCTAGCAAGCAGTAGGGGAGAGTGGTAATGAATGGGCCATGGGGATGAATGGGCTTTTGTTAGAAATGAAATATTATTTGTGATGAAATAGTTGAAAAGATCATCTCAAAATATCAAATAAATACCTTGCACAAATTTTAAATTTAAACTGTTTTGCAATATTATTTTTTATTCAATTTACGTAATAAGTGCAATGTGATATAATTTCTCCTATTTGAGACTTCTAACTCATGTTAACGAATTTATTATTTTACAATATCCTTTCTCTTTTAAAATTCACGTGTAAATATACTTTTTATGACGTAATTTTAAATAAGTTCCTGCTTTTTATAATTATTTAATTCTAATTTGAAGGGTTTTTCCTTTTTATGATAGTTACGTGTAAATAATTTTTTTATTTGATGCAAACATTATTGTTTGCGTTGTTTATACAGTTGGCAACAGTTTAAATTCATACCATTTTTTAAAATATGTAAAAAATATCTCGAAGTGCTGAAAATTTGAATTTAAAATAGAAATAAAACCTCAAAAAATGAGTCAAATTAAAAAAAATACATGCAATCTGCACACCGGGAACTTCTAACGAATAAAATGATCTAAAAATGATTAAATCCCCATGTATAGTTTTTGCTCCTATAAAACTTTTTTAATGGAACGATTTTGTCCAACTTTAGCATTAAATATCTCTTTAAATAATTCTTCGATTTGAAAACTGTCTGCATCAGCGTCTTTATCAAACATTTCTCTATAACACCACCGATTTTCATATTTTTTATGCAATAGTTTTCTTAATATTAACGAAGAAAAACCTCTGGTCACAAAATATTCAAAACCGGCGGCGGTGTTGACGGTGTTAGTTACTTTTTTTTTTTAGAATACAGAGAAACTTTTAGAGTACCAGATAAAACATGTTCATCAGCACATGCAATTTTTCATTTTACATGCATAGAAACATGACCTAGACTCGTTATGTCTCATGTTGACTGCTGAGATGAAGTGTTAAAAGTAGAAATTACTTCTATCAATAATTTAAAGCACTTAAATTACAAAAAAATAAAATATATTAAATTTGCTCTAAAAATTCCAAATTGTTTTTTTGACAAAAAACCCAACTGGTTTAAACCGTGCCAACCCCTCCTAAAAGAACCATTTTTTTACTTATTGACCCATATCTTATTCTAATGAAACAAAGTTTTGCTCTGTGCTCTATGGCTAGAAAAAAATTACCAAGTGTATTTCAAGGCTGAAAATTTGAGTGAGGGTAGTCCAAGGCCCATGGCTGCAAGTCTTCCGTCAGGCGTCACCAGGACAGATTTCAGTCTTTTAAAAATTCCCTAGAACAGTATCAAGATGAATATTTTTTAAATTTCCACACATTCTTGAATTTTATATACTTTAGCCTTTTAACTTCAGCTGGGGGGGGGGGGGGGGGATCAAAAATATTTTCAGTCCTGGCACATTTTGTAACTTTTACCCATACCAAGACCTTTTTTGATGCACCAGAGAATTTTCATTTTTTTGTTAATTAGTCAAGATATTAATTAAAAATGATAATGAACTCTCATCAAAACCTCATCTCTTATTCTGTGTCAACCAATAATGCATGCCTAGTGTCAGATTGCGCATTAGGAGGAAATGAAGATCCAAACATATATTTTACTTTGTGTCTTTTCACAGTTTTGTGCGGATGGAGCTGATGTGGGAAAAAAAAAAAAAAACACAGTTCTTTATCAACTAGATATCAATATTTTTGTTTTCAAATTTTTGTCGAGTTCTATAACTGTCATATTTATATTATAACTACAGAATATCTCAAACAATTCAGACAAGAACTAGTAAAATAAACCAAGTGAAAAAATGTCTTCTTAAAAGCAGTTTTATCACTAAAAATAAATATTTTTTCAAGAATTTTTTCACTTAAAAATATAAATTCAGACAAAATAGTCAAATATATGAAATCATAATTTTGAGGCTTATTTAAGGTTATTATCATATGCCTGGGCAATGGCGGTTCAGCTAGTAGGTGTTATACTTAAGCTTATGATTTCAGAGAAATCTAAAATTTGGCATTTACAAAGTTTTTTCCTCTTTCAGAAATTTGTTGTGCATTAATTTTACTCCCAATGTTACTTCCCCAAGGAGTATTTAGAAAATCTGGTTCCAAAAATTCCAAGCAGATGAAAATAAAACCCACTGGGACCCAGTCTCTTGATCATTTCATCCAATTTCTACCTGTATGTATCCTTCTATTGTATAATTTACATCTTGTTTTATCCCCATATTAACTTTTACCAAAAATTTTGATTTGTTGGATGTTATCACCAATAAACAGGCACATAGAAAGAGAGGTGGCTGAAGCACGTTTAGAAAGTTTAAAAAATCTTTCTCTAATTATAATAGAGATAATGATGATAGATCTCTATTGATAATAAAATATCCGCTGGCAACTAATTTTTAATTCTGCCTTGCACCACTTTCTCAAACCAAAATATTTTCACATATACACTACCTGACATTGAAAATGCAACACCAGGAAAGTGTAGCCAGGAAATGATGAAACTCGACAAACAGAGAGCGACAGCAACGGAGAATAGTTGAATTGAACAATATTTCGAAATGATAGTCATAATACAAAGCAAAAATAGCATCAGCTCAGTAGGATGTAGGACCACCGTGGATAACAATACATGAAGCAACACGTCTAGGTACAGAGTCAATGAGAGTACTACAATGGTTCTGGTCGATATGGGAACATTCAGGGTGTCTTGAACACACTCCAAAATGCAGGTAGAAGTGGCTTGCGTGTTCACTACTGCTTTTCAGGGGAAGCGTCTATCCACATGTCCTGACGTCACTCTGGCTGCACCGGCACCCTTCAAACTTTCCACACTCCCTCGTTCCAACCATCTTCGTCACCGCTGGTGCACCGTGGACGCATCCAGATGTGTCTCAGTTGCGAATTGCCATATGGACCAACCTGTCCTTCTCAGTCCAATTACCATGCTCCTCGTAAAATCGTCTGTCTGCTGTAAATGCCTCCGTTGAAAATGGCCTGGTATTCTCTGACAAGAACAAAATTTCTACGATGATTTCCCTAGCAGAAGTAAAACTACTAATATTGCCCATTTTGCAGGTTCCTTCCCTTATATCTTATTCAACATGCGTTGGAGAGCTGCACATTTCACATCGTTTGAATAACTCGATGACATACATCTATCCTGAAATTTGCATAAATATCTGGCCTCTCCTACTGTTTGGTGTTGCATGTTCAATGTCACATAGTGTACTTTGACAGTGTGTGCTAGTGAAATGTACTAAAAAGTTTTATCTTTTAAAATAGTGGTGCGAATAGAATATAAAAATAGTCACTAGTACAGTTTTCTGATCATAAGATAAAATTTCACTTAAGAATTTTTGACATGGGCATCAACTATGCTATAAAGAGGAATACACTTTAGTTTAAGCCTTTTTTTTTTATCCACACTTTAAAGTGTGCAAATTATTGCTATCATATCAGAAAAAATTCCAAGATTGAGCCCCTTCTGAAGGAAAATCCTGGTTATGGGCCTGTCAATAACTCTTGTGATTGTTGATTTACATTAAAAATTAGTTGTATTATTATAAATACAAAAAACTTCCGACTATCCAGCCTAATGTGGCAGAAGGGTAGTCTGGATAACAAAAAAGCCGGATAGGCCGGAGTTCTATAAATATTTACTCACTTTCTGCCCCCTCTCCCCCCCATTATATTAAAAACGCATGTTACACATTTTAAGATGAATTTTATATATAGAGAGAGTACATACAGATTCAAAATAAGTAAAACATAAGTCTAATTCGTAAAAACATTAGTAAATCCTATTTTACTGTTTATTGATAAATGATTTCACAAATGTGAAAAGTTATGCATAAGATGAAAGAGTCAAAATTTAGTTTTCGAAAAGTCCTTGCTAGATGACTGCTTCTCCCTGTTAGCCTTCTTCCGCGACCCTCTTCGTTTATCAACCATTTCGTTAATCTTCAATGAATAAGCACGAAGCACACCAAAAGACCATATGAAAGTAACCAAGATAAGCAGAAAAGAACGTCCGCACTTGTTAACATCCGTTGCATAACTGACGAAACAGGCTATAAAGCCATAATCCCCCCCCCCCGGTCCCTTCCTGTCTGTCTCTGCAATTGCATTCTACAAGCACTTCTTGCTCCTTCCAGTCGTGAATTAGCACTTTCCTACGGATGGGAACTTGCCTGTCTCGGCCGCTTGCAACATTCTTCATTTTTTTTACTAGGCCGGATAGTTGGGAGTTTACTGTATCAAGCATTATATTTTGAGTGAGGTTTATATGATAACAACAGTAGGATAATTATCACGTTATTGTTTTCAAAACAATTCAATTAAAAATATTTTGTAATAAATTCTAAAATTACTACATAAATGTTACCCCACAAAAATGTAACACTTCTCATTATTTATTTATTTTTGAATTTAGTTTGTAAGTGCTGATAATTCTGTATTTATTATTTATATCCAAATCTTGTAAAAGATATATGCTATTGGATTATTACAGCAAGATTGCTATTGAAAATTAAGAGTGTAGTATTTATATAATTCACTTACAGGAGCTCACAAAAAGAGTTAATTACACAACACAAAGTTCATGCAATCAGTATATATTTCTGAAGTGCCCTAAATCATGCTGCTTTTGTAAATTGTGGACAGGGTTACTACAATCAAGGAAATTATTGCACTTATTATTTTTAAAGTGTTTTTCTTTTGTTTATAGGTAGGTCAAGGCATCGAAAAGTTTATGAAAGAAGACAGACTATTGGGTGGAGAACGTAAACAACCGTTTGTATTAGCTATTGGCGAAAAGTTAAACCCTGTACAAACCTTTTTAATTTTTGAAAACCATTGTATAGAAACAAGTAGTATGTTAAAAGCAGTTGATTTATGCTTTAAGATAACTTATATTTTAAACTTGGAATTTTCTCCTTACTGCAGTAATGTATGGAATTTTCTAAATGTCTGTTTTTATAAATGTGATGCACAAAATGAAATGGCATCTTGTATCAGAGAACTGAAAGAACGGATTTTTTTAAGTGTGTAAATATCATATTTTTACTTTGCATTGTACAATTATGAAACTTTTCATCTTATTTATCCTTTTTTTATTATTATTGATATTAACTGAATGTCATAATATTTTAGTCTAATGTAAATTTTATTTCATTTGAGATATAAGTAATTTCTTTGGGGCTGGTGTAGGGAAAGCCTTTCATCTCCTTACTGTAGTAATGTATGGAACTTTCTCAATGTCTGTTTTTATACTAAATGTGATGCACAAAAAATAAAATGAAGAGACATCCTATATCAGTGAACTAAAAAGGACTATTAACATAATATTTTAATCTTAATGTAAATTGTCATTTGAGAAATAAATATTCTCATAGGGGGTTGGGGTCACTTTCAAATTTCTGCACTTGTTTTGGACTGAATTAAAAGAACATTTAAATTCTGTTTTTTTCTTCTTATATTTTATCAGCTATAATTTGTATTTAAAAATTTGCAGCCATGTTTTGTTCACTTTGCAAAAAAAAAATTCGAAATCCACATGATCTTTGCCGTCACATTAGAAATTATCATAAGACATGTAAACTTAAACCGTATGTGTGTTATGATGAAAGCTGTAGACAAGCATTTATGAAGTTGTTTAACTATGAGAGACATCTGAAAAGATTTCATACTAGTGACATAGAAATAGACATTTCAGAAAGTCGTAATTTTTCAAATCAGCCGATAAATAGTAAAGATAGTGATTTATCTTCTGATGATCTAACCTCAAATCGATATTCTCAAATCGATTTTTTGGGTGATTCAGAAATATGTAAACATGAATAATTTCAAAATGATATTTTGCAATATTGCTGTGAAACATGTAGCAAAAGCAGTGTACCTTTTTCTAGTATTATCTCATCTATCAGCAGTACTTCATCTTTTCTGTACAATACTGTAAATTGTTTAAAATCGGAAACAGTAAAATTTTTAACTGAAAATGGAATGAAATGTGAAAAAAACACAAAATCACTTACGGCAACATTTGATTTTGCTGCTTCTTCATTGTCTACATTTGATTCAAAACATAAAATAGTCAATGCCATTAAAGCAAGTGGTCGCTATGTTGAGCCAAAGGAGATTACTTTAGGTACACGTTTTGAACAAAAGTTTATAGATGGCGTACCTCACCAAATTCTTAAAAATGACACATGCCAATACATAAGTATAGTAGATACAATGAAAAAAATTATTTCTATTGATGGCTTTTTGCATATTTTCAAAACATACAAACGAAATAAAAGTCTTAGAAATGCAACCCTTTGTAGTATCCAAGATGGATTTTATTATTATTCCAATGCAATTTTAAGCTCTGTGGATACAATAGTAATCGAGTTGTATATAGATGATGTGGAGCTTACAAATCCATTGGGGTCACATACCGGTGTACATAAATTAGGATTCGTATATTTTAAAATTAAAGATTTGCCTGTGCACCTTCAATCTTCATTAGATTCAATATTTATAACTAACATACACTATTCTCTTGATGTCGAAAAATATGGTTATCGGACAATACTAGATAGACTTGTTCATGATTTGAAAAAGCTTTCAGATGAAGGTATAGAATTTCAGGGAAATATATACAAAGTTGTAATTTGGCAAGTGGTAGGTGATAATTTAGGGTTGAATAAACTGCTGGGGATTGTTGAGAGCTTTTCTGCTAATTTTTGTTGTAGATTTTGTCTAGCAAAAAAAGATATTTTGTATAAAATGGTAAAGGAAGATATTAGTTTACTACGTAACAAAACTGAGCATGACATGCATGTTAATAAAGTGTCTTCTGGTGACATAACAGTATCAGAATGTGGTGTTAAAACTCCTTGCTGCCTAAATGATTTAAATTATTGGCATGTGACAAATAATTTGGTTGTAGATGTAATGCACGATCTTTTTGAAGGTTGGTGTGCTAGTGAAACCTTCTTGATATTACACCAGTTTGTTTTTAAAGCCAAGATTTTCACTTAGTCTTTTAAATGATAGGATAATAAATTTTAATTATGGTAAATATGAATCAAGTTCTAAACCAGTGTCAATAAACAGAGAAAAACTTTTAAATCTTGATGGTTCTAGTGGGCAAAGTGCATCTCAAATGTGGACCTTGATTCGAAACATACCCTTATTAATTGGTGACAAAATTTCTGAAGATAACGAATTTTGGCAGTTATTTAATCTTATGTTGAAATTAATTGATACTATTATGGCTCCAGTAATTACATTACCTGAAACTTTTGAACTGGCAGAAAATATAGCAGATCATCACAAACTTTTTTTAGAGCTTTTTCCAGATAAACATTTATCACCAAAAATGCATTTTGCAGTACATTATCCTAGGATCATAAGGCAGCTAGGGCCTCTAGTTATGTATTGGAGCATGCGTTATGAAAGCAAACATTATCCTTCAAAAAGATGTGCATCAGCTAGCAAAAACTTTATAAATGTTGCTAAAACAGTAGCCACACGCCATCAATTACAAATTGCACATACTTTACATGAGAAATATTTTAGATGTAATGCAATATCAAATATGTTAGAAACAACATATGCAAAAATGCATAGTTTAAAGGAACACAATTTTAAACTTGAAGTAAATGGTTTGAGTGACAATTCAGAAGTAATGCAGTGTAATGGTTTTCGTTATAATGGCACAACATATTCAAAAAATATGGTTGTACACTATGATGCAAAAGTTTAGACAATGAAGAAATTCTTACATACTTTGAAAAATATTTATTCAATTTTCAAATCACTGCTTGAAATTAATGTGCTGTACATATAAACAATATTTATAACAAAGAAAAGTGGAATTGTGCATATTGCAATAAATTAAATGGTAACAAAAATAAACTGCTGTCTCAAAAGTTTAGACACAAATTAAATAAAATCGAAATAAACAATTTTTAAAACCTGGTTGCGCATCTATGCTTATGTATTACGTCATATACACGAGATTGCATGGAAGAAACTAAATCTTGCATAGTTTGTGGATCGATATAGTACCATGCATTCTCAATAGATGTCTTAAGTTCCTTTTCAGAAGAGTATTGTCTAGCGTTGCTATAAACTTTGCGACACATGATGCTCCAAAGGTTTTCTATAGGGTTAAGATCTGGGCTACATGCTGGCCAGTTGAGAACTCTTATATTATGGGAATTAAACCAAGATTTTGAATGTTTTGCAGTGTGAATTGAAGCATTGTCTTGCTGAAATTCCCACTGAGGACCCCCTAGAAGCTCAGCAAATGGCAGTAGGTTTTCTTCTAATGTCTGTGTATAATGCTGTGAAGTTTGACGACCACTGGTGAAGGTCAGAGATACTTGTCCATTATAGCAAAAGGCTGCCCAAACCATCACCGAGCCGCCTCCTTGTCTGCGACTAAAAAAACGTCGAGGTTCCTTCCGCAAGTCATGCCAATACGATAAACAACCATCTGGACCATCCAGATTCCACTTTTTTTCATCGCTAAATATGACTGACTGCCATTTCTCTCCATATGACATATGCTTTCGAGCCCACATAAGTCTTTGTAACTTATGATGTGGTTTCAGAGCTGGTTTCTTCTGCATTTTGCTATAAACGATTGTTCCTTTTTCCAAAATTCGTCTACGAATCGTATCCTTTGATACAGAGAGTCCCGATGAGCTTTGAACTCCACGTACGCTCATTTGTTGAGTACTCGCTAGTCTTTGTATCAGGCGATCCTCTCGTACATTTGTCACACGTGGCCTCCCAGACCGACATTTTGCTTTATATTCGGAACCACTCGATAAAACTCGATAAATAGATTTTTTTGACCTATTAATAATAGCAGAAATTTCAGAAACGCTCTTCCCTTCACCTTTCAACTGCCAAATCCTTGAAACCTCATTCACTTGAATTTCTTTAGCTCTCGGCATGTCGACTATGAAGCGCAATCGTTTGCAGAACTTAAGTACTCCAAATTTGTGACATCATCGATTCTAAATTTGCATATGCCAGCGAATATTCAAAGACATTTAGAATAGTGTCTAAACTTTTGCGACAAGCACATTTGAATTTTTATGAAAAAAATTAGTATTATAGCAAATAAAACGACTGTCTTTTGTACATAGCATTTTAAATCAGTTTCTGAATATATTTACAGGTTTTTGTAATTCTGACGTCATAATTCTACATTTTAAAGCTGAATGACGTCATTGTCTAAACTTTTGCGTCATAGTGTATTTGTTTCTTGTATTGATGAGTTACCTATTTTTGGTAAAATAAAAAAAATGTTTGTCCATAATAATAATGCATTTTTAATTTGTGATTTGTTTGAGTCTTTAGGTTTTGACAGCCATTTTCACTCATATGTAGTAAGCTCTACTGGTGCTGTTAATCTAATAAACATAAAAGATTTATTTAACTATGTTCCATTGCATATAAGAAACTCATATGATTTAAATGACAAATCAATGTATGTTACACTGCGGTATAATCCATGCTGTACAAATGAAAAGTTTGAAATAATTTAAAAAATTGCTTGTTTTGTAAATAAATTTATATTTAGTTTTGTTTTGGTTTTTTTGTTAAAATTATGGATCTCAGGAAACTGTTGTTGTAAATCTTCAGTATTTAATTGAACTAGTTTTATGGATCAGTGGTGAGTTAATATTTAGTAATTGTTTTCTTTATAGTACAGTCAGTTTTATGTTTCTAATTAGCCAAAAATTTGTTAATTTGTATGGGGTTGTATCATATGTTTTGTGGGAAGGGATTTTTTATATTGTACAATACAAAGCAGCAGTAAAACACCTATTTTAATTGTATTTTAATAGCTGATTGGCTTTCATTATTTTTCATGGTTTGAAATAATAACCATAGAATGTATTGTCCAAAGTTGTTAAACTTGGAAAAAAAAATCTAACTTAAACTGTTGTGTAATTAAAATATAACATTTAAAAGGAAAATTTTGAAAACGCTTTTGCATTTTATGTAAATATTAGCATGGTTGCATCCAGCTGTTTTTTCTATGGGCAGCAAACTTTAATTTTGTCCATTTTATTTATCTATTTGCCATACTTCATATACTTTTCTTAATGTCTCTGCTTTCACAATCTTTTCTCAACTCTCGTGCATCAATGTGCTTTTTTAGGTAAAAGAATCGACAAAGAAAGTTTTACATTGTTGAATAGTTCAACAATAGCAATAACATTATAATAAAATTCCAGCATCTTTTCGTTCCAATGACCATCTTGGTCTATTTAAAAATTTTCTTGTTTAGACATAAATGTTGACACCATTTCAAATCCCAATTGCTTTCTTTCTCGTTTGGAAATAGAAACATGTGATGTTTTACCATAGCTAATAATGTATCTGCTATTATACCTGTCCAGATAATTCTGAGTGTCTGCTCTTTTACTGCAAATACATCTGAACCACTTCCTTCACTTAGATGTTTTGCTTATCTCTCTACGTATAACTTTATTAAAAAGATTTATATTAAGGAGATTGTTAAGTTAAGAAGTTGACACGCATTTATCTAAAACTAACTGAAGGGGATCCAGCTATATATTAGATAAATACAAAGTTTTGGCAGCTTTTTAACAGTTTCACATTCAAAAGTATGATTGTATGCCAATGTGCCTGTATATTTGTCTGAATTTTTATTTGCATCTGTGTTTTAATAGGTTATTATTGAACAAAAGATCACTATAAAAAAGGACTAGCTGGCTTCACTGGCTAGTGGGCCCCAGAACCTCTTGTGAAAAACTAACCTCAAAACAAAAAAAGCTCAGTCTCGTCTCCCTGCTGTCGGTAGGCTCCTCATTACATGAAAAATTTCCTAAAATCTGACCTGGGGCCGAATGAATCTCTGACTCGTTTCCCTTTTGCCGATGGCACTATATTTAATCATAAATTGTTTATGATAACTAACGGTTTTAATTTCCACACGAGTTTATGCATATATAATCACATTACATTGCCTATAAGCCAGAAAAGTAGCCAAATTTGTATGTCGATGGATCTCCCTTCCAAAGTCAAGTTTAATGTTTTTTAATTAAGATTCTTTAATTTACTTTCAAAATTTTGAACGTTATCTTGCAACTTTTATCTCTTGAAACAATTTAGTAGCTTTTTGCTAGAATCTACATTAGTCAGAGATAATGGTAGCATATGAAACTAATACAAAACTACTCTGCAATAAATAGTTTAATTATTATGTTTGCCATTTTTTTAAAAACTTGAATTGTTATTCAGCCGCAAACTTTCAATGAATATTCCCACTCTTCTTGAGGGCTGCTATATTCCTCACCGGTATAAATTTGTGTCTTCTTTCCCTCATTTCTTGCTTATGTGCTTCTGTCTCTCTAGTGAGCATACAATACCGCCTTCCGTTCCACTTACTGTACTTCCAAAAATACAGTAAATGAAACCAAACATTACAGATTGGATGGAAGGTGGTACTGTATGCTTACCGGACAGAGAAGCACACAAGTGAGAAAGAAGGGAAAGCAGACATACGTCACATCTGCAAGGAATATAGCAGCCCTCAAGAAGACAGGGAATAGCCGTCGAAAGCACCAGACTAAAATCAAATAATTAAAAAAAAATCAAATAATAATAGATTTGAATTTGACCTGTAATGAATAAATGTCATAACAAATAATTTGGTTTCAATACTTTCTGATGTATTTTGAGTTTTGTAGTATTTAAAACACTTGGCAATTTTGTACTAACTTTTTTTTTTTTTAATATATATATATTAAGTTTCTATTTTTGTACTGATGCTTTGTGTTTTATCGATTGTAAAAATACTTGTTAGATTTGAAATAAACAATTTTGATATTACTTTAGTTTTATTTTTATGTTTATTAATTATAATGGGCATAATGAGTTTCTAGTAACTTTAAGGTATAGCAGAAGAACGTGAAGTAATCTTTTTGAATAAAAGAAAGGCTCTTTTCATGAATAAAAGTTAGAGGCTCGCGTAATTTTAAGTTTACAATTGAGCAATTTTTAAGCAAATATCAAACTGCTCAATTAGAAAATTTATAAAAAATATGGATATTCAGTAGCTGAAGCTTTACTTAAAAATTATTTAACTTCCTATTGCTTTTAGCTGTGACCATTTATTTAAAAAAAAAAAAAACGAGCAATAAACAAGAATTGCCTTTGGTACATACCATAAAAATGTTTGAAATCAAACATATGACAAAGGAAAGCAATGATTTCATAGTACAGTTGACTCCCTCTAATTCGCACATAATTGCAGATGTACACAATAAAACTTTAAGTTCAGATGTAGGGTCAAAATGACAAACATTTTTAGTTTTTTATCATTCCGTATGTATTTTAATGTTATTTTCGATATGACTGAACTCATGGTTTTTCATGAAGGAAGCATAAATTTATTTCTGGAGAAAATCAAGATTTTGCTTATATCAATGGTAATCACAATCTTTTTAGCAAATATATTTATGTAATAATCGAGCTTTTCTGTTATTAAGTCTGGCTAAACCTGAAGCAAAACTTCCTTATTTCATGAATTTGATATAAATTAATAGGGTACCTTTAAGAGGAAAGTTTCATTGAATAATTCAAGGAAAATGTACCTCATCTTTATTATGGATATTTAATTGACATTTACTTGATACTTTGACCTTTACTTTTAATAATTTAATCATTTTAAAAATTATCTTGATTTTTATTATTTTAGTTTATTACTTAGCTTAATTATTTTACTATATTGCAAGCATTCATTATACAGTTTAAAAAATGTAAGCAAATCGATAATCAGAAATCCACACAACCTCTTGTCCCAAGCTGTGCGGATTTGAGAGAGTCTACTGTATTTGTTTTTTGTTTTTTTTTAAAGCCCCCTAAGGTATGCTATTTCTTTCTCCCAGCTTATTTTGTCTCCAAAAAATAGTGTTACCTTACAGACGCTATCAATAAACAAAGTAGATGTATCATTGTACAATTAAATGCTCTATAGCAATTTTTTCAATTTCTAAGCATCGCACATTTCTATGTTTATACCGTCATATTGGGGGGGAAAAGTACTTTTAAATGCAGTTTGTTTGAAAACTGTATCTCCATTTATTTTTGAAATATTAATTTTTTTGTAGTTTTAGCACCATTTGTTTAATTTTGACAACTCAAGTACTCCATTTAAAAAGGGAAAATAGTTGAAAAATAGCAATTATATCTTTTTGTTGCCATTTTCTCATAACAACCGAAAGAAAATGTAATTAAAATACGTGCTATTTTGAAAAAAATATAAACGAATAATTCCTACGAATAATAAAACATGGGCAATTATAAACTATATTTAATTTTAAGTATCTGTAGACCCTTTCAGTGTGACATTAGTCATGACGTTTTGGTTAGAAACTGACTGCAAACAAATGGTTACTATGCGTCCTTTCTTTTTAAATATAAATCATGGAAAATGCTACCAGTACATATCCAGCATTAAAACACTTAGATGTGAGATATAGATATGATATAGCTGCAACACACAAACAAAATAGAAAATACAACATAGCAACCGTTTGTTTGGAATCAGTTTCCAACGAAAACGTCATGACTGAAATCGCCTATATTAATGTTACAAACTAATGAATGCCTATGAATCAATAGACAGTCGTTTTTTTGTCCAGTTTCTTTAATGACGGCATCTTTTTGCTGCATTTGTGTATTATTTTGAGATGGTGACATCCTATGCATGCTTTACTGTAGATGTTTAAGAGTGGATCGTAAATGTGGAATTCTTAAGCGGATGCGAATATGACATCATTTTACTTAAAATAAAAGTGTGTGTTTTAAGTCTTTAAAATTGAAATATGTTTTGTACTATTTATATATACATATATTTTTTTTCATCAGGGGGGGGGGGGACACTAAATTCTGAAAAAGCAGAATACCTGTTTTCTATTTTTTTTTTTTTTTTCAGTTGAGAAGTTTCAATTTAAAAGGATTGAGGATTGTATTTTAGGAAATATGCACTTTGAATTTTTCTGACAAGTTATAATAATGGGTGCTGGTCCATTTCCAGTCAATATATGTAAAATGCAGAAGTGCATTTTCAAATTAATCTCTAGTGTGATCGCGATATTAAAGACAATTACAATATAATTTAAAATGAGTACATTTCTTCTGAAATATAAAATTTTGAACATGTTTTATGAAATCATTAGCGGATTTGGATAAATCCTACATTATATGAAAGACTGTCAAAATGAATAGACTGCAAGGACAGTGATTTCAATGGACTCTTTGCAGTTCTCAGGGACCCAACCATTTTTTAAATGTGGGTTTAATTTCAAATAAAAACTAAATATTTTTTTTATATAAATATAATAAACATTTCTAAAATTAAGATTCAAAGGGGCTTCTTTGAAACTTAAATGATATGAATTTACTACTGATTTTTAATTATTTTCAAAAGCATTTTTTGTTATGCAGATCAGTCATTCAACATATGTATACAAAAGAAAAGAAAAAAAAATCAACATTAGATTTTAGAAATCTGCAAAATAAATATATTTTAATAAAAATTTTCAGAGCAGATTTTTTCTTAGAGAAAGTAAATGGGATTGCTCTTATGAAAACTTTTAAAATTAACACATCCCGTCAGATGCATTTTTCTGTTCTGTTTGTGCTCCATCATCAACTTATAAGTGTTTGATTTAGTGTAGTGCATTTCTGACATCTGCACTGATGAAGTAAAACCACAAATGAAAGAAAGCATAGTACTAAAGATATCTGATACATAATTGATAAAACTCATTAGTAAATTATTCTTGCTGGACCAATAAAGCTGTATCACACATCACCTTTTTTTTCAACTTTCACATATAAACTGATGGACGACCAATGTATATGCTTAGGTATAGAGAAATTGCTAATTTTCTCCACACCTTGCTATAGAAAAACTGGCGCTTTTATTAAAACAAGCATGTATTTAAAGCTTTATGTGCAGTTGGTCAAAAAAAAAAAAGTACTAATTCAAATAAAAAGTATCACAGAGAAATGAAACTGGTATCAATCAACTTGGATTGTCTATTTCAATATAACCTATTAAAACTTTCCTTGGGGTTTCATCTACATGATAAGGTGAACACAAATTTTTAATTTTTTCAATGTAAACCTCCAAATTTGACAATATAGTTAGAAAGAACACACTCAATTACCCGAGATACTATTTTCAAGACTTCTACAATTACTTGAAGATTTATTAGACGTAAGAATTATAAGTAACACGTATTTTATAAACACTTTTTTAAAGAGAAAAATCTTTCGCTCTGAGAACTCATTAGTCCTATGTCTACTAACTCTTAAACTAATTGTGAAAATGTCTTAAAAATTTGTAATTGGGCTAAATTGAGTTTTTTTCTTTCCAATTGTTATCAAATTTGGGGGTTTACATTTAAAAAAAATAAAGTTAGTGTTCATTTTAATATATAGATGACCCCTTGATAAAAAATTTTAAAGTCTTAAAATTAAAGTAGACAGCAATTTCATTTCTCTTCTATAATTTGTATTAGAGCTAATAAGGTTTCTTTCTTTCTTTCTTTTTTTTTTTTTTTTTGACCGACTGATACATTTTTTATAAAACAGTTTCAATATATTTACAGGCTTCAAATATATTCTCGTTTTATTAAGTGAACCAGTTTTCTCTTAGGAGGCGTGGAGGATTGGTAATTTTTCTGTATCTCGCCAATGCACCTTAAACTTAAAAATATATGTAAATTTTGAGTATTTTCATGCTCAAAAATGAGCACATAGAGGTCAGTTCATACTCATTTTTGAAACATGGACATACTCAAAAATGAGCACATAGAGGTCAGTTCATACTCATTTTTGAAACATGGTCATACTCAAAAATGAGCACATAGAGGTGAGTTCATACTCATTTTTGAAACATAGACATACTCAAAAATGAGCATATAGAGGTCAGTTCATACTCATTTTTGAAACATGGACATACTCAAAAATGAGCACATAGAGGTCAGTTCATACTCATTTTTGAAACATGGACATACTCAAAAATGAGTACATAGAGGTCAGTTCATACTCATTTTTGAAACATGGGCATACTCAAAAATGAGCACATGATGTTTTATTATCGAGTGTGTGCATGTTTTCAAAAATGAGTATATACATGTTTCAAACTTGAGTAATTTTGTTTCGGAGCCATTTTGACTATGCGACATACTCAGATTTGAGTATTTTTTGCTCATTTTTGAAAATGTCGTTTTTAGAGTGCACAATGCACGGTGATGATACTTTTTTTTTATCATGCCGTTTATTACCATATTATAAAAATTAAAAGAAATACGGTAGCCAATTAATGTGAAACACACCGATGCACTTATATACATGTGCAATGTGTCAAAAGGATCACCCAGATTTGAAATGAAAATACTTTTGTTATAAACAATGACACAAATACTTAATTTGAAAACATTAGAAGTTAGCTCAAAAATGTTTTTGCATACTTTATAACTGTTGCAAGAGCCTTGTTGATATTAATCCCCTCTATACTCTAGTTTATTTCGCGCCGACCCTGTGACGTATGTGACTGATATCACAACTTTGTTTCGCATTGTGGCACGTGACATGTATAAACATATCTCAGTAAATAAAAAATAACCGTATACCTTTGCTTTCCAAAAACACAGAAAACATTTACATTTGAGAAATCAGTGTGACCAGTGAAAATCCCGCATAAAATTAAATGAATATAGATACCTTTATTTCGCTTAAATATTCATACTCAAACAAAACTTTAAACTTCATTCTACAACGCTTTAAAATTTTCATTCTTTTTGTTGTTTACAACAAATTTATTCTCATTTGCAATCCGGGCAATTTTTTGGCACACCCACTATATATTTTCTATATATCTACCAGAAAATGTATCTATTGTTCTCTTTATGTTTCTCTATATGTGACTATATATATCTGAATCTTTATCTTACGCATAAAATGTGCTCTAAGAATATTTATGCTCAAAAAGAAAAAGAAACAATGTTCCAGGAAAATAGAAAGAAAAAAGAAATCTGAAGAATTTTTAAAGAACAATGTGTAATGGGACAAGAACAAGATACCTTCAACTGAATAAAATCTCTAAAGGAG
This sequence comes from Maratus speciosus, assembly GCA_963932465.1. NCBI lineage: Eukaryota > Metazoa > Arthropoda > Arachnida > Araneae > Salticidae > Maratus > Maratus speciosus. The sequence goes on along the minus strand of OZ010788.1, from coordinate 180,985,999 downwards.
TTTTCGAATAAAGAAACATAAACACGATTATTTTCCAAATAATTTAAATAAATTCTTCATTTCTATGTAAATACTTTTAATTTATATGTTAGGACATTTCCTTCAGAAATAACAGGTAAAAGCTTTTCATAATTCATTAAATGCTATAAATAGATCTCTAGAGATTTGGTTAAGTTTAACATTTTTTAATTCTGGTATTCCATTAAACAAAATAATAAATATAAACTTTTAACCATACCCGGTAAATTAACTGATGTGTTTTCAGCTTGGTATTCAATATTTATTTTTAAATCTGACATGAATTATTTAGTTTATGCTTAAAGAGTATCTCTCTTACCTTTTGAATAAATACAAATAAATGGGAATGATTTTTAATAAATAGAAATAATTTATTCATTAGAATAAAATGTTTAGAGAAATTTAAACAAGCGTGTGTTTAAAAATGATAAATATAAACTGGTTTCTAACCAAAATTAAAATTAACAATTGACATTTCAGAAATATTCAGATATAAATATTGAAGTATTATTTGCATTATCATTTAAGTATTTTTTACATTTTATAGGTATGTGTATTTAAGAAAAATAATATTCTACATTTAATTTTATATTATTTATGAAACATAAACAATAAAATCTTTCTGGTAGAGAGTTTGAAATGTTGTTTTGTATATTTTTAGTTCGTATAAAAAATTATTAGAAATTACTTAAGAATAGTGGAGGGCTATTTTAGGAAAAATGGAAAAAATGTCCTGCGCGTGACGCTTGCATAAATAAATGTATCTATTAACTTATATGTTGCTAAACTATACATTAAAAATAACAAAAGCCCTAGATTTTTTTACTAGTATAGTTGTTTTAATTTTCAGATATAATATCATTGTCAAAACAGCAGTAACATGTAGAAAAGCTGTCCCAAAATTGATATGGATAGGCTCTACACTGTTAAAAATTTTTCTGTGAAAATACCGAGAATATACTGGTCTAATTATTACTAGTCTGGTCTTACATTATCTTAAGTCTTATGTAAAATTACAGAGATTCTGTTAAATAACAGAGAAGTTATTCGGTAAATTTACAGTAAATTAACATCGTTAAAAATACACAAGGACTTTGTAAACTAACATCGTTAAAAATACACATGACTCTGTAAATCAATTTTTAATGAAAACAATCAATCATATTTTTAATGAAAATAATTTAACATAGTTTTTGAAATTGGTGAATTTTTGAACTTCGAAGTATCGGAATTTTTCGAGTAAATTTGAACTGCTGTAACATTTAATTTTTTACACAATTTATTTCTAGCTGGCCTGGGGTTTGATCCTGGGACCTCTGGGAAGGAGAAAAACTCCCTACTGAGTATAGTGCGCCATAGGAGCTGTTGCTGTTGTGTACAAAGGATGTCTTTATAATGAAGAGGAGAAAATTCTAGTGTATTTATGCTTTTTAAAGATTTCGCTTCAAATATATTTGTTAGAAAATTTTTAAACGTTTCCTTATTTCAGTTCGGACCGATACATAATACCTATTATTTTTTTATTCAAATTTAATTTTTTAATCCTTTATTTATGGAATTATGTATCAAGAAATTGCTTCTTCACAATAATTATCTTCTTTAATATCTGAAAATATACTGAAATTTTTAAAAAATAATAATGTGAAATTTAGGTATATTTTTTCATTAGAACTGGTTAAATATATCGGTAGTTATAACTTTTTTGTAAAATATTTACAAAAATAATCAGATTAATTAACCAAAAATACTATGTTTAAATCAAAAAAAATTTTAAAGCAATGTATTTCAATGTATTATGATCCTCTCTGTAAATGGAAGAGCTTTTGCAGTTGAAAATGTTTCATGTAACTTTTTTTAAAGAAAAATTATAAATATGAAAATGATTAAGAAAATTACAACTTTTTGAAAATATATAGCTTTGACTATTTCTCTACTCTATCTAAATTTGATTGAAAGACATGGAAATCCCTACAGGGAATTAGATACAAGATAAGGGAAATGTCTGTAAAAGGATGACCGAGAAACTCCATCGAATGCATTTAACTGAGAACTAGTGTAAATTTACAGATAGTCTTGACCAAGAAACTCGATCTAATGCATTTAACCGAGAACTAGTGTAAATTTACACAGAGTCTTGACCGAGAAACTCAATCCAATGCATTCAACCGAGAACTAGTGTAAATTTACAGAGGGTGTCGGTTTTTTTTTCTGTGCTTTTACAGAAATTTTAAACGTGTACACTAGGTTTAAAAATCTTCACTTTTTACTCTTGACCTAAGTAATCTGCCCGATTTCAGTTGGTTTAAGGGGACAGGGACCTTAAAAACCTTAAAAACCAATTTTTTATTTTTTGTAAATTTCACTTTAAATATTATTCTAGAGTACATTATATGCATTATGACATGCATTTATCACAAAAAAAATTAAAAAAATATTTTTCAGAAAAAATGGAATTTTACGCGTTGTCCTAGAAGTCTTCGAAATGCCCCTTCACGTTCCATATCAGTAAAAATCCCCAATATTTTTTTTTATAAAAGTTCGGTTCATATATTTAAACAAAACAGTGCATCGAAATATTTGAATATAAAAGTAAAATAAAAAATGAAAAATTTAGAAATTTTATAAAAAAAATTTCAAAAATGTTCATATTTTTTTTTGTACCTTTATATTCAAATATACAAAATTCCTTGCACAGTTTTATTTATGTATATAAACTAAACTTTTATAAAATATATTGGGGATTTTCATTGATATGGAACGCTCAAGGTACATTTAGAAGATTTCTAAGACGACGCGTAAAATTCCAATTTTTTTCTCAAAAATAACCTTTTTTAAAATTTTTATTGTGATAAATGCATGCCATAATGCATATAATGTACCTTTGAGTAATATTTAAAGTGAAATTTACAAAAAATAAAAATGTAATTTTTAAGGTCCCTCGTCCCCTTAAAATCTCCACATTTTAAACCCTAGACCTAAGTAATTTGCCCCTTTTTAGGACCATTTCAGAACCAAACTTTTTAGGACCAAACCAGAAAAAATCTCCTGCCTGTGTCACTTACATATATACCTATATCTGTTGACTTACAAGTTGTTAATAGAAACTATACATTAAAAATAACGCCCCGCCCCCCCACCTAGAATTTCATATTAGTATACTTGTCTTAATTTAAGGATACAATAGTATTGTTAAAAAAGTATTAAAATATAGAAAAGCTGTCCCACACGTGACATGAAATGGACATTGTGTAACCTTGGATGTGGTGGGTGAAATGAAGCGAAAGTGAATTATCTTGTTTTACACTTTCTTGTACGGAAGCATATGGAAACGAATTATTTCAACTTTTAGAGACTTTGGAATAGAAGAAAAAAATTATTACAGAATAAACATCTGAAATTTCCAGTGGCTGGTTGCAGAGATGCAGTTATGCCACTATAAGCTAATGTAAGGCTTCTAGGAGCATTTTTGTGCATACAAGTGGGCTAGTAAGTCTTTAAATATTTTGAAAATTTCACTTGTAGGAACTTATTAAAACGTATATAAATTATAGTACGTGTATAAAGTAATAGTAGTTAAGGGCATTTTGCTACACAGCAAGGCAATTTTGCTGTACAGCAAGATGTGTCTTGTGTCCCATAAGCCCACTCACATTTCAAAAATTCATTAATAATCTCAATTACAAAAACGATACAAATAGTTGCATCCATCACCAGACTTGTCAATGTGTCACGTATTCTTCGCGAAAAATAATTTAAAATTTTCAGCTTAATGTATCGCTATTAACGACTACGTTATTCATATACAGAGTGCGTCAGACATTTGAGAGAAGATGAATGCCTGATTTCAACCAGGAATATACACTAGAGACAGAGCATTTTTTTAACGTTCTGAACAAGGAATCGCATATACACTGGATGTCATCATTCATTGAAAATACTTCCAACCGCAATAACCACCTCTATAGCCTGTCAAAACTGGCTGCAGGTAATGATCAGATGAGTTTTCAGAACTATTGCCGAAACATACACAACGGATGCCTTGAGGGCCGCAACTATGTGGATGACTATTGGAGTCCCTCTCAACTACGCGACATACATGATAATTCATTCGGCTAATATCTGTGTAGCCAAAAATTTGAGGATGACATCGTCATGACTGCTTTAACTATCCATTTTTTGTTTGTATAGGCCGTATGGGATAGTGAAAAGCCTTGCTAAAAAACGTGTGGCCTCCCATGTGTTCCGGAATTAATTTAATGCGTTAACACCTCGGTATAAGCAACGACATTGATTGTGGCACCTTGAAGAAAGAAATATGGTTGCATCAGATCGTCGGTGATTCTTTGGACTACCCAGAATCATCAATGAAGCTGAAAAGTTTCTGCACGTGTCTGTCAAAACCTCTTCGGGGATTTTACACCATCACCATTCTTTTTGCGGTTCACTTTCTTAACCTGGGCAAAGTTTTTCTCATCGAAAAGAAACAATAACATTCTTGGCTCTTCTTGATGTTCCAGCCTGTTAGGGAGGCGTTTGTCTCTGGTCAAGCAGTTGTTCCTGGTTCTCTCGGGCAAGCACTGTACTCTCCTCATCACGTACAACCACTAACACCGGTTCTCATGAATCTCGCATCCGGTTGTGGCTTCAAAAACCTGCATCTCCCTAGCGTGTGATCTTATCGGCTTCGTAGGATTATCATCAAGTTGATTAATGAATTCTGGTGTTTTGACGGTTTCATACTGCTGACCATGTTGTTTTCCGCATGAAACATTTGCCACTTGAAACCTGGTAGCCTTCAGTTCTCTCCTTTCATTGAAGAAAGTGACCGGACGAGTTTCAAGAACGTGGCAATCTCTAAATCGAAATGTTCTTCATCCAATGAGCAATTGATAGCATGCATTTTCATTTCCTTAGTTAGTCTAGGTTCTGACGTGCTTAAATGCAACCGAAAAAGGTTTGTAACAATGATATATAGGGTGATATTTCACCTATAACGTGTATTCTCAAATACAGGACGCACCCTGTATATAAAAATTATTGAAATTGTACAACAGAAAATTAATTCCACTAAAAATAGCTCATATTCTCAAATGCAATGAAAATATGTATATGATTGAGACGTTGTATAATTAGGGGTTATTAGTGTTTGATATTTCATTCATAATATTTCAAATGATAGAGTACTGTGTTTCTATTATAAAGTGAAGCATATTACACGATCCTATAAGTTTTTAATTTTGTATATCTCCCAATTATTACATGTGATATGCAATTGGAATGTGAATCTACTTTATTATTTTTTATTTTGTTTTAATTTAAGAATGAAACATATATTATACTACATACTGTTTTTTTCTGAAACATCATTGTAAAGCATAGTAAATGGTTTAAAAGAATATACCAACAAATACACGCATAGAAAAATTGAAACATTAAACAAAAAGTAATGTAAAATATTAATTCTGCATTGAAAAATGTTAGTAAAACGCTAAATGCAGTGTTTCTTTCTTTCTTATTCGATGGTTCCTTTTAAAAGATGAAATGCAACATTTAAAGTATCATCTCTGACATAGATATAATTTTACAGGTAAATATGTAGAGCTCATTATGTTGCTTAACAGCACCTAAACTGTTTTATGTATGTGAAAGTGTAAGACTAATTCTTTTGCATGAATGGGACTCTTGTCAAAAAATTCGTTGTACCAATTCCCGTTTAAAAAAAAGTCTCAAAAGTCTCTACTAATATAAATAAAAAAATTAGACACATTCCGATTCTATAAGTACCTCCCACTTCAACATTATTTCAACCATAAGTGCTAAAATATACCAGCTCAGGGGACGATTTTTCGATCAAAAATTCTCTTACATCCCTCACTCTCGCTCTTAAATTTGTTTACAGCTGCCACTTTTTGCGGACATAGTGCGCATCTTTTAATTGCTTTAAAAGTTATTTTTTCTCAATAAAACCTTTTAATAATGACACCATTTTATGTTAATTAACACTCGTCAAAATTTAAAAAATAGGGCTTTGGGTCACGTCTGTGAGCTTTATAAAAAGGTATTTTTTAATTAGTAAGCTGTATAAAGAATTCCGAATATCTAGTATTTCAGTATATTACAGACTGATTCAATGATATATTTATACACAAATTTTGAGTCGGGAAAGAAAAAAAATAATTTACTTTCTGCATAAACTTAAAATGCTCAAGAACAGACGAGCTGGTATTTTAAATAAGTTTTCTAAATTTAATTAATTAATATTTTTAAAATACTTCTGGTCATTGAATGTTGTGTATCCTGTTAAACTTCATTGTTCATCTTTATAATTATATTTCGCGTCTGGTGATTAAAAAAAGACCCTGTTTCATATTTCATTTCTATGGTTATAAAGAACAAAAAATAAATAAATAAATAAATAAAACTGTAACCGAAAAGAAATAATAACTTAATTAGCATACTTCAGGAAAAATTATCGGAAAGATTTTTTTTTTCATTATTTCGTTAGAGTGGAAGCTAAGTGCAGTCAAGCAAGAAATAATTAAAGGTATTTATAATTGTTTCCAAAGTATATGAAACGTAGAAAAGCTTTAAGTGGCAATAAAATAGTTTACTGAAAAAAATATCCATTTGCATTTCATGAATATGGAAAGGACTTTGAATTCGAGTTTTGTTAATTATTTTTAACATGTTATTTGTTCACAAAAAAAAAAAAAAAAAAAAAAAAAACAGGACTTCAGTTTGGGCCATTTGACATTTTTTTAATGTCTCTGTTTGTTGGAATTTGTTTTTTATGGTCATTTTCTGTAGCTGGCGTTTATTTTAATTCTTCTCAAAATTACCAAGTTATTTTGAAAATGAATTTGATTATGCGAAAGCTTGTGATCTGAAAAAAATTTTGACTCACATGTATAAAACTTTGGCTGAAAGCAAAACAAAAGCAAATGAATAAAATTAAAAATAAAATCAATTATAAAAGGCCAACAAAAATTAGTGTTTGATTTTAATATTCTTTAGATAAATTAATAAAGTCCTTCAGGCCAGTGCCGGGAGGAAGAGGTAGCTTTCATATTCCTTATTTTTAAAAAGCCAGGTTATATTATTCAAACACAAAAAGCTCAATTTAGTGGAAACCGATTATAGGATATTCAATAATAATTTTTATTAATACTAAATCATTATGAATGAGAATTTTGAGAAATTAGTCAACTTTATCCAAGCTGCTTTTATTTAAAGTAACTTATATTTGGTTGACAAATCCGGAGATATTTTGAAGTGCCTGCCATTTTAAGACAATATGGTGGATGAGACTGACCAGTGAACTTGGTCGAGACCTTAGTAATTCCTATGCACATGCTCACTCACATCGGAAATCGGTTAATATATACGAGTACTGTCGTAGGCAGAAAATCAGATTTTTCAAAATGTCACCCACATTAGAAATTCAAACTGCTATATCTGAGCCATTTTTTCAAGATAAAGACAAAACAAAAAATGTCCCGGAATCCTTACACGAAGGTAAAATACTTAAAAAATAAACATTTTTCAATTTCTAATTTTTTTGCACCTTACTTTAAATATAATATTATTTTATTTAGGCCGCCATTTTGAAACAAGATGGCAGATAAAGCTGGCCAGCGAACTTGGGCAAGACATTATACTATTCACATGCCTTCTTACATCGAAAAAGGTTAATAAATACGCGTGTTATCACGTGACAAATATCAGATCGTTTCAAAATGTCAGCCATGCTAGAATTTCAAAGTACTATAATTCAACCATTTTTGAAGATATAGACGAAACAAAAACTGCCCCGGAATCTTTGTATCATGGTCATACACATAAAAAAAAATCTTTTTCATTTTCCAATTTTTTGATACCTTATTTAAAATTTTAATTTAATTTCTTTAATGACAGCCCTTTTGAAACAAGATGGCGAATGAAGCTGGCCAACGAACTCGGTCGAGACATTGGTATATAGTATGTACACACTAAGTTACATCCAAATTGGTTTATAAATGCGCCTGTTATCGCGTGACAAAAATCAAGTCGTTTCAAAATCTCAGCCACAATAGAAATTCAAAATGCTGTGACTCAGTCATTTTTTTTTAGATACAGACGAAACAAAAAATGTTCCGGAATCTTTGTATTAAGGCCAAACACATACAAAAAAATCTTTTTCATTTTAAAATTTCTTGGTACCTCATTTTAAATTTAAATTTTTTAAATTTATTTAAATGGCCGCCATTTTGAAACAAGATGGCGGAAGAAGATGGCGAACGAACTCGGTCGAGACATTGGTATGTACTATGTATAACACGAAGGTACAACCAAATCGGTTCATAAATACGCCTTTTATCGCGTGACAAATATCAGGTCGTTTCAAAATGTCAGCCACGCTAGAAATTCAAAGTGCTAAAACTCAGTTTTTTTTAAAGATATAAACGAAAAAAAAAACTGCTTCGGTATCTTTGTATCAAGGTCAAACACATAAGAAAAATATTTTTTAATTTTCAATTTTTTGATACCAGATTTCAAATTTTTAATTTTTTTTTTAAATTTTAAATGGCCGCCATTTTGTAACAAGATAGCGGATGAAGCTGGCCAACGAACTCGGTCGAGACATTGGTATGCACTATGTATACACGAAGTTATATCCAAATCGGTTCATAAATACGATAGTTACAGTGTGACGAAGATCAGGTATATACCCGTAAGGCATTGTGACGTCACGGCGACGTCGTTGTGAAGTCACACTGTGATTTTGTGACCGTCACGTGACGTCGATGTGACGTCATAGTGACTAGAATGCGAGGTCGTTATGGCCGTTTTAGAGGTCGTTTGTGACGTCACATTGTGACCACTCTGTGAAGTCACGGTGTGACAAATTTGTGAAAAGTGTGTCATTTGTGACTACTTTGGCATTAACTTTGTGACGAACCTGTGACGAAAGCGACAATGCTTTGAAGTCACACTGTGACCAATTTGTGAAATATGTGTCATTTGTGACGAACTTGTCATAAACACTGTGATTTCAAATGAAAATCAAATTTCAAATTAATTGCTTAAAAGACGCAAATAGTGAAAAAGATTCCATGCTGGGACTCGAACCCGGGCCATTAGTACAGCGCACTGACATTCTACCAACTAAATCTCATGGAACGATGCCCAGGCTGGAAAATTTCTCACTATTACATGATGGCGAGGCTACAAACTCAGCACAAGACGGAATATTTAGCGTGAGCCACCAACATGATGCAAACACGAAACTTAATTAAATCCAGCATCGATTGAAATTATATTAATACTTGGAAATTTTTCCAGAGAGAACCATTCGCCTTGCATAGAATATTTCAAATGAAAATCAAATTTCAAATTAATTGCTTAAAAGGCAATTTTAATTTGAAATGTTGTATGCAAGGCGAATGTTTCTCCCTGGAAAAATTTCCAATTATTAATATAGTTTCAATCGATCCTGGATTTCATTAAGTTTCGTGTTTACCCCATGTCGGTGGCTCACGATAAATATTCCATCTTGTGCTGCGTTTGTAGCCTTGCCAACCTGTAATAGTGAGAAATTTTACAGACTGGGCGTCGTTCCATGTTGTTTAGTCGGTAGAATGTCAGTGTGCTAAACTGATGGCCCGGGTTCGAGTCCCGACATGGAATCTTTTTCACTATGTTGGCCTTTGCGCCTTTTAAGCAATTAATTTGATATTTGATTTTCATTTGAAATATTGTATATAAGGCGAAGGATTCTCTCTGGAAAAATTTCTAAGTATTAATGCAGCGATGAATTTTGAAATAACCTTTTGCTGTAAATACAAAATCTTATCTTTTTACCGTACTTTTTAGCAAAATATCGCTATTTTGGAGTCCTATTCTTCTAAAACATTTTTAAATTTTTCCACTTAAAAAACAATGTTTATCAACTGACATATTTTTTTATTCAGTTCTATGCTTGATATTAAGTTCTATGCTTGATATTGAGTTCAAGCTTGATATTTAGAATGTGTAATTTTTTTATTTTGTTGTGATTTGTCATTGCTTTATTAAATACGAACATGGAGACTAACGGATATTAATACAACTATTATTTATAGAGCGGCATGATAAGCGATATTTATTTAAATTTTTTATTCCCGTGTATATTGTATTTTGTGAATATGAGCTAAATAGATTTGGTATGTTTTATAGGAAAAGACTGATTTGGGAAATAGAAAAAAAAAACGAGTAAGAAAAACCATGCGTTAATCATAGATTATAAAATACTTTCCAACACTTTCTGAATGCTTTAACAAGACATCGTAATTTAGGGAAATGACGTAAATAAGATAACTAAGTAAACATTTTGGAAAATTCATAAAACATTTGAAAAATTGATTTCAGCAGTTACCGTCCATAGCCAAATAATTTTTCCAATTTTTTTGAACAGCCCTGTATTTGATCTGTAGGTTGATACACTGAAAAAAATGAAGTACTCAAAAATAAGTAAACCGACGTACTCATATCGAATTGAATATTTTTGGATCAAAAATGAACCCATGCTTTCTCTATTTTGAAACATCACATGTTATCAAACCCAAACAAACGAATAGTTTTGTACCCTGTAATGGTTCATTTCATTTATGGCGGCATAAATGATGTTTATTAATGTAAATATTAAATTATGCACAGCATTTTAAAAATAATTTAAAAGTGCTTGGAAATATTGCTCTTGTCATAAAAATATTCGATTTGTGTATCTTGTTAAGAATTTTGCTATTTTTCTTAATAAATAATCAATTAAACATTTCTTGTTAAGAACTTTGAACGGGAAATAAATGTCAGTACATTTTTACTTTAAATTTTAGGTTTTTCTTTTTTTTTTGGGGGGGGGGGCAGTACATAACGATTCATATTTGATCACAACCAATGAATAAAAAATGAGTACATGTGTTTCTCAACTTTGAGTACATTTGGATCGGAGCTATTTTGAGTATGTGACGCATTTAAAATTGAGTACTTTTTACTCAATTTTGACTTCCCATTTTTTTAAGTGTATATATACTATATAATGGAAAAATCTAGTTTAGAAAGAAAACGCCTAACAGGTTGAAATTCTTTTTCAGCAATTTATACTAATGTATGGAAACATACTTGAATACTTTTGTACAACCCTGTAGTTTACCTAGAATCTTTATTACACGCCACTATTTAGTTAAAATTTAATTCAAACTAAGACACTCTTAAAACTGCTGAAATCACATTTCCAGAAATTATAATTTATAGACGGCCATATATCCAATTCTTTACGTGACCCTGTATATCATTTTATCTATATTCTACAAACATTTCTTGGTAAATTAAATGCAGTTCAGCAAAAAAAAAAGCATAACTCATTTAAAAACAACCTTTAAGCAATTTGCGCCTATACCCAGTAATCCTTACGAATACTTTTGTGTAGCCTTGTATAGGAATTATAGCATTTATATACACCATATACTATGCATAAATATAGTGAATCATAAAAGCGCATATCATAATTAAAAATACATTTCCAGCAATCATCGCTAATGAAAAGTACTTCGGATACAATATAGTATCTGAAATATTTTGTGTGTCCCTGTAAATGCTATAGACGTATTATTCGTATTATACATGAAATAATTTATAGTATGTAAACCTCAGCGACATATATCAATTTCATTATATATGAAATAGATTAACATAATTAAAGTATGCCGCAAACAATTCCCTCCACCCCTATATCATTATGTATTTGAATTCCTTTTTTAGCCCTGTAAATGAACAATAACTATTCTTTGCATCACATAGTCAACAGAATGCATATTTTAGTGCACTTCATAAATGCATATAAATTTTATTCTGTTTGAAAGCGTGCGCAAAATCATAAAAAATCATTTTAAACGATTTTTCCCATAGGCTGTAATGTAACGGAAAACTTTTGGCTGTCCCTGTAAATGAACAAAGCATGCTACAAACTTCATTACAAATAGGTACCGTGCTTTGGTAAACGTCAATAAAAAATTTCGGGGCAATCCGAGTATATTTTCGAGAGTTAGAGTGCGGACAGACTGCTAGACGGACAGACAAACCGAAGTCATAAGCACTTTTCAACTTGTGTCCTATATTATGTATCCTGTATTATATGAACTTTTAAAAAATATATACTAAAGCAGTTTAATCTATAACTTCCCATCAGGCATGAAAAACACTTTGTTTCAATGCTTAAATATCATATTTTACTTTTTAGTTCCAATAATTACGCGTATCATAAACGTAGAAAATGAATTTACAATTGAAGAAAATGTAATAACCGATTCAGAATGTCTATAATTAAATGTTTGATTAAAATCACAAACAGAAAAAATGCTTACATACAATTTAAAAAAATAAATATACCAATTTGAAAAACACTAAAAATAATAATTAGTATTTATAATTGTACTATTAAACAACAGCAAACTCAATAGATAAATTAAATGCATTATTAGATTTAACAATATCTCAAAAATATTTCCATATGGTATAAGGAATTCCTATCTATTTATATAAAATCCAAGTCTCTGTGTGTCCCTCACGATTCCGGTAGGACCACCTCATTGAAATGAGTAATTTTTGAAAAATACTAATGCAGGGTTACCACAGTAGCGCCAAATGTTGGCCAACTTGGCAATAGCTGGCTGATTTGGTGAAATTCCCATTTATAACTATTAATCTTTCATAAAGGAGGTCACAAAAATTTAATTTAAACTCCGCTCTTTTAAGATATTTTTTCAAAATCTATGGGTGAGAATTTAAAGTACATCTTTACATCTTCCTCCCGATGCTACTAATAAAATAACCGCCAATAGACGATGCTGTACTGTGTGAGGTCCTATTAACTGCGCGATTTTAATGTGCTTTAGGTACTTTTCCAGTATAAGTGCCTTGGCGAAAAAAGAAATTTGGCAACATTTTCCCGAACCTATCCACTGTTTCATTTTATATACACGTGCATTTTTTTTTCGATATTTATACGATTTATTTATACGATTAAAAAAGCCGTTTCTCTAATTTTATACAGAAACAGATGTAATTTGGGTACAGATGTCATATTCGCCCCATATTGGCGCGATTTTTTTCGGTTGCCGATTTGGCGAAAACATCAACTGCGTAAACAACATGATCCGGGTTACCACATCAAGCAAAATAACGACACTTTGGCGCAAGTTAAGTACCTGTTGCCTATATGATATTGGCGACAGAAAAAATTCGCGCCAATATGGGGCGAATATGACATCTGTTCCGTAATTTGTACATAAAAACATGAATAATATACATATAAAATAAACATATAAAAAAAAAACACTCAAGTTTGTTTTCATAGCTGTTTATATGATTTGACAACAATTCTCAATATTTTTCCGTTATACGGACACTATGCCAAAATGTATGCGGTACTTTTCTATTATACGGACAGCATTGTCGCCAAGCGCAATAGTTGGCGCAAAATGAAAATAAGGTGAATTGAAACATTTGAAAAATAAAAGAAAAAACATTCTCGATAGTAAAGTGGGCATTTTAAAAATATAACATTTGAAAATTACAAACTTTTACGAACTATTTTATTAAATCACAAATATATACTTAAAATAAGTGGAACAGATGTCATATTCGCCCCATATTGGCGCGATTTTTTTCTGTCGCCAATATCATATAGGCAACAGGTACTTAACTTGCGCCAAAGTGCTTGATGTGGTAACCCGGATTATGTTGTTTATGCTGTTGATGTTTTCGCCAAATTGGCAACCGAAAAAAATCGCGCCAATATGGGGCGAATATGACATCTGTACCAAATAAATGAACAAATAACTGTTATACTATAAAGTAATAAAATGAAAAATCATATTAAACTGCTGCCATAAAATTATAAATATCTTTCAGCATTGCAGTAAACATTTCATTTTTTGAATGAAGGCGTAGCCACATAAAATCTATGAGATACGACTCTAAATGATGACGAACAGCTTCCCGATGTCTTTTGTTGCGCCATTTTGCGATGCCCCATAATCTTTCAACATTTGGAGTATGACATCCAGTATTAGGGTCGACAAAATTATATTTGTGATTTACTGTGAAATGATCATAACCAGCACTTAGCAGTTCATCTGTTTTATATCCTTTCCAACAATCTGTATAAATAATAAATGACTTTCATCTACTTCTATAATTTTATTAGGTCCACCGATTTTTCTATTTGGTCGAGAACATGAAGCATTTGCACAAACTTCTCTCGAATAACTATTCCATTCCACTGTTGTGTTGTGGTTCATATCAAGTTGCAGCTCACAAAACTCAATCGATGTCAACTCTTTGCACGATAAATATATAAACCTCAAAGCATTAAGAAAAGTCACCCGCGATCCTTTAAACCAAGTTTTTTGTCGTATTTCTACGCTTTCTTCGCATGATCGTAAGCTACAACTCAATTTCGGATTTCCAGAACTCATCCACATAATTTCATTTCATGATTTTTTGAACACAGTCTTTTATTATGCAGAATTCCAAATTCCTGAAACAGTTTTATCACAACTTTCTCATCATCTGGTAATTGGCAAATGATAAAATCCATCTCAGCATCAGCAGTAAAAGTAAACTACAACTTTATAAAAAAAAAAGCATTTTTAATTCGATTAATAGCAGATTAAAAAGCTTTCCAAGGTTAAGGTTAAACAATAATCATTCACGTGATTCACGTTTCATAAATAACAAATCACAATGTTTCGCATGGTTTACAATAAAAGTCTACGATCAAGGTTGAAATAATTGGCGCATTAGCATACATTTTAGCATGCTGTCCGTATAACGGAAAAGTACCATGTATGCTAATGCGCCAATTATTTCAAAATGCTAAAATATATTTGTAATTTTATGCCAGCAGTTTAATATGAGTTTTATTTTATTGCTTTATTTTATAACAGTTATTTGTTCAATCATTTTAAGTATATATTTGTGATTTAATGAAATAGTTCGTAAAAGTCTGGAATTTTCAAATGTTATATTTTTTAAATGCTCACTTTAGTACGACAATATTTTTTCTTTTATTTTTCAAATGCCTTAATTCACGTGACTTTCATTTTGCGCCAACTATTACGCTTGGCGACAATGGTATCCGCATAACCGAAAAGTACCCAAATCTCACTTTCTGATGCGCAAATTACACCAAACTTATTCTTAAAAATGCCAAAGCCCCTACAGTGGAAAAGTATCAAACTGTCTATTATTTTGCGCTATCTGTGTTATAGTTTATACTATATGCAAGGTGAGTGGAGCGAAGAGTTTAAACATTAAATATTAAAGTTTCGGCACAGATGTCATACACACAACGGGTACTTAACTGTCATCAAAGTGTCGTTATTTTGCTTGATATGGTAACCCGGATGTTGTTGCGTATGCTGTTGATGTTTTCGCCAAATCGGCGTCGGAAAAAATCGCGCCAATATGAGGCGAATATGACATCTGTGCCTAAACAATTTATTAATAAATAAAAAACAATAGCCGGCAAAATAACATCATTTTAGCGCCATAGGTATCCCGGTTCATATCAGGAAATCTGTGCCGTAATTTGTATATAAAAAAATATTATATATATTTAGAAACGATTTTTTTATGTATATAAGTGCATATATAAACAAAAATAAAAGTTCATTAGATTTGTTTTTATAGCTGTATATTTTGGCAACATATCTCACTTTCTGATGCCCGAATTACGCCAAGCTTTTTTTTTTAAAATGCGCTATAATGGAAAAGTACCTAAATAAATAATTAACAGAAATAACCAATTATACAAACTAAAACATTTTATTTCGAGATTAAAGCATTGTTTTTAATTTCGATTAAAAATACATATATCTTTGGATAACTTTAATTGAAATTGGGTTCACCGCTTAATATCTCATTCCATAAACCTAAACAAACACAAGTGATTCATTCATCGTGAACCGTAAAAAATATTAAATCATTGAGGTAATCATTCACAAAGTAAGTTCTCCGACAATCAACGGACAATATTCTAATGACGTCATAGTATGTAAAATGGTGGCGGTATCATTTGTTTATGGTTTGAAATCACAAAGATTTAATTTTGCAATGTCTCTTAGTTACATTATTTTATTGTCGTATTTGTGAGATCAGAACAAAAGCATATTTTTTCATTATTTAGTTATTAAAGACAGAAAAAAATTATAAATGTGCATGATTTGAAAAATTTAAATAATTTTCTTTCTTAATATTAAAAAATAACATCGGGGAGTAACAGCGAGTTTAAGTTAAATAAGTTTAGCTGTTTAATTCTGTTGTAATATTCAAAATAACTGTATTTATTAGATTTCAGTAAACAACATCAGGGCCCGATTAAACTTTGAAGTTAGAGGAATTACAATGTCATTTCAGGACCTTTCTTTTGGAGAAGCTTTTCTAAATTCCACATATACATGGAAACTCTTCAGTGTTAGAAATATTATTCCCAGGACTGGCATAACATGAGAACGGCCTGCAATTTTACACAAGTTTTTGAAAACTACTTTATATCAGAAATTTTACTAAAAACTGGTTACTTTTTTGTTATAGAGGCCCACACTATTAGAATTATGACAAGTTGCAGCCAATTTCGCCAACGTCGTAACCAAGATCGTGAAGCACACACATATAATACCATATAATACCATTTTATGAAATCGAATACGATAATTTAATAGTTTTTACCTTACTTCAAGTGTGTAATTTATTTATTTTTAGGCTTAATAATCTAAATTGTCCAATATATGAATTTAAAAAAAATGTAAACAAAGACTGAATAGACATGACCGCAAAAATCTGCAGAAAACTTGGAATTGTGCAGATTAGTGGTCTTCTACTGTACACAGTTTTTCCTAAATGTGTTTCGTTCTTAAAATGTGTTATTTTCATCTATCACTGCGGAACAAATGAGAAAACTCATATTCTTGCACATGAGTTGTATATATCTTTATATCTAAATTTCCGTCATTTTTGACGGGCTACCTTTCTAGTTATTTTATAATTTCGGCAAATGTTAAATCTGAAAACATTGGTTTGAAGATTTAGGATTTTGAAAGATAATTTAAAATATTATTAGCACTAAAAGAAAATTCTTTCAAATGTTTCCCTACTGTAATATGTAAAAATACATTTTCCCAGTACAATGTTAATTTCTAGTCTGAAACAGTTTCGTAATCTCATGATAATCGAACTTCATATTTAACCCCAAAATAATAATAACTATAAGTGTTAGTAATCAAAAAATAGCAAGAAGCCGATAAAATAATTCCAAATCATTGTCGTTCCATACATTTTCAATCTCAAGTAAGAGTAAATTAATGTTTATATTAATTCCAGTATGAATGTAGGCATGCACAGTCTCTGCGCAGTTTTTTTTTTTTTTTTTTTTTTCAAGCGATGGCAGATTAAGATATTTTTCTTTACAGTTATCGAATTTGAAAATATAGCTTCTGACAGTTAAAGATCAGTCTCTTACAAATATAACATAAAACTATTTAACTCATAATATACAAATCAGGAACAAAATATTTAAATTAAATAAAACTTACATATACGTTCTATTAATATCCGTGTATCCTAAAATGGTCATTTCCTTATCTTAAAGTGTTGTAGACGTGGTGAAGACGATGTTCTAAAAACAGTGAACTATTTATTTCCCGCGTCTTCTCATGTTTATTTTTTTGTGGGCAGACGATTTTCAAGCAGATGGTCTGGCACAGATTATTTGTTTTTGCATGCAAGAGATATGAAACTTGAATGCGCAGTAATTTTCTGAAAGTATGGTTAATAGTTATTGTATAATTATTGTATTTGAAGAAATGTCCAATGTATTTAACCTTTTCTTTTTATCCGTACCAAATAATACAAGTTAAAATGTATTGTAAAGTTCCTTTTTTCTAAATAATTATAATAATAATATTCATAATTAGAGTTTAATAGATATACCATTGTTTAAAATTTCAAAAGGTGTAGAAATAAATTTAATGGTAATAACGAGCCCCACCCCCCCCCTTTGTTTTCTTTTTTTTTTTTAAAGTAAAGTTTGTTTTGCACAAATTTTGTATATTTCTTTTATTTTCGGAAAATGCTAATTTTATTTAAAAAGTCTGAAAGAAGTAGAATTTATGATTTGAATACAAATTATAAAAATATTCTAAAGCAACAAATGCATAGATGACTAAACTCTGAAGACTCTTTCTACGTGCTCATTAAAAGGTGCAGATTTAACTGTAATAGAAATTTTTTATTTTGAAACCACAGAAGTGTTTCGAATAATCCTGGTCGGTAAAAAAAGAAATAAATAAATAAATTTCCTCCCAGCAAACTAAATATGTAAAGTGTATAAATTTAATATTCCTAATTCTAAATATATTATCCAAATGCTAGATAAAATTGAAATCATGAAAAAGTATACATTCACTATCTTAGATATCAAATTGATAAAATATAGCCTGAAAATTTAGTTTATTAATGCTTGTATCGTGCACTTTATTTATTATGCCCCCCCTCCCCTTTAGTGACAGAATTTACCATTTGCTATCCACTAATATATTTTATTCCTTATGCCATGTAACTCATGACTGTTTAAAATATTTCTCTTCATTTTCAAAGATTTTTGAAGTTCATATTTTTGTCACACTGTGACTTACAATATGGTGTTTTTTTTGTCACATATGTGACGTGACGTACGTTACATAGCAGTGACATAACAGTGACCTCACAATTTTTTTTAATTGCCAGAAAAACATAATTTTACAGTAAATAACATGTTTTGAAGAATTTTCGTAATTTTTTAAAGTTTTCTAAGAAGTTCACATCTCAGTCACAATGTGACATCACTGAGTGGTGGCATTTTGGTCACAGATGTGACGTGACCACAGTGACTTACAGTGACGTCACAACGACGTCGACGTGACCATGCATGCTATGAGGGTATATAGTTTTCGAGGAATGGAAGTATTGTATTTTAAAAGAATTGTGTAGAAATTTTGAGAGTAACTCTGAGGGGGTTTCGGTAAAATATTATAAGGATTTGAAAGAATCTATAACAGAATTGCAGAATAAATTTATAATAACGTATATAGATAAAGCTAACACAAATTACGCAATTATTTGTAAAACATTATATGATAAATTACTCAGGGAGGCTTATGGTAATGAAATAAACTATGAAATTGTCAAATCAAGTAAACAAGTTATTAGTAATAGAGTAAAAGCATATTATAAAAAAATTAAAATAGAACAAAATAGTACTAGTTTTCCATATTTGGTAATGGTTCCAAAGTTTCATAAAGATCCGGTCGTTTTTAGAGCTATTACATGTGGTTTCGGTTCATATTTGGAAAATTGTAATAAAAAATTGTTGAAATTATTAAATGAAATTTTTGATGAAGTATTGAAAGATAAGCCGGCTTGTATAATAAAAAACAGCTTTGAGTTAATTAAACATTTAAATCTAATGAAAAACATTTCAAGTTTAACAGCGTACGATTTTGAAGATTTGTATAATAGTATAGATTTGGACAATCTTAAAATAAAAATTATGGAGTTTTTAAGTAAATATAATTCCTCAACCATCGGACAGGAATGGTTTACTAATTTGTTTAACTTTAAAGTGAGTGAGAACTACTTATATGACGGGAAAATTGTTTACAAACAAGTTAGAGGTATTCCAATGGGGGGAAGTTGTAGTTCGATTTTAGCCGATATCTACTTATATATGTACGAGGAACAAATTGATATAAATGAGGATATGAGGTGCTTTCGTTACATTAATTACGTTTTAATAGTCAGATGAAATGATGTGAAAAAAGAAAAATTTGATTGCTATCCTAATGGTTTAAATTTGAAATTGGAGTCAAAAAGTAAAAACATTGTCAATTATTTAGGCATTAATATCGAGGTAAAAAAAATGGTGAGATAAAGCAGATATATTTGATAAACGAAAAAGCTTTAACTTTGAAACTATACAAATGTTAAATTTTGGATCAAATGTCCATATCTCAATATATAGAAATATTTTTATTAACGGGTTAAATCGTATAGATAGACTGACATCAAATACTGGGGAAAAAATTGAAGAACTTTACAAATGGTATATTCTGGCATTGCACCATGGCTATCCTGAGAGATTTTTGAAGAGTCTGCTGCGAAATTTCGTAAAGTGTAAGACTTATCACAGAGATTTAGAGGTAATGTGGATTCGAAGAGAGGAGTAACTGTGGCTTTGACTGTTCAGGGATTGCGTGCACGATTCTTTGAGGTTTCACGTTTAGTTGTTCGTTTTCGATGGGTCTAGGCAGCTCATTTGATTTGTTAGATTTTTCTTTTTGGTCTTGACAGGTTGTTGGGGGAGCATTGTGCACATAAAAACTGGTTTTAACCCCGCTGTTGCATGTCGCAAGTGCATGCTGCCTGTCTCCATTAATTCAAATTCTTCTGGTTTTAGTTTGAATGATTTTAAAGTTTGCCGTTTTTAAAATATGTTGTTTTTGAAGTTAGTTGTTTTTAGTTATTTTGTTGTTGTCATTTGGTTTAGTTTATTTATCGTTGGATCAGTTCCGTGGTTTCGAATTTTTGGTTTGGTTTTTGGATATATATATATAAACATTTGAACGGAGGGTGGTTTCGGGGTCTGGGGGTCATGATCGATGAAAATATACCAAAATTTTTTGAAATCGCTTTCCTCCGAACGCTGCAATAGGCACCTTTTTGTAATGAAAGCTACCTAATAGATTTTCCTTTAATCAGTCCGAGTATCATTTCAATTCAATCATGTTTTTAATTAATTTTATATAGTTGAGAAATGTTACATTGTGACACACGGTTCCCGGCTGATCAATTGAAATGAGGTCATAAAACAGATTTTAACAGAAACTTAACATATCTGTATTATAAAGAAGAAACATATCTGTGCGTAACGCATACGTCATTCCGCGAATGGCAACACTTTGAAATTTGAAATGAGATTTCGGTTTTGCAATTTTCGCTACTGCAAATTTTTAAGCTTCTAAACATCGCACATTTTCAATTTTTACACCGTCGTACAGGGAAAAATATATGCTTTTAAATGGAATTTGTTTGAAAGCTTTATCTCGATTTGTTTTTGAGATTAATTTTTTGTAATTTTTAATACAAATTTTGTAGTCGTAGCAACTGAAATTCTCCATTTATATTAAAAGTCATTGAAAATGAAGGGAAAATAGTAGATTACTGTGTCTTTTTGCTGTCATTTTCTCATAAAAACTGAAAAAAAAAATTGAAATTAAAATACGTGCTAGGTCAAGAATATAATCTGTTAAATAATGAGGTGAATTTTGGTATTATTTCGTTTTTATTTATCAATTTAATAAATTGTAGTTTATTGCAAACTTACTTTACAAACGATATAAAGCTGAATGAATGCTATTTCATTACACTGCTCAAAACAATTAAAGGATATTTGAAGTTTTATATAAAATAAAGATATAAACGAATTTTTTTTTGCCGAAAATAGAAGAAGAGAATTACAAATGCAAATTTTTCTGGTTTTCAAACTGTGGAGTATGCAAATTTTGAGTTCGACGTCAAAAACGTAGCTTCAGCGGCAGCGAATGAAATTTGACTTTCAACTGGATAAAAGAGAATGAAGACAATGATGATCGTCGTTCAGTGATTGCTTTGTTTAGATGAGTACGATGTCTCAGCAAAGTCATTTGACAGATTCAGAAGCTTTGAGACTCGTTGGTAGGTTAGAAGGGGGCCAAACTCAAGCCGAAGTAGCGCAAGCCATTGGAGTGTCACAAAGTGTCATTTCCAGGATCTGGAACCGGTTTTTGGAGAGTGGATGTGCAGGCCGAAGATCAGGGCAAGGTCGTAGACATGCAACAACGCCCAATGAAGATCGGTATTTAGCGTTAACAGCTCGGAGACACCGAACCATGAACGCTACTCTTCTCCAACAACACCTTCACTCGGCTACAGGCACCACGATTTCAACTCAGACTGTCCAAAACCGGCTCCATGCTGTAGGTCTGTATGCTCACCGACCGATGGTATGTGTTAGATTAACATCAAGGCATCGTCGCGACCGCAGGGAGTGGGCAACCGAGCATGTCAACTGGAGGAGAAATGAATGGAGCAATATTCTGTTTTCTGACGAGTCCCGTTTTTCTGTGCATCCGGATAATAGGCGTATTTTCATCTGGAGGGACCGTGGCAGTAGGAATAATCCTGCGTTCGTGCACGAAAGTGTCAGATTTGGCGGTGGAGGAGTGTTGGTGTATGGTGGCATCTCCATTGACGGGCGCACTGACCTCTACATCATTCGAGATGGAGCTCTGACTGGTCGCCGATATAAGGATGAGATCCTCAGACCTATTGTAGTCCCTTACGCTGCAGCAATCGGAGATAACTTCATTTTAATGGTCGATAACTGCAGGCCACATCGTGCAAACCTGGTGGAGGATTTCCTTTTCGAGAAAGGAATCGTTCGAATGGAATGGCCAGCGTGTTCTCCAGACATGAATCCAATCGAGCACGTTTGGGACGCTCTAGGAAGACGAGTTTCTGGCCGCCAACAACCCCCACAAACTCTCCAAGAGCTGGAAAGAGCTCTTCTGGAAGAGTGGGGCAGAATACCCCAACTCGTCATTAATAGCCTCATTGAGTCCATGTTCAACGTTGCTGGCCGCCCGTGGAAACCGTACCCCCTACTGAAAATGATTTTCTTTGAAGAAAACACCTTTTCTTATTCTTTTTTTCTCATATGCACAAATTGTGTTTTTTTCCTTTAGTACACAAATGCGCAATAAAATGCATTTTTTTCTGCCAAACATGTGTAATTTATTCTCATATAACCTACTATGTCTGTCGACCATGTATCAATCAGCTAAACAGTTTACCAGATACAAAATCCACCTAAAACTGCAATATCCTTTAATTGTTTTGAGCAGTGTATTACGTGAATAATAACATTTTTCGAATTTTGAAAAAATATACATGAATAATTTCTGTTAAAACATGGAGCTATTAGTGCTTTTTTTCTGGGTTTGTATATTATTCCCCGATAATGACATCATATGCATATTTTCTATAGATGTTGTTTAAGACTGGATCGTAAAAAAAAATGATTTAGCGGATGCAAATGATGTGATTTGAAAAAAAAAAAGCGTGTGTTTAATTCTTAAAACAGAAATACGTTTTATAGAAGTGCACCATTTTCACCTTAGCTGCTTTGACATTCTTCATATGTCAAAAAGGCTTCACTTTGGAAACTAATTTAATCGAAATCAAGCACTGATAAAACGCAATGTTTTACAGAAATTTAGAGTGTCTTTAAAGAAGAGCAGCGAAATACAGTCTATATACTCATATCGGAAGTTTCTATAAAAAAAATAGCAATTTATATTACAAAACTTGACGATTCTCGCCCGGATTCACTTCGGCGAGTTAGACAAGCAAATAAAGATCTTGAGAATAATTCGAGGTTTGAAATATCAGCCTCCCAAAGTTTTTGTCCAAAATTCTTTCCACTGATAAAATTTTATTGCTATTCTTTAAGACATTCTACTATAATTTTATCAAAATAACATAATTTGCTTAATTTATTTTTTCCTAATTTTATATAATCTATATATATTTAAAACACAAGGTTGCTTTTTAGTCATCTGCCCTGAGCTTTCTGCTGAACCAATTTTACTAATAAAATTTTATTTTAAACTGAGAGCTGCTCATTTACTAGCCTGTACTAGCAATTTTTTTTAATATCCCCATTTTTATATATTAATTTTAATAGTATTATGAAATTTCTTCAAAGTGGTTGTAATTACATAGCTTTCATTATTACAGAGAAAAGAGAAATAATGAGGTTTGTTCATCTTTATTCATGTCATTTTCTGATAAAAATTCAAAATTGTTGTAGAAGGTTTAGTGGCGCAAAACGGAAAATGACGTACTGGTTTTGAAAACACGCATTTTTTCACAAAAAGTTTCCATATATTTTTTCCTTCTGCATGTGCACAGATATTAAGTTTCAGACACTAGGCGAAATGCTTAAGTAAGTGAAAATGACGTGATATTTAAAAGAAAACTATAATTTCTTAGATAAAGCTAAACATTTTAACACAATTGCTCCTAAAAAACATATATCAGGCAATTTTTACTCTCCGATACTGAGATTAGAATCTCAAGTTATGAATGAGTGCAACTGTTTACATGCAAAGATGTTGCTGACAATCGTGACTTCAAGTTTGTGTTAAAAATTTTCTTAAATGATCAAATTAAAATACCATTTTTTTTTAAATGGTGAGAACGAGAACGGAAATGAGAAGTGCGTACGTAAATTTTGAGAAGTTGAAAATAATGTCGGGTTTAGATTTCACGAGGGGGAAAATCTATGATCATGTCAAAGTGGAATAAATTTTGCTGTTTTTCATTCAATACCAAGAATTAGAGCCTAAATTGAGAATTTCTTCATAATAACTGATCTTTATTACATTTTACTGATTAGGTATCTACCTATATATCTGTCTATATTATAAAGGTCAAACGTATTTGTGCGTAACGCTGACGTCATTTTGCGAATGTTAATATTTCCCGATCAAATTTCGGTTTTGAAATTTTTGCTACGGCAATTTTTTAATCTTCTGACCATCGTACATTTTCAATTTTTAGAACGTCATTTAGAGAAAAAAATCTTCTTTCAAATGCAATTTGATTAAAAATTGTATCTTAATTGACTGATTTATTAAGTTTTTTAAAATAATTTACAAGCATGATTTTTTAAAATTTATCTTATCACGAGCGAGCTTCAATACATAATAATAATAAGCGTTTTGCACATAAAGCAATATTGTTCAGCATTTATTTCTGACTAATTTTTCACAACGAAATTAATACTTCCTCTATAAATAAATAAAAGAATAACATTAAAAAAACACATTTGTAATCGAACAATTTAAATTTTTAGACAGACAAACGGGAAAAAAATACTTTCAAATGGAATTTGTTTGCAAAGTGCATCTCAGTTTACAGATTGTCTTTGGTTTTAAGAGCAATTTTCATGCATGAAATATTTTAAAGTTTATTTCTATTGCGTGGAGCTCAATTACTAAAGATTAAACCGTTTGCCTTCAAAAAAAAAAAAAAAAATAAATAAAGAGTTTATCATTTTCTTACGGCTAATATTGTATAAAAAAAATTCTTCTATAGATAAATAAATAAAATAATATAAACAAAACACAAATTTAACAGCTATGCAATTGAAGTACACGCTTAAAGCTCTGAAATTATCAGAATTCCAAAGGATGCCGTAAGTAGCAAAATCTGGGGTTAATAACTCTTAGCCTGCAACTAATATGTACATATCGATTTTCATAAATTTCAAAACTTTATTCGATTGTATAATTCATATTTTGTATATAAAAAAAGATTTTTAAATGTTAGTGGACAATCTAAAAATTATATTGCATGTAAAAAAAAAAAATAGTTTTCGATTAAAAAAAATGTTTTCACCGGGTACGATCCCCTAGTTAAATATAATGTTGAATAGGGAGACTAGCTGTGGAGAGGGTAATTTTTAAATGTAGTAATACCCTGACTTACGTCACACCGCATTTACGTCGTCTAGACTGGAAAAGGAATTTTCCTTGATTAAGACGCACTTAAAACTTTTTTGAAGATTTTTGGAATAAATTTAACATCTCAAATGCAGTTATAGTCATGTGGATTCATTGGTTGCAGGCCAGCAAAAAACTTACAAGAGATATACTTGTTAAGAGTGTACCCTGTTTCCTTCGCAGAGACTAAGAAAACATATGAAAAAAATTATTCTGTATCTTTTTTAATTGATGAAATCTTCGAAAATGGAAGAGAACTCAACATAGACATTGGATGCAGAAGTTGTTGTTGAACTCATAAATTCTCCTGAACTGGAATTAACCATCGTCAAATTTATCGAATTAAGGGTGTATTCGAAAAAATATTTTTCCACCCTCAACAGCTCGAAATTTTCTGAGACATTTTCAGACTCATTTTTAAAAGTAAAAACATGAAACTTGCTGGGGTGATTTCTGAAGACATGTTTAACATGCCGTGTGATTTCATTTTCAGCTCAATTAATTAGAATTTGATTTTTAAACAATTATTTTCTCAGTATGACCATTTTTTTCATTCCCAGATCGCCCGCTTCGGAAAATTCGGTTCAAAATGCCAACTTTGACAGTGTTTTTTACAGTATTTTCTGCATTTATCAAAAAATTAAGAAGCACCGCACACTATACAGTTTCTAAATAAGAGAATTTCCAAGTTTGGTGCTTTTGAGAGCAAAAATGAATTTTAAAATGAATCAGAAAATAAGCAGTTTGGATCGGAATACACCGTTAAAAAAAGAAAGTACTGTCGAAAAAATATATAAATATGTTGAGCCTAGGGAGAAAGACTAGTACTATGACGGTTGCAAAATTAACTGAAGCACTAAACTTTATTGAAGCTGTAATGACGGTCCTTAATTTATTCAGACGAGAAAAGTGTTTCAACAACTAGTAAAAGCTTAGAAAACTTACCCCTCTGTTTCAAAGAGCTTCTAAAAGAAAAAAGAAAAAAAATGTCTGTTCAAATTTCATTGCGATTTTTTTACATGCTCAAAAACTCGAACGGGGAAGTTAGAAAAACAAAACAAAAAATATAAGTTAATAACTTATTGATTTATTCCAGATTCTGACTTGCACACGCATTTTTTTATTAATGTTAAATGTTTGCAACTTAATATCTAAATAAAATAGAATATGTTCATTAGATCTTGGGGGAATTTTGTTACTTATCCCTTTTTGCTCATCTAAATGTGCCTCGACTTACGTCGCTGGTCTTGAAACGTTTTGCTGGCGTAAGTCGAGGTATTACTGTATAGTAGGGTGGAGCGAAAAAAATTAATTTTTTACAATCAAAAACGGGTAGGTGCCAAAAGTTGTCTTTATACTAGTACATCATCTGCGTGAAATATTACCGCTGAATAAAAATGTCTTGAGTCTGCGCTTTTGGTCCAAAAGTCGAAATTTTGGGTAAAATTTGACATTTTTTCAAAAAATTAAAAAAAATTCTACAGAGATGGTTATTATTTAAAAATGTTATTTAAACCTTTATTATTAATGACGTAACATATTTAAACGATAAAATGATATCTTTGTTCTGTATAACTGGAATAAAACTGACAACTTTTGGTGAAAAAAAAGGCGTTGCCACTCTATTGTGTCACACAAATAATTGTTGTTTAGAGTACAGCTCTTACGTAGTTGCTTTCAAAACTACCCAGAAGGTACCACGTAGAGGTGACTGCATTTCATGTCACAACAGTGCATAGCTAGACCACCCTACCATCTGAACTCAATGTTTTATTTATACATTGAATTGTGATTTTTTATCAAAGACTGATTTTCTATGTATCAGCGTAGTACATCTGTTCTTTGGATCCATAGACTTTGGATGCTGCTGCTGTGATCTCCTTTACGTATTTTTCTACCGTTTGTGTAAGAGAAGACAAACAGTGTAATGCAGTGCGGATGATATTAATGTAATCTATTCTGCCGTCTATTATCTTCACCAAGATTGCACCCGATAAATGCATATTGATTAGAGGTTCTGTTACCACAACACATTTCCAACGAATTAGATTTATATAATTATCCGCTTCAAAGTTGATAGTCGATATTTCAGATTTGCGTATGCCATCATTTACTCTCATCTTTCAACTATTATGTGCTTAGCAGCTAGCTGTTTAATGTGATGGAAATCGTCAGATAGCATTGAATTAAGAATTTCCTCGGCAAATCAACCATTGCCTTAAATAACCTTTTTTTTAGTAGTCGTTTTATTCCGTTTTGTGATTTGTTCAGTAGCAGGGTAATTTCCCATGAGTTTTTAGATCCCTTCTTTAGATGTGGATTATATTTGATTGTAAACTATCCTGGGCCCAAACTTGGATATCATAGTATATTTTGAGTGAACGTAGAGACTCTGATGGGCAGTGAGTGCTCATTTGAAGGCGGATAATTCTGTTAGTCGTTGTCATCCATTATGCGAGGGACATGTTTAGAATGAGCCATTACAATTGATCATATGCCACCTCCAAGTCCAGTGAAATTTCTCTGCATCATTTATGTGATCATCGTTGATCATCATGATCGTTGGTAAAAATTAGATTCTAACCCACAAGGATTCACTGGACCAAATGGAAAATCTTTGTCCACGTGCCATTCCCTTTTTATTTCTATTTTTGAAGCCATAGAGAGTAATTTTCAAACATTATTTCCAAAAATCGAGAAAAGGGTACTCAGCACATACTAGAAATACCTGCTAGAAATTTGCAAAGTTATTTCATCAAGATATGGCTCAGAAGAAATAGCGAATAGGAACCCAAGAAACTTCTCCTACGACAGATGGCTCACAAAGGCGCATAAAATTATCGCTTTTATATAAGCACTGCTTGACCATCAGAGTCTGGTTCACCATCAGAATCTGGTTCACTTACAATGTATGTAATACAAGTTTATGCCGCAGGATGGTTTACATCAAATACACACCACATCCAAAAAATTGATCTAAAATCTTATGGGAAATTATTTGGCTACTAAACATCACAAAAAACGGCAAAAAATAAACACTAAAAAAATTATCTAAGACATCTAGAGTAAATTTTTCACATCGAGAGCAAATTCTTATTGCAATTTTGATGACGATCGCCATCACATTAAAGAACAAGCTTATCAACATATAAAAAATGCAAGAGTTAGAGAAAAGGATGGCATACTCAAAAATGAAATACCTAAATGTTGTAAAAAGTTGTAGGAACAGACCTCCCAATTACTATGCAGTAACTGGATGCAATTTTGGTGAAGATACTAAAGGGCTGAATAGATTCCATTAATTCCACTGCATTACTCTGCATGCCTTATCATACACAAGCAGTAGAATACGTGAGGATATATGTTAAGGAGTGTCACAGCAGCATCACCCAACGTCTGTGGATATAAAAAAGAGATGGGCTAGGTTGATCCATAGAAAACGTATGCCAGTTTTTGATAAAAAATCACAATTCAATACATAAATAAAACATTGCGCTCAGATGGGAGGGTGGTCGGGCTATGCACTGTTGTGTCATGAAATGCAGCCAATTCCACGTGGTTCCTCCTGGGAAGATTTGAAAGCAACTACGTAAGAGCTGTATTCTAAATAACAATTAGTTGTATGACACAACAGAGTGGCAACGCTTTTTCCCCCCAAAAGTTGTCAGTGTTGTTCCAGTTATACAGAACGAAAATATCGTTTTATCGTTTAAACATGTTGAGTCATTAATAATAAAGGTTTAAATAACACTTTTAAATAATAACCATCTCTACAGAATTTTTTTTATTTTTTTGAAAAAATGTCAAATTTTACCCAAAATTTCGACTTTTGGACCAAAAGCGCAGACTCAAGCCATTTTCTTTCTGCGATAATATTGCACGCAGATGATGTACTAGTATAAAGGCAACTTTTGGCACCTACCCGTTTTTGATTTTAAAAAAATTATTTTTTTCGCTCCACCCTACTGTATAGGGCAGGGTCGGCGAACCTTTTTACATCCACGTGCCAATATTTTTCCAAAAAAAGATTCAACTGAACATGGCGTGTCAACAACCCCTCACCCCCTTACGTCTCATTCCCGCAAAAAATAGCAAATTAATTTAATAGTGAATTATAAGTTAGTATAATTCTAATAATAATAAATAGTAATAGTGTCAAAATTATTTATTATTATTAGATTATTATAAATATAGCTATAACGTACCTGCGGGTAATACCAACATACGCATTAAATTAAACAATGTATAATATAGAAAACTCGAATCAAAACATCTTTCACATGAAAAGACTAATTAATCGTAGAAATAATGATAGATTAATATAATTACAGTTTTCACTTCATTTTACAAATGTTTTAGCGATCAAATTATTATTTTTTCATAACTTATGAAAAAAATTCACGTTTTATTGTTTTTATTAATACTTTTGCCATTTTAACAAATTAAAAATCAATATTGTAGCAAACATATTTAGCAAACATAGGGGTTCACTTAAAATGAATTGTTTAGAATACACATGTGGGAGCCCAAAGGGTTAACTATACAACTTTTTGAAAATTTTATGATTTGTCATTTGATGTGAGGTATTCAGCTATAAGTATGCAATGTTTCACTCCTCCAACCTAATTAGGGTTCACTTAGAAAGAATTGTTTAAAATACACATGTGGGAGCCCAAAGGGTTAAATGTACGACTTTTTCAAAATTTTATAGATTGTCGTTTGATGTGAGGTGTTCAGCTATATGTTTGTAAAATTTCACGCCTCCAACCTAATTAGAGGATCACATAGAAATAATTGTTTGAAATACACATGGGGGAGCCCAAAGGGTTAAATGTACGACTTTTTCAAAATTTTATGATTTGTCCTTCGATGTGAGGTATTCAGCTATAAGTATGCAAAATTTCACGCTTCCATTCTAATTAGAGGATCACATAGAAAGAATTGTTTAATATACACATGTAGGAGCCCGGAGGGTTAAATGTACAACTTTTTGAAAATTTATGATTTGTCGTTTGATGTGAGGTATTCAACTATAAGTATGAAAAATTTCACGCCTCCAACCTAATTAGGGTTCTCTTAGAAAGAATTGTTTTAAATACATATGTGGGAGCCCAAAGGGTTAAATGTTCGACTTTTTCAAAATTTTTTGATTTGTCGTTTGATGTGGGGTACTCAGCTATAAGTATGCAAAATTTCACGCCTCCAACCTAATTAGGGTTCACTTAGAAAGAATTGTTTTAAATACATATGTGGGAGCCCAAAGGGTTAAATGTTCGACTTTTTCAAAATTTTATGATTTGTCGTTTGATGTGAGGTATTCA
Source organism: Maratus speciosus (assembly GCA_963932465.1). Classification (NCBI taxonomy): domain Eukaryota; kingdom Metazoa; phylum Arthropoda; class Arachnida; order Araneae; family Salticidae; genus Maratus; species Maratus speciosus. The sequence continues at coordinate 180,955,002 of OZ010788.1, read as the reverse complement.
GCTATAAGTATACAATATTTGCGATCCTCCAACCTAATTAGGGTTCACTTAGAAAGAATTATTTAAAATACACATGTGGGAACCCAAAGGGTTAAATGTACGACTTTTTCAAAATTTTATAGATTGTCGTTTGATGTGAGGTGTTCAGCTATAAGAACGCAAAATTTCATGCCTGCAACCTAATTAGGGGCTCACTTAAAAAGAATTGTTTAGAATACACATGTGGGAGCCCAAAGGGTTAAATATACTACTTTTTGAAAATTTTATGATTTGTCGTATGATGTGAGGTATTCAGCTATAAGTATGCAATGTTTCACTCCTCCAACCTAATTAGGGTTCACTTAGAAAGAATTGTTTAAAATACACATGTGGGAGCCCAAAGGGTTAAATGGACGACTTTTTCAAAATTTTATAGATTGTCGTTTGATGTGAGGTGTTCAGCTATACGTTTGTAAAATTTCACGCCTCCAACCAAATTAGAGGCTCACATAGAAAGAATTGTTTGAAATACACATGGGGGAGCCCAAAGGGTTAAATGTACGACTTTTTCAAAATTTTATGATTTGTCCTTTGATGTGAGGTATTCAGCTATAAGTATGCAAAATTTCACGCCTCCAATCTAATTAGAGGTTCACATAGAAAGAATTGTTTAATATACACATGTGGGAGCCCAAAGGTTTAAATGTACGACTTTTTCAAAATTTTATGATTTGTCCTTTGGTTTGAAGTACTCAGCTATAAGTATACAAAATTTCACGCCTCTAATGTAATTAGAGGTTCACATAGAAAGAATTGTTTAAAATACACATGTGGGAGCCCAAAGGGTTAAATGAATGACTTTTTCAAAATTTTATGATTTGTCGTATGATGTGTGGTGGTCATCTATAAGTATGCAAAATTTCAAATCTCCAACATGTGTAGTTTCTGAGAACGGGCTCTGTGACGGACAGACGGACAGACAGACAGACAGACAGAGGAGCGAGACGAATAGGCTTTCGTCAGATGAACGAAACCCTAACAATCACTTCATTACAGATAGTTGAAAGGCTTTAATAATCTCATCAAAGGTGGTACACTTAAAGTGCCATTATCTGCAGACAAAAACAATATGTTCTTTTGACGAACTGTTGCCCGTCGGGCCTGGAATTCAAATGACCATTGGCCATAGTGGAATAACCTGGTTAATTAATTAACTGAATCGAAATGCAAGAGAACCTTATTGTAGAATATATCGTTATGTCTAGGAGAGTATGCGAACCATCTCAGAAAAGAAATTAAATACTTAAAAAAAAATGCGTTCAAATAATTTTTATACCGTAAAATGATTTGTCCACGTGAAATTTTCAATGCGAAATCCCATAGTAAAAATAATTCCCGTTTTCTTCATGACAAGTTGGCTTGAAAACTATGCAGTCCAATTCTGGTCATGGAATTGATTTTTTAGTGTATCGATACCATCTTACGAAAATTATCTTTTCGTAAGTTTCGGAAGAGCACATGAAGTGGAATCTTGGATATTTTCATATCATAAAATGTTTAGGTGAACTGAGTAATGATACAAGAATGATTCACGGTAAACATATTAAGTAATAAGATTCAATAGACGAGCGAACCGAGACGTTGAGAACTTGTAAGCAATATGAATGGAAAAAAACTAAATCAATGAATTGGTCGAATGTCTTAAAATTTGTACAACCATGAAAAACCATGGCATCAGGGAATCAAATACTCACCTCACATAGTTTGGTGCTCCTGTAAGACTGAGAATCGCTAATCAGGTTTTGTGAAATAATTTAACTATTAACATAACCACCGAGGAGAACTGAAAGATTTATAAATATAAGGAATGCGTGGTAATATAGAAAACGGAGACATGACCGCAACCTCGTGAAGTGACCGTAACATTACATAAAGTTTAATTTCATGATAAGCTAGGCTTAGTTTAAATGAAATATGATTAAATATCTTATTGTAACGTTTTTGAAGTAAATATAGAGTCTCTCTATTCTAAAAAAAAGTAACTGCCGCTGTCACCGGCGCCGCCGCCGGTTTTGATTTTTTTGTGACCTGAGGCCTTTCTTCGTTAATATTAACAAAAATAATGCATACAAAAATATGAAAATCGGTGGTTTTATATAGAAATGTTTGATAAACACGCTGATGTAGACAGTTGTCAAATCGAAGAATTATTTTAAGAGATATTTAATGCTAAAGTTGGACAAAATCGTTCCACTAAAAAAGTTTTATAGCAGCAAAAACTATACATGACAGTGTAATCATTTTTAGATCATTTTATGCGTTAGAATTTGCCGGAGTGCAGATTGCATTAATTTTTTTTTTTTTTTTTGACTCATTTTTCGAGGTTTTATTTCTATTTTAAATTCAAATTTTCAGCAATTCTAGAGATATTTTTTACAGATTTCAGAAAATTGTACTAATTTAAACTGTTGCCAACTGTATAAAAAGCGCAAGCAATAATGTTTGCTTCATATTAAAAATTTATTTACACGTGACTATTATAAACAGGAAAAAAACTTTTAAATTAGAATTAAATAATTAAGTATAAAAAGCAGGAACTTATTAAAAATTACGTCATAAAAAGTATAATTTTAAAAGAGAAAGGATATTGTAAAATAATAAATTCATTAACATGCGTTAGAAGTCTTAGGAGAAATTACGTCATATTTACGTCACATTATAGTTATTACATAAAATGAACACAAAATAAAAAAAAAGTTTAAATTTAGAAATTGCGCTAGACATTTATTTGATACTTTGAGAATTAATTTAAAATGTCTCATTTGAAAGAACTTTCTTTTCGCTTTGTTAAAAAATACCAGGAGACAAAGACTCTCTTTACTTAATTCCTTTTATATTAGCTTATTTTGAAATGTTGTTACACGTGTATACGTCATCAAGTTATTTTTATTTCGACATTTTATTTGTGTTTTTATTAATGTTGTACGAATTTATTTGTTCTTTCGTTATTTAAAATAAAAATTATATCAATTTGTATAATTTGGCGAGTGGCTTGGCGATTTATATAATTTAGCGAAATTGGTCGACAGGATAATCAAGTAGTACCGCAGCGGATTTGGCGTTAAAATTCCCAAATCAAAGAGAAATGAATAGAAATTCGTTTATAGGGAGATCGCCACTGTTTTTTAAATTATAATTCAATCTTTCGAAATCTTTTTAAAGCCGATCAAATTAGCGTGCATTTAGAGTCTGCGGTGTCTGGACGGGGGTTGGCGAGCGTAGCTCGTAGGGGGCCGAGCCCCCTAGTTTTATCTAAAAAAACAGTTGTAATTTGCTATTCAACTCATAAAGGATTTAAATAAAGAAAACGACATTTGTTTGATTATACTAGATATCTACGTAACACTATAGAATCAGTAATAACACATTAATAAAAAAATTCTCTGTAAATATTGGTCATATTATTATTTCACGAGTAAAAATCTTTTATGTATTCTAAGATAATCTTTTTGATCACACAAGATCTGTTATTTAAATTATTTTGTTATATTAAATTAATCTATATCAATTTGTAATTTCACAAAATCAAGATAGGTACTTAAAAACATATTAGAATATTTTCTTTCTTTTCTCTCCTTTGATTATGTTTCTTCTTTGCCTTATATTCTATTTTTTTTTTTGTAGACAGAGAATTTGTATATGTATTGTAATTATTGGATAACTCGCAATTTGAAATAAAAACATTTAGTTACATATGTATTTGTGAGTTATTTAAGATGATAAAACATTTTTTTGAAGTGAAAAATTCTTTAGGCGCGTTGAGCTTTTTTTGAGATGGAGAAAAACCACTGGTTTGGAGACACTGTTACGTAACCGACATGCTAGCATTTTGGCACATAGACACTAGCGCGCCAAGCGGTGAATGACAGGAACTTTTCCCTCTTCAGCTCAATCCGCAAAAGAAGAACGAAGCTAAAACTCACTTTTTCTCCCGGCGTTCACACAGGAACACACACAAAATTTACATTTTCGTTGCAGTACGCTGTTGTGTTTATTGTTAAAGACAAATGCTTGATACTTTCATTATTGAAGTGAAAGCTTCTTTGGTCGCGTTTGGCATTTTTTGAGATGGGAAAAACCATTGAACTCGTGATACTGTTATTGTAACCGACACCTCTGTATATAAATATGTACATGTATTGTGCATAGTTAGGTATGAGGAGGTCGGGCAATTAATTGTTATTGATTGCTTAATCAATAACAACAATTTACAGGCAAGCGCGCCGCATGCTTGCCTGTGCGCTATTGGTTCCCGAAATACACGTACAAGAATTAGAAAAAGGAAATCTCATCAAAAACATCTCATGTAAAAATTAGCCATGTCTCGTGACTCTTGCTAAAATAAAACTACCTTGCTCTAGTAAAATAAAATTATCTTTATTCAACAGTTGTTATTTATGTCAATAGTTGGTGGCAAAAGTGAACTATTCGATCAAATATTGGGTAAGTTTAGCAGAAAAACTCTCTTGTTTTTAAAATTCGTGTTATTTTTGCGTTATGGTGTATGTCATAGCATCAAACTATAGCGATATTTCTAATAATATGGTAGTGGTTTTAAATATAGCAAAAGCACAAGCGCAATTATTTATCAAGAAATGTTAACATACTTGCAGAATTATTTGACTTGCAGAAATATTTAAATTCACCGAAACAACATTTGGTAAAACAAATTATTATTTTGTTTTTCGTCAGTTAAAATGAATTATACCGTATTCGTGACCTACCTATTTCGTGTAACTAAAAACCGATAACTCTGTATTTTATCGTGTTGATGGTCTGGTCAATGACCAACAGTATTGGCGGGAATTTCTATTACGGAAGATAAAATACGGGGCACAGATGTCAGATATGCACTTGGGTACCTAATTGACACCAAAATGGCGTTACTTTATTTTACAAGGTAACCCGGCTGCTGTTGCAGTCTTTATAAGATATTTAAGTAGATTCGAGTCACAATTGTTTGTTTCCTATTTTAGTTACCATAAACCTATCGTATCAGTTCTGGAATATAATGATAATAATGATGATGATAATGATGATGATGGAAGAGTTGTTGAAATTGTGGATGAAAATTCATAAGTTTCATTGATATTCATTTCAAAGAATAACCAATTAATTAACTTTCATATTTCATGTTTTTGTAAATTTACGTTTTAAACAATAGATTGCAATTTTTGTATGTAAAATTATATGCATTATTTTTCATGTACAATAGCGCATTAAATGAAAATTGTAATATAATTTTGGTAGTAATAGTTTATAATAATGAATAAAAAAACACTACATTTAAAAGTATTTTCTGCACAATAAAACATTTTCTGACGATTAAAAAAACACACACGTAATTGTTGAAGTTTTCACTTCTATTGGCACTCCCGGAGTGCCACTGTTTTTTATTAACCACTTGCGCTCAATTTTAAAATAAAATTGATTGTTATTTTATTGACATAATTCAACAATAGCTGTGAGGAACACTCAACCAGTTGTGGACATTTTCAAATCTATAATAATAAGGAAAGAATTTTGTGTGTGAGTGAGTGTGTCGACGGTGTTCTGGAGAGACAGTTGCACGTAGAGCTAAAACATTTGGGGAAAAGGTACTTCTATATATGAAGTTTTGCACCTCGAAGTCCGATTTTCAACTTTTTGATTAGTTTTTTTTTTATTTAATTTTTTATGCGATTTTTAGCACTTTTTTAAGTTTTGAGGTGATTTTTCCACACCAGTGAAAACAATACGGATTCTTTCTTTTAACCCAATATAGTAAATTTTATTCTCTTTCCAAAAAAGTATATTCAGCATTCGTACAGCGATTTTTGAATTTTTAGCGAATATTTTATGCGATTATGGAACAGCATTTAATGCAAATCCATACCTATAACGGAGGTTACCGCAGGGGGACCCAGTTCTTTCGCCAAATGCCACCAAATTTGGTGACCAAAATTAGTGGCCAAAAGTTACGCCAACTTGGCGTTATCTCTAATATTTCGCCAAATTCCCATAGACTTCCATTGTAAATTAACAGGGTTTCCTTGCTTACAGAAAATCAACAAATTGAGATATTTTAATGCAACAAAAACTAATATTACGTGATTAGCATGATTTCCAAACATAAATTTAAATAGAGCCCACAGGTCAAAGGAATTAGATTTGAAATTTTTATCCAATTATAGTAAATTTTGACTTTCGTGATTTTTGAACTTTTTGTGATTTTTAATGCGATTTTTACGTTTCTTCGCTATCTGCTGCAATTTTTTGACATTCCATTTTTGACCTAAAGTACATTCTGCCCTCATTTCAATAATGTTTATTCAGATTTCGTATAGCAATTTTTGAATTTTTCGGGAATTTTGTATGTGGTTTTTAGTGCATTTTAGCGATTTCCTACCATTTTTCCACATTAGTGAAAGGAATCAACTTTCAATCTTCGAACACAATATATAATTTTTTTTTTCTCTTTTCGAAATTTGGGCAGTGATTTAAAATTTGTTCGCGATATCTTATTGTGATTTTCAGAGCTTTTTCGCAATTCGAGCTGTTTTTTCACGTGCCCGGGCAACGCCGGGCAAGTTCGCTAGTTTGAAATAAATAAAAGAGGCTTAGAAAGCAGCGAAATGTTTTGCGAGCCTGTGCGATTGCTGATACCACCCTGTAGTTTTAAACATCTGTAACTAGATAGATTCCAATCCATCAGTTGTAGAACAATGAAATTTAGACACAAGCAATGCGACTATTCAGTCATCTTATAGTGAATTCCTATAGTTTGTAATAAGGTAAACGAATTTTTTTTTATTAAAACTATTTTTCAGAATTATTTAACAAACAGACTGCGACTGCGACAGCTGAAGAAGGAACTGGATAGTGAATATCTTGTAATGTGGATTAAGGATGAAATAAATGGTTTTATGTATTTTTGCGAATGAATCCGACAATTATGCATTATATTTTTTAGATTTTAACATGCTCAAAGTTTGTTTAAATGAAAAATAGCTTTTAAAATCGATCGAGATGAACAGGTAACTGTCAGAAAAGGGCTTTCATTCGATACTTGAGAATTCAAGCAAAGTGTTTTATGCCGACGATACATCTTTTCTTTTATATCCTGCTGTGACATTGCGGAGATATTTTAAGACTATTGCACGATGCTATAATTAAAATTTATTCTTTGCAATTATCCCACTGCAATTATACAATTCCATCATAATGACATGATTAAGCGCTATGTTATTTTTTTAATTTAATTTTATTTTAGAAGATTATTTTTCCCATCTTTGGATACATATTTTTATATTTGTTCACGCATTGTTTTATTAACGCATTATCGTATTTTCGCAATAACAAATACCATTTTGATAACAAAATATATATTTCCAACCATAAGTGTGTGGTTTATTCACAATCATTTATTAAAATTTTGTTATATCTAACCATTTCGCATTTTCAAGTTTTGTGAAAAATTTCACTCTTGTACCTCAATGAATACATGTATGAACTACAATGTATGTGCGCACTGACGCATTTTTCATTTTGCATTACTGGCGCAATATCCGAAACAAATTAATTGTGTACGGGAAAATGTTTAAAGATTTATCTTATGCAGTTCAGTTGTGTTTAAAAACTATAAATGAGATAATAATAATAATAATAATAATAAAAGCAATTCAATATACAGAAATCAAATTTGAAATAGATACTTGGCGGTTGTCACAATACTAAAACTAAGGAGGATATGCTAAAAATAACCAAAAAATGTTCTTAAAGTTGACACTACTAGCATACAGTCTCCTTAACTATTTTAAATTACTGCATAAGCTTAAAATATCAAGCATTAAAAAAAATTACTTACTTTTTATTTTTATTTTTTATTAGACTATTTTATCTGGAAATTGATATTATAAATTTCAACATTAGAGACACTTTATATTTTTTTTACAATTTATAATAAAAATTTTAAATTTTGAAAAAAAAATAATAAAAAATATTTTTAGGATGTTAAATAACAGAAAATAATAAATATTCTATCCGACAGAAAATAATAAATATTTTATCTGACACCATTTAGTTCTACAGTATAAATATTGCAAACTTATATGTCATACAAAAGAAATCCCATGATAATTTATAACATGATTCACGTTATTTTCGCTTTTAAGGAAATATAAAGCGTTTCATCGTCTAATGTAAAATATCCACAAGAGGCCAAAAACACCAACATGATAAAATGTTGTTTTGTTCGTGATGTTATCTTTGGATTATTTTTAGTAAAAAACTGTTGTTCAACGAAAATACTTAAATAAGGTTAACAAGAACAGTTGCAAAATGGCTTGGGAGTAAATTTTTTTCAGTTTTTTTTATGCAAAATAAAAAAGTAAAATTCAGTTTTAACATTAGTTTCGCATTACATTTTGTATTATTTACTATTCAATAAATAACGCTATTATTATATGAAGAAGTTTATGCTAGCACAAAAAATATGCATGGAGTTTGAAAACTGTGTTCATTACTTTTACTGTTCTCTCATTTATAAGTTTCTCCAAAGACATGGGGATGTCAGAAATTAATTAAGCAATTGCCCATGTCTTTTGATAAAAAATAATAAAAGAAAATATGTGAATGAATAGATTTATTTAGATCAGATCTACATATATATAATATATTGAGACATTTTTAAATTAAATTGTAAACATTGAAACATTGCACAACTGAAAACATTTTTTCTTTAATTTTCAAATTATATAAGCATAGTTTTGAATAATAAATATAGTAATTACTTTTACAAATGTCTAAGCATGTGTATCTTCAGATATAGACAAACCTACAACAATATAATATGCATATTCACAAATACATATGTACAGACAAAGAGATGCATATCGCAACCTTGCTTCAAGAGTGACGCAACTCAAAAAAAATTTTTTTTTTAACATGGCTGCCATTCTACTTAGATTTTACGCCTCTACCAAGTACCTAAAGTACCAAACACACCACAAAATCCAGCCACCAGGTAGCACTTGTATTTACAAGATGACTCTTCCACAGCCCGGAAACAGTTTTTAGAATTTCCTGGAAAACTGACTTTTTTGAGTTATTACACATTTGAAGTAAGGGTGCGATATGTATAAGCTGTATCTCTGTATACACGGGTTACAATTTTTTTTTTCCGAAAACCTCTGTTGGTAAAACATGTATTTCGCAGCACTTTTTGAAAAGCATCTACTTTGAAACAGTCACAACATGCAGCAATGCACCATCCTAGCGTCACAAGCGGGCGGTAGGCTGGAAGACATTCCACTGAATGTTCCTCTATTCAGAGCAGCAACGTATAAACTGAAAATTTTCTACTAGATATTCAGCTTCGAAAAGAAAATAGGAATAGGAATGAAATAAATGCCATGTGTAGGGAAATTCCGCATATTGTGGTTGAGGACAAAATTGCAAAGTATATATTGTAGTTCTATCGAGTTCACACCTATTCGGACTCATGTTCAGTGTCTATCGCTCAGATTTCTAGAATTACAGTAAAATATATCATTGCCGTGATATTTAATTTTTGCCCAATGCAATTGTAGACTACCACACACGCATGCGTTATAATAAACAAACAACGAAATCTTTATGTTACTCTTGTGATTGCAATTGGAACATTGCGTTATAAATATAGAAGTCAGAATTTATAAAAGAACAATCTGTTTCTACCATGTGTTGAAATAGAGGTAGTCTGAAAAGTTTATACGTAATTTTGTATTACAAAAGAAATTTGTATAGTAAAGAAAGAAAAATCGTAATGTGGTGAAATAGATTCTTTTCACTGAAAATAAATTCTAAAATTTTTCTATAGTAATTTAAGTATGTTACGTAAGTTTTGTAAAAGAAGAAATGTGCTGGGTTAGGAAATCTCTATTCAATAGCTAACCAATTCTACTAGTTGGCTTAAATCTGCTTTTTAAAACCTGTAAGATAAAAAGCATGAAAATTTCTAAAGATCGCATCTGACAGAAATAATAAAAGTCACACAGAAAAAAACTCATTATAGTCCAGGCAATAGAGACCGTATAGGGGCTCTGTCTGTCAAAATTCATGGTAGTTCTGGAAAAAGCTTACTATATGTTTTTGGGGTCGCTGAATCCGAATTTTTAACTTCCCACCAAAATTTTCCCCGGCAACACCCCCCCCCCCCCTTCAAATTTTGGTATAATGCCCCCCAAAAAAGGTTCTTATTAAAAAATCAATTTTTTTATTGTTTTAGGGAAAAAGTATCTAGAAATTCAGAAAGTAGAAAAAATTTGCAACAAATTAGATATACGATATTATGACTTAAGATGAAGGGGAAGGGGGGATCTGCCACGGAACATGCGCGCGGTGCTGCGTGAATTAAGTTACGCAATTCCACTTAACCACTCAACCGTTTACATTCGCCCTCCCATCTCCCCTCTGAACTTTCTCTATAAGGTTTACTTTAAGTTTCTCGGGTCGCTGAATCCGAATTTTTAACTTCCCCCCAAAATTCCCCCCCCCAAATAGTTGTTTTTAACTTAAATTTCTTATTTTTTTAAGGAAAAAACATTACGAAATTCAGAAACTTGACAAAATTTGCAACAAATAGGATATATGACATTATGACTTAGGATGAACGGGGAGGGGGGGGGGGGGTCTGCCTCTGAACATGCACTGCGGCGCTGAGTGCACTATGTTATGAAGTCCAGGCAATAGGGGATTTTACCTGGAAAAATTAATACTAGTTCTGGATTTCGACTCACTTTATGTTTTTGGGTTGTGAATCTGAATTTGTAACTTCCCACCAAACTTTCACCCGGAAACCCCCCAAAAAATTGATTTTTTGAAAATATTTGGGTTTTGAGAAAAGCGCGCGGGGAATGTTCCAAGGCAGCCCCCTCTCTCCCCGTTTATCCTACGTCATAATGTCATACATCCTATTTGTTGCAAATGTTGTCTAGTTTCTGAATTTCGTAATGCCTTTCCCCTAAAACAATAAGAAATTTAAGTTAATAACAACTATTTTGCGGGGTTTCCGGGGGGGGGGGGAATTTGGGGGTAAGTTAAAAATTCGGATTCAGCGATCCAAAAAACTTAAAGTAAACCTTATAAGGAAAGTTCGGGGGGGAGATGGGAGAGCGAATGTAAACGTGTGAGTGGTTAAGTGGAATTGCCCAACTTAGTCCACGCAGCACCACGCGCATGTTCCAGGGCAGATCCCCCTTCCCCTTCATCCTAAGTCATAATGTCATATATCTAATTTGTTGCAAATTTTGTCTACTTTCTGAATTTCTAGATACTTTTCCCCTAAAACAATAAAAAAATTGATTTTTTTAATAAAAACTTTTTTGGGGAACATTTTACCAAACTTTTGGGGGGTTGCGGGGGAAATTTTGGTGGGAAAAGTTACAAATTCGCATTCAGCGACCCAAAAAACATAAAGTAAGCCAATTTCCAGAACTACCATTAATTATTCTAGGTAAAATTCCCTATTGCCTGGACTATTAGGAAAGCTATTAGTTGGACAATTTCGCGACTCGGAAAAAACATTAATTGGTTTGTCTATTGTTGTGCAATATTATAACTACGCTAAGTTCTCAGTAATGCTAAATGTTTGGCCTTATATGACATAATAAATAAATGTTGTAAAATTCGGTTTTCTTTGTTGCAAACATTATTAAAGCTCTTATGTTTAGGTCTATTGTCAGGAGATGTTAAAATAATAACTTTCATAGTTATAACTGATAACTGCTACGCAAAATATGCTTTAATATTCGTCGCATTTAATTGTATGAGTATGTATTTATTAGCTTTGATTTATTCTAATTTGAATAAAATAATTCTCACTCTTTCCGTGTTTGGTCACATAATTTAAAGAAAATATTAGCAACTGCTGAAAGTGTTAAACTTATGGATTTTGGAGGGTTATTTTAGAAAATATGTTTATTTCATTTAGATAATTAACTCCGATATTCATTTAGTATTCTAATACCTTACTTAAATAAAAATAAATAAAACACACCATGACACAAAACTGACGGTATGCCAACAATATTCATTCAGGATAAGGGTATTCATATAATGCGGTGAATATCATACAGCCTCGTAAGTGCATATTAACACTTTCACGCAGCCACTTACTGGGAACCGATCCACATTGTAAAATAAATGTTCCAGTGCAAGTATTATCCTCGCACAGAGGTTTCCGTACAATGAATATATTAATTAATAACTGTATTCTTACAAAAATATCGTTTCTAAAAGAATAAATAGAATTCGTAAAAAGCTATACAACATACAGTTGTGTATATCTGTATATACCTCAAAATTATAAATAACTATACATGAAAGTTCAGAGAGATATGAAGTCAAATTACTATTAAGAATTGCTTTTCTGTATAGGCTCTTTTTTATTCTTGTGCTAATATGTTTATGATGATCTTAATTCGGTGCTGACAATATAAGTAATGTATATTTCAACTTCATTTGGTCTTTCATAAACAATTCAGCGTTGTAATAATCTTTTCTTTTTATAGTGTATCTGAAACAAAACACGTGGACAATGTTTAAAATTGGCATTTTGCTAACAGCGCTTCGAAAAGAGGTCGCAAACCTCTTTTCGAAGCACGGACCAACGCCGCGTTGGTCCGTGCTTAGTTCTTCCAGGTAGGTTTTTTTTTTAATTAACCTTTAAAGATATCTGCGGCATTTTCATAGAGTCACGAAATGCAAAATAGTCGTGAATCCAATAGTAATTTAGTGATTAATTCTAATTTAAACAATCGGTTTTAACAGTTTGACGTTTATCGCTTTCATACTACTACTGGGGATTACTAGGTATTACTGGATATTACACAAATATATCATTAAAACTTGTTATCTAGGGCTTCACTCTTTCTGACACAGGCAAATTTTGTTGTAAAATGATGAAATCGTCGACTGATCTGAATTTACATACGACGTTTTTAAAATTAAAAGCTTGTTACTTTACACTTTCATTGTTAATGCAAAATTTTATTAAAATATTCTTGGTTCCGTTTGTATGTTTGGAATTAAAATTAGGTATCCCGACCCGGGCACACTGTGCCGGAACGGGGTAAAAGCCGATAGCGCATATACTACGCCGCTCGTGTCTTTATGTGTGTCCAAACTGTCCGTGTCATTAAGGTTTAAGCATCCTAAGAGAAACTGCCCAGGGCCAGCTAGGCCTGCTCCTTAGAGCTAAACGTCTCTCGGTATGTTCCCCGACACGTTAGGGCTCGTTAGGTGAGTCCAGCCCTGTCCAGTCGAATGCAGACGCATATACACAAGAGGCGCATGGGGCGTCGCCGACCCGACAAAAACGACCACGCACCACCGACCACAGAACCTATAATTTATTTGAAAAAGCATAGTGAACTTTATCGATTAGTTACCGAAAACCATTATCATTAATCATTTTATACTTCTGCGACGACCGGTACCTCCAGCGCTCCTCAACTCCTTCAGTGAGCTACCGCAAATCAAGATTTGTGTGTAACGGATAAATGCGATTTTCTCAAAAACTATAACATAGCGTAAATGTGTCCCTATAGTATTCCTGCAAAGTTTAAGGTTGTCAGGGACACAAAAACTTCAAATTTTCTAAAAACATTTTATTGCTTCAAAAATGTGTCTATTTTTTTTTTTTTTTTTAATGACGCTTAAATAGTGTTTTTTAAAAAATTAAAACAGGAAATATTAATATTTTTGTTTTGGTTTATTTTCAAAATCCAACTTTCAAGCAATGGTTGTCCTGGAAACGATTTCTTGTGAAAATGCGTTTTTCATCATGATGGGGTTTTTCACCATTCTTCGTATTTAAATTCTTATGCGTCAAAAACAGTTAAAGGTGAATGGTTCAAACTCGGAACGTGTCTTTTTCAATTATTTTACTTTAATTTGATTCAGCAAATTTGAAAAAAAAAAAAACTTTTGAAAACATAAATAAAAAAAAAGGTTACATCAATTCTTTTAAAAAAATTTATTTAAATATTTTAATTTTTTTTAATTAATATTTTTAAAAATGCTAAATCAAAATTAAAACTTATATATTTCTGTTTATTTAAATTAAAATAAATTGAATTTCTACAAATAATATTTCTAGTTATAACGATTTTAAATTACCGCACTTTTTAAATAAATTTTAATCTCTATATATAAATGCCGTTCTCTGTATGTATGTCCTTTATACAAATCTTCAATTTTAGACCGATTTTCGCGAAACTTCATGTACATACGTTTTAGAACGTGGAAAAAATCACTGTCTACTTTAAAAAATCATCAGACAAATATTTAGCGCTTTTTTCTACTATCTACCATAATTTTACAATATAGAAGTATATCTTTTTTAAATTTATAATTCAATCGTTTCATTTCTGTTGCCACACATCTAAAAAACTGCTCAACAATTTAAAAAAGATGATAACTAGAGTACTTTGTTTTATAAGCCAATAAAAATTCAGATTGTCTTACTATATTTTTGCTGTTTTTGAAATTGACGTCATTCAAAGAAGAAAATGCACATTTTTCATATATATATGTAGAAACTTTAACTAAGCGTGTGTTAAAATGACGTAGTACCTTAATTGAATATTCTGAACTTAAAAAATCTATTTTAATACTGGCGTTTGAATTTCAAGAAAACAATACAGGGAAAGGTAATAATAAAGAAAAAATCGTTTGCTTGATTTGACGTCAATTTCGTCAATATGATTTCAAACTGGTGTTAAAAACCGGCTACTACAATTTATTTCCTATTCCTTTGTAATGCTGTGTCTTTAATTATATCATTTAGATAAATGTTTTAATACTTGATAACATTCTACGACTTATATAGAATACGGTTATATAAAATACGATTTATATTAAATAGAAATTATAACAAGGATACTATTTTTTAGGGTAAAGTTGTTGTTTTTTATTAAACAAAATTACATGACTGACATTAGGATTGAACGCTTTTAGAAACATATGTCATTTTCATTTTAAAGGCTGTGGATTTGGATTTTATGAATGGAAATATGAGTTTCCATTTAAAAATTATCGGCAAAATTTCGGCTGTTAAGGACCAAATCCTTAGTTGATCATTTACAGTAGGATTTGGTTTAAGAATGATAGACGGATATGAAATATACTAACACTATTCCTAAAAAAATATTTAACTTTTTTAAAAGGCTAATAATTCAGAATTGGTTTCACCTGCTTATACAACATTTCTGCTAATTCTATAACAAAGCATGTACAACAAAATACTAGATACTAAAACTATTCCAGAAATTTAGGTACAAATAATTGTGCGAATTTCATCAAAATCTGTCCAGTAGAACTTTAAAAAAACGCTAATCGGGCTCACCTGAATCTTGAACTTTCTTCCATAATTTTATAACAAAGCGATGTTAAACTATACGCAATATTTTGAAACCATACGTGCAAAGTTATCTAACAAACAATGCAAGTTCCAATGAAATCCATTCTGAATTTTTAAAAAAGACTAATCTTTCATAATCGGGTTCCACGTGATTATGGAATTTCCCCATATAATTCTATGACTAATTAGCATATATCAATGTTACGCTCCAAAATCTTAACTGACAATCTAATAGTGCAATTTGAATTAAAAAGATTTCAGAAGAACCCAAGTTATAAGCAGCCGGAATGAGATTCCCACATTAAAATAAACAAATACTGAAATTTGCCAATTTAGTTATGTAAAAGTACACAAAAACAAACAAATATGAATTATTTACAAGTTTTTTTGAGCAATTAAGTTAATCTTTTGTAATTGTGTTGCAGGCATATTTAAAAAAAAATTAAGATTGAAAATTACTTCAAAAAACATAAAAAATCTGTAAATTGAGATAAACTTTTCAAACAAATTACTGAAAGTGTTTTTTGTTTTCTGTTAGACGTTCAAATAATCGAATGTATGATGTTTAGAGATCAAATTGCAGTAAAAGGGTAATTTATGGTACGGTTAGGTTGTTGCCACCAACAATGTGATGCTAGGCGTTACTCATAGATATTTCTTTTCTTTATGAAGTTTTATGTCTCATAATATTGCATTAATAGCAAACGGATATATCTTTCTTAATTGGGTTGCAGGTATATTTAAAAATACCTCCGTGATTGAAAATTAATTTAAAATGGATAAACAATCTGTAAATTGAGATAAGCTATTCAAACAAATATTACTGAAAGTATTTTTTCTATTAGGCGTTGGAACAATAAAATGTGCAATGTTTAAAGGTCAAATTGCAATGGAAGTTTAATTTATGATTGGGTTAGGTTGTTGCCACTAACAATTCTCAAATAAATTTCATTTGAAGGAACTTTTTTCTATTCGACAATGTGAAAAACGAAATTGTATGATGTTCAGAAATTAAGAAAATTTTCAGTAAAAGCACAATTTATGGGTTAGGTCGTTGCCATCATCAGTTTAAAGTCACAATTGGCATTGCGTTTGTAGTTTTTTATATATTCTGAAGATGACTCAATGAAAGAGTCGAAATATGTAAATTTTTAGTATTTTTAATGTGTTTCTTATTGAAGTGACGTCTTTTAATTAAATAATTGTATTTTAATATATGTTTTGACATTTGTTTGGATTACATATTATTATGGTATAGTTAACAGTAGATGTAATTAAGACTATTTTACTTATATTTATACTTCTTATTGGTCTTTTTAACAATTCGTCGACGGGAATGTACCAATCTCAGTTATTGTCATTGTCGCATTTTTCCATTTTAATGTATCTTACCCGGGAGGACCCTTATTATTGACACGTACGAAGCCGGGTATTTCTGCTAGTTTAATATATAATTAAATATATATATATATATATATATATATATATATATATATGAAAAGTTTTGCCACGTGATTTTGTTTACAAATGATATGGTTAACCATCACAAAAAATTCAAAATATTAACTCAATATGTAGAAATTATTTTAAAATGTGTTCCCGACACCTTAAATTAACTTCTACTACTACCAATTTTTTTTTTTTTTTTTTTTTTTTTTAGTTTCAGTACTTTTGGAAATAGTGGAGGGGGACATATTTTTGACGACATTCCATTTTCGACGATATGTCAGAAAATATAATACCTAAAATTAAAAGAAACGTATTTTTGAGTCCGGCGTTACGACAGCTTTCACACGATGACCCACACGATATACAAAGAAAAGACTTTTTGTTTCAAGTAACTTAATTAACCCCTCTACATTTTTACTAAATATATTTGTGAATGGTTAAATAATCTATAAACATGCGGGTCAATAGGCTTTATTTTTTCAGCTAATTTGAAATTTCCACGTTCCATAGTTTACGAGTAAAATAGCTGTGACAGACGAACAACCAGACACGGTAGTCATAATAGTTCCGTTTTTACTTTTTAAGTACCGAACCCTAAAAAAGGAAAATATTACTTATTCTACGAAAGTATAATATTACGTTGAATGAAAATATTCAAAAATTTTTACCGAGTTAATAATGATTCCAAAAAGCAGTCTTTATTATTATTTTTTTAATTCAGAAACCAGTGTATTTTCAAAATTCATAAATGATTCAAAGAATCATTTATGAAAACGAAAATTAATTTGTTGGCAATGATTTTCGGAGAACTTCCGGAGTAATTTTTATCTAGTAAAAACATAACTGTGAAAAAAGGGAGCCAAGTTCTGTAAAGATAATGGCAAGAAAAGACATAGTATCTAAGTGGGTGCCAAGTTCAAATAAAATTCACTCAAAGTTACCTACTGAAGTATTATAGCATTTTTCAAATTGTTTAAAAATAAAAAATTATTGATAGCATATTAATAATAAATCTAGAACTTGGTCAGTTTTTACTTACGAGTGATTTATTTTTATTAATGACATTATTATATCAAAACTTGTTATTTTATGTTTGGAAGCCTTCATTTGAGTAAGCTCCTTCCCCTTGAAGTGTGGTGGGATAAAATATATCCCGCATAATTTTAACTGAAAAATGCGACATTGACACCAGAATTCAGGACTAAAAAGTTTAATTTTATTAAATACGTGAAAAGAAGCTTTTACCCATTTTGAAATAAATTTGTTTTTAAATTCTGGTGTAATTCAATCATTTCAGCATGCCACGAATAAAAGTTCTTTGCCCCTGAAGGGTTAAAGCGGTGCAGTCTCTAGCGTGATGAACAAGAACAAGTGTATCTGTCTCTTTGTCAGGCCTTTTAGTCTGTTTGCATTGAGGTTTCCGAAAGATGGGTGCTAGAGTGATAACCAAAGACGAGCGGTAGTGTATCTGTGTATTTATTGGTTTACCAAATCTTTAACACGAGTCATTTGTTTATAATAATAACTATATTCAGTTTTTATAATGACATTGTTGTTAATATTAACATCATCATTTATTAAGACATCCAATTGATAGGCATAACATTTATCAAAAACTTGCCAAGTTCTGGATTTATTATTAATATGCTATCAATAATTTTTATTTCTAAACAATTTAAAAAATGATATAATACTTCAGTAGGTAAGTTTGAGTGAATTTTATTTGAACTTGGCACCCACTTAGATATCACTTCTTTTCTTGCCATTGTCTTTACAGAACTTGGCTCCCTTTTTTCACAGTTATATTTTTGTTAGATATCATTACTTTTTGTAAAGTTACAATATATTTAGACACTTTACTTAATGCTTTTCAATGTGTTTACGTGTGACAATTGTATTCACCAAGCAACATTCAATTTTAATTTAAATTTCCTACAACAAAGCATTTGACTGTCAATTTGCGGCAGAAATCTATATTTCAATACTGCTGTATTGAAACGAAATGTATTGATTCGAAATTTTTATTCTATCTGAGAAAACAATATAATCCCTTAAGCTAATATTAGAAAATTATTAAAATATCTCAATTTGTTGATTTTCTGTAAGCAAATAAACCCAGATAAAGCCCTAGTAAGTAGGTAGTTTTACAATGGAAGCCTATGGGAATTTGGCAAAATATCGCCACGTTGGCGAGAAACTTGCCGGTATTTGACGACAGAACAGCTTCTTCTCCTACGGCAAATTAAAAATTCGCCTAATACACATAACGTTAAATGAAAAATGGACACCCCCAGGTGGGTAATCCATTGATTTTCACACTTTTTTAATTTTATTCCTTAGTTTTATAGTGTAAACGGACTTCGCATGAAATTTTAAGCCTGTAGCTGCAGTAGATATATGAGATCTTTTTGATGAGTGAGTCAGTCAGTCAGTCAGTGATAAAATTATCGATTATCACACATTTTCAAATGTCATTATCTCGGAAACTAATTATGTGTTATTTATAAAATTTTGGATTCTTGGTAATTAGGTTGGCCTTACTACGCGTTTCATATAAAAAGCAAGTAGGTCACATGGATTTTCAGTAGTATACTAGTTTCACTATTTTACCAGAGAGATTTGAAACAGTAAACTTTGTCCATTTTTACCTAAAACAACAGATAATATTTTTTTTCATCTTCTTCGTCCTCTTTTTCTTGATAACTATTACTCTAAAGTTTAAAGCGTTTCTACTGAGAAATCTGTATAACGAATTTCCCCTCGAATGGGACGGAATATTCTGCAATTACATTTTACAAGTTTATAATACTATTTCTTTATTAGTTTTAGTGCAAAATTGCAATAACATTGTATTCTCAAACCTGTCAAAATTTTTATCTATATCTGGATGTAATACGAGAAAATTTTTAATGTCTTCTATCTTTACAAGAAAAAAGTATTGGATTCGTGAAAATTTTCGAATTCCAGTTTTCGACGGATTTACACGTTTTAGTGTCAGAGATCACGAAAAACATGTTTTTTTACAAAATGTTCGTCTGTGAGTCTGTCTGTGTGTGACACAAATTTTGGTTATGCTCTATCTCAAGAACTAATTAACGGAATTTAATAAAACTTTAGATTCAGTTAGACCCTGATATAAATTGGTGATGATTAATTTTTGGTGTAAATTGCCAAGCAGGTGGCGCTGCTATGCTGCATTATTCATGATTTCCACAATAGCTATATCTCAAGAACTAAAGCATGTATTTTCATAAAACTTCAGATTAAGTTAGTCTTTGATATGATTTGGTGCAACTAACATTTTGGTGTAAATCGCCTAATTGGTGGAGCTGTTATGCTGCATTATTCGTGATTATTGCAATAGATCTATCTCAGATACTAATGCACGAATTTTCATCAAATTTCAGATTCAGTTACTCCTTTATATATTTCGGTGCTAATAACTTTTCGGTGTAAATCGCCCAATAGGTGGTGCTGTTATGCTGCATTATTCATGATTATCACAATAGCTGTATCTCAAGAAATAATGCATGAATTTTCATCGAACTTTAGATTCAGTTAGCCCCTGATATAAATTGATCCTGATAAGTTTTTGGTGTAAATTTTCCAACAGATGCCACTGCTATGTAGAACTTTTCTCGATTTCGGAAATAGCTCTATCTCAAAAACTAAAGCACGGATTTTCATCTAACTTCAAATTAGAAGTTCGTGTAAGTTGTTGCTGATTAGACTTTGGTGTAAATCCCCTAACTGGTGGCGCTGCTGTGCTGCATTTATCAGGAAGTATTAACATGCATATGAAGAAAGTTTTGGGATTGCCACGTCCAACTAGTTTGAACTTGCAATCCTTATGGTGTTATAGTGACTTGAACTTTTTATTTTACTATGCTTTTGTTGTAAAATAATTTATTTCTTGGAAACAAGGTACTCCTTAAAGATTTTTTAATTAATTTATGGTTTTATAACACTTTTTTGACTATATTATTAAATGGTTTTATGAGGGAAAATAGTTGAATCAAGAAATAATGTAATTTATTTTGTAAAAGTTATAATATTCAGCTCTTTGATAAAATTAAGAAACATTAAAAATTATATTCTACAATTTTGAGCATTTTCAAACAATATTTTTGCATGATTTTCTTATGAATGTGTTGTTTATTGGCAGAGATCATATCGCCAAAAAATTAATTATATTAAAAAAAAAATAAAATATCATATTTGATGGAAAAATGCATTTAAAATAACTATTTACTTCACATTTATATTTAAGTGGTCTCAGGACTCTTAAAGCTTAAAACTTTTCGAAATTGTAATTTTTTTAGATGTTAAACTTCTATCTCTTCTAAGCATTTTGACATAATTGTTTCCTTGCAATTCCTATTAGAACAGTAGTTATGGCTTTTAGAATTATACCCGCTCAATAGCTGGAGCGGCGTTTCAAAAACTTTGAAATCATTTTTCTCCAAATGACATTTTTGGGCCTAACGCGCACGATATCTCAAAAACTTCTGAATATTTTTTCATGAAATTTTCAAAACATATGTTTTGTGTTAGTCTGTCTAAACTAAACCTAAAATCTCCTTTTTATTCTTCAAAAACGAGATTTTTTTAGATGATTATATTGTTGAAATTTTCTAAATTTTATATTAGCTAAATAAAACTTTGTATTAAAATATGAAAATACTTTAAATACAAATTTATTTAGGTTCATGCATTATTACAATCTGAAGTATAAGTAGGCTCCAAAATCTGCGCATAATGTGTTATACTGATTTTCTAACAGTTTGTAGCCCCCTGAAAATGTTAATTCAGCATCTTGCAATTTTTTAAATATTTGAAATGGCGAACACACTCATATCTTTCATTCCCAATTAAAATTGGCCCCACCAGTGGCTGAGAGGTTCTGCTCTCGAAGCTGGTAGACGGGAGGTGCTGGGTTCGAACCCAATCGCGCCCGTCGGCCTAACCGTTTCGGAGTTTTCGTGGTTTTCTTCGAAACCTTAGATTTTCATGCGTAAATACGGGTTAGGTTCCCTTAGAAAGACACCCGCGAAGGGCACTACTCCCTAGGGCCTATATCCCAAGTGTAGATAATCGGCCGTCATAAATCAACCAACCATATTAAAATTGTGTCTTAAAATCGAATACATTTTAAGATATTAAATGTAAAAAATGGTCTTTTTTTCTTTTTTTAAGAGTCCTGGGGCAGCTTAAAAAAAGTACAATTCATATTGCTGAATACATGATTCCTAATTTTATGAAGTATAAGTTAATGATCATCCAATACAAGTAGCGAGTCAATTGAAAAGTAGGAGTATATGTTGGATTTTATATATTTTGATCATACTGATATTTTGAAAAAAATACAAACATAAAAAAATGAATAGCATCAGAATACATTTAGAGAGAAATAATCACAATAAACATACGTTGTCACACATTTATAACCATAGGATTATTATGAAATTTCGCAACGTTATACTAGGAATGTTCAAATCCATTTTAGTAAAAAAATGACATTTTCTTCATTTACCACGGTGAAAGTTAGAGGTCCCCTTCAAGCATATTATTATTTCTCATTACGTAATTTAACCCTGTCATCGCAACAGCAGAGTATTTAAGAAAACAGATGCATAAATATCCGCATGACGTTATACACGTGTTGCGTACAGTTTTTAAATTACTTTAAGGCTGTTCTTAAATTCAAAGAGATAACTTCATGACATAAGTATTAATTTATTTTTGTTCGGAAATGCATGAAACTGGCAGGTGTCGTTAATCAGAAACTAAGTAATCAAAAGATAAACTATTATTCTAACACAGTCAAACTGACTGGTAAAGTTATCATACGAATTGAATATTTCCAACTGAGCGAAAAAATAAGCCAAGGATCTGGGTTCGATTCCCGGCCTGGGCATTTTTTCGCTCAGTTGGAAATATTCAATTCGTATAATCAAAAGATAGTTTCCGTTTTTTGTAAACACAATAGATATTTCAGAAAATACTGTCAAAATGAACGTTTTGAAGCGAATTTCTCGACGAGTGCAGAAAAACCTGTCAGCGAAGGGAGAAAAGCGTCTTATCACGTGATCAAAACACGCTTATAACTCGATACGTAATTAATTCATCAAAAAATGGAAAAATCAGTTCGATTCTAAATCACCTACATACTCAGGTCTGTCGATTTTATACATTTATGTTTAAAATTCTTTACGCCACTGTGTCAGAAAATCTTGCGCTTGTTGAGTAGTGAACTCAAGAACAGCCTTAATGATTTCAAAAACTTATCAATATAATTGAAAGGAGGTTCTTATAACGGCCTTCCCGTTATATATTCATTTATCATACTCTCCCCTCAAAAATCAGCATTTAACCTTACTTGTTCATTATAAATTGTTATTATCCCACCCCCCATTCAAATAAAATATTTAGTTTAAATTTGACATTTTAATACTTAATTTCATATGCCGGCATTCATTCATCCCCCCCCTCACACTATTGTAACTTTCATTTATACTTTAAAAGTACGTTTTAAATGCATGCATCGTTTATCAGTCTTTTCCCTTTTTTCTTTCACTTTCACACGGATAAGAATATATCTTAACCGCAGTGATTTTCCGTTGAGATAAAATAAAAGAATAAAATAGAAGTGAATTTCTTTCACCCCCCAGCCAACCATATGTAATGCATATTTTCTCAGCCTCTTGGCTTGCATTAATAATCAATTCTCACCCTTGTATTTTGTCGGATAAAAGCCATATGCCCCTTGCTGACTAATTTCAGCTGTCGTTAAATCTGTAACGTACATGTAATATCACGTGTTAGCTATGCCTTCAATCACCCCTTTACCGCAGGAATTTTAAAATACTTGTAACCATATAGCCCGGCATGGCGTAGATTTTAGTTCTATGTAATACTTCGGGGATTCTTCTGATTCCTTTGTCCACGCCACACATATTCATTGCCAATATAGTGCATATGTTCCTATTCATCTCGCCAATGAGTGAGTGATTGTAATGAATATTTTACCACTACTCCCTCTGATCTTGAAAGTGGCGGACCTCGGCTTTCCGCACTTCGGGGTCGCCCCATCGGGCACTCTTGTGTTTGACTTCTCTACGTCTCTCTATGTACATCTTCACGGCACTCCTTCTAAAAGTTCTTTATAATAAAAGGTTTAAGTCTCCTAAAGTATTGTGTTGGAGTTTTTTTAATGTTCTGTGAACCTGGGTATACGAAATCACTGTCACAGTTCTGACTTAAGTTCATCTTTTAGCCGTCTGTTGTCTGTCATTGCGCTCCTGATTTTCGGTATTTTGAATTTCGAAGTAATTTTTATTTGTCATTGCAGTTTACTATCGCGTATTCCATAATTTAAAATGAATGTATCACATTTATATTTCATCTGAAGGGTCGCAGAAAAATGATTCCGTTTCATCATGTTCGATTGGAAAAAATGTTTTATTTGTATTTCATATTATTATTTTGCTTCAAACATTGTGAATTTTATTTACGTTACTAAAATGTGGTTTCGAAGGAAAATGGTGTGGATATGATTTAATGTTTATTTGCATAGTCACACAAATTAATTCGATTTCAATGCGGTCTATGAGGAACAATTCTTTAGAGCATCAGAGGTGTTAGCGATTTTAAGTTTATTGAAATTTTGTTATACAAAGTTTTCCATAAAATAATGTCCCAGTTATAAATTTTACTAATCTTCGGGCAAACCTTAGTTGTCAATGGTGATTATACTGAGCGAGCCTTTTTACTGACTCTGGCGTTGTAGGATTTCCATACTGGGAGATATAGCGAGGAGTTTGGCGCGCAGAAAATCCTTTTTCGGATTTAATTTATATTATTTGTTTACTGCTGAAGTATATTCTTGGATTGCCAGGCTGTTTATCGTTGTTTGGAGGAATAAATTTGCGCGAATTGAATTTACCAATTAATTTGTTTTTTCCTGTTCCACGCAATTTTTTTTTTTTTTTTATATTCCTGAAAGAATTCCGGTTGATGATAGACAGCCAAAATACATTTACAATAAAATTATTAAAAAAAAAAAATAAAAAAAAAAAACGAAAAATCCCCTTTAGGGACGTCGGCTGGGGAGGGGCCAGGAAGGACCACCGCCTCTCTCTGGATTTTGAAAATTAATTTTGAACGAAACTTTCTTCATTTCTGATTGTTAAAAATGAAAGATAAAAAACTGCCTTGCCTTCCTCAACCCTACCGTGGCAAAGAATTTTTAATTCTTTTTCTTTAATTTTCTTTTTACATTCACGTGTTTTTAATTTATCCAAAAGGGATTAGAGAAGAGACCCTGTAGCGGTTTTTTTTTTTTTTTTTTTTTTGAATTGTCAGTTTTGTTAAATGTTGGTAGAAATCTATTTTTGAATATTTAATATTTCTTAATTGTTGTATTATTTTATTGCTTCTGAGTATGTTTAAAAATTGTCTTAAATGGATAATTCTGTCATTTTTTTTCTTTTTTTTTAAATTTAGCTTATTTCATACTTACATTCTGCAGCGGGCGAATGTAGATCATGGACCTCAGCCATCCAACAACAAAAAAAAATATTTAAAAATGTGTAAATGCAAACGAGATATTAGAAAAGAACCTTCCCATTGGTTTAACATTAACTCCCGTGTAAGGCTCCTGTCCCTACAGGCGTAGACACTCGCGAACTAATGCTAACCCTACGGGGAGTTTATTTTCTAATATCTCGTTTGCACCTCGGAATTTTTAAATATTTTTTTGCATTGGATAGCTGAGGTCAATATCTACATCGGTCTTTTTTTTTTTTTTTTTTTTTTTTACTTTTTCAATTTTGGTTGCAGATATTTTTTATTAAGTTACTTTCGCTTTCGAAACCGGTTCCGAAAATGAAAGTGTCATTCTAAGAAAATATCTGCAACCAAATCGAAAAAGGAAAAAAAGGAGAGATGTAGAAGTAAACCTCAGCTATCCAATGCAAAAAAAAAAAAAAAAAAAAATTATAAATGTCGAAATAAGTTTTTAAAACAAAGAAGTCCTTAATCAGAAATTTGTATTCGGGTATGGGTTGAGGAACGGTGAAACTCTAAAACGAAAAATGTATGTACTTTCATTTTGAAAAAACATTCTAGGTATGTATATCTATAATTTCTTGTAACAATCAAAATAAGATGTTTGTGCTGGTAGTCGCGCCCCTCAATCTCCGCGCCTGGGACGACTGACCCCTTCGCTTCCCCCCCCCCATTTCGCACGGGCCTGATTGATTTATGTCAAGTTAAATTATAATTTTACTTATCAAATCAAATTAACTTACATTTATGCATAAAACTGTAGCATGCATTATGAATAACTGGTGAATTTTTTCTTGTTTTTTGTGTCTAAAATACTGTTAAAATATCAAATTTATACTATTGTTTAAAAGACAAATTAATTTAACTGCTGATCAATTCTTTCTAAGTAAAATAAGAATAGTTTAAACGTCTATTTGCGAAAAGATAGAAATTATATCGTGAATGTACTTAAGAAAAGACGCATTAAAAAAAAAAAAAAAAAAAAAAAAAAAGATTAGTTTTAATTTACACAAAAAAGAAAATTCTTGTTATTTTACATGTTCTTTCCATGTGCTTCATATTTACTTGAGATGAAATTGTCTAATCCACCAAACTTTCTATCCAACGCGATTGTCCAGTAAATTAAAGAAATAAAAATACATTCTTAGATAACAATTGCTTGTAATTAATTTACCGGAAACTAAGAAAAACTGTTCGATTTCAAATCCCTTCAAATATCATGCCTGCAAGTATCCTGTTTATACGTTTAAAAACAAGCCCTAAAATATAAAGTTCCCGGTTCTTGGACGGGGAAAAATAGTTTTATGAGAACAGTCTTAAAATAAAGAGCTTCTTTTATTCGTTTTAATTTGCAAAAGAAATTTTTCTTTGTTATTTTAAATGTCTCAGCCATATATTGGGTATGTACTTGGGGTGAAATTTTCCGAAAAATTCGAATCCACCGAAAATTTTTCTCTATATTTAATAGTTTTAAAAAAGAATCTTTTGATTGGACATCAAAAATCTACTATTTCTGATAATAAGAAGAGGCTTTATCTATTGACCATCACCCCGCATCTACTCTGTTGGGGGTCTAAGGTTACTAGCCATTTGCTTGCACCGCGCCAAATTCTCGCCAGAATCCTTCCTTGCGAATAAATACATTTCCTTGATTATTATTAGATATTTATCATAAAAATGAATATATGTTAAGCTCAATCGATTTTGATTAATGAGTCAATCATTTTTCATATAAAAATGTGGAAAAACGGAGATTTAATATGCCATTTCTTTCAGATTCTGTACAGAACTATTTATTGTCGCGGACTTACACTCCTCTCTAGTATAATCTCCATTGACAACTAAGGTCTGCCTCAAGTATAGTTTCAAGTGTAAGAGTTGTAGAGTGTTGGTTCAAAGTCACAAATAAAGAGTCACTCAAGCAGTTTTAGATAAGCTCATGCGCAATTACTGCCTTCTTATTTACTCGTGTGCAGAGCCACATATGGGTCAACATCTGAAAACTGGACAATTTCACTCCAGAATTTTTATTTTTTTTAATTAAAGTACCAACATCCAAACACAATTATATACTATGATAAATGTTTTGTCATTTGAATGCTGTAGTCTTTTGATATCGAGGATGTATATTTTATGCTTAGATAAACTTTTATGGAAGAAAGTGTCTGTTAACACCATAATCAGTGTCTAATAATTGGGACTTGGGTGATGTTTTTGTCTTAAACGCTGCGCAGCCATTTTGTTGAATCTTTTTCTCACATGTAAATTATTAAATATGCCATGTGACATTTGTATGTTACGTAAATAAAGTTGCAATAAACTTTTGTTTAGAAATAAAAAGTTAAATAGGGGGACATGAATGATGTTATAAAAAAATACTCATCCCTATTCAGAATAAAAACTAAATATTTCTAAATATGAAACAAAGAGAAAAACAACTTAGCTTCATCCATGGTGGCTAGTTGAACTTTAGTTGCTGTTGCAATGGAAATGATTCTGCCAGCGCCACCTAGTATTTGTTAACCTAAATGTGTGTTTAGATATACTGAGATGATGGTCAACATCAGGAACAAATATATTTACTACAATATTTTACTATACAAGCTATACTAAGAAAAGATAATTATATGTTCCCATACTTTATATATATAGGTATAAATATATAATAGCAAAAGTTAATAATATTTATAGAAATGTTTACAGCTTACATTTAATATTGGATATTTGTACTTGGGGACAGGGACTGAAATGATGATTTCGCTTTTTTAAAGCTTAAAACTAATTATTTATGCATCATTATATGCCCATTTATCATTGGTAATTGATGTAACAAATGTTATAATATATTACGTTTTGCAGTTTTCGGTTTTAGTATAATTAATGAAATATTATTGGCAGTGGACGCAAATTGTCCAATTTTCAGATATTGATCCATATACAATATAGCGACACCTGAGCGTAAAGCGTTATTGCTCATCTAATAATGTAAAAGCCGTTCAGTCATGCGATTTTTTCCTTTACGGCTTTATAAAAGATCGTATTTACATTTTGCCGCTACCTAATGATTTGCGACAGTCGAGACACAGAATTGAAGAGACTATTGCTTCCATTATTCCGGACTTGTTAACCGACGTGTAGGAAGAATTGGACTTTAGGCTGGATGTGCGCTAAAATTTGGTACTAAATGTGCACATATTGAAGGTCTGTAAGTAAAATTATGGTAGTTTACCTTCCATGAGATATATGTTTTGTTGTAAATAGTCTAAATTAAACTGTTATTATACCATTGAAACTGGAACATTCTTTCATGGACATTGTGTATTATGTGCATAGTTTAACTTCTATTAAATCTTAAATTCTTGAGAGTTAATGTGCTTTAAATTGTTCTATGCTTCTTAAAACTGAACTGTATATTAATACACTAACAGCTGTTTGTAGAATTAAAGAAATTCATATATATGGCTTTACAAAAGAAATTTGACAGATTTACCTATGCGGATGATAGTATGCGCTTTTAGTTACGTTGCGTGCTTTATAGCTGAAACAAATGTTGACATATTGTTTTTATTTATACAACTATCGACCATATACAGGACTGCTCAAAACACTATAAATACATTACAGTCAAAGAACGAACATTACTGAAATTTAATTTCCAACTGTTTTATGCTTTTTCAATGGCCTCCAAAAGTTAAAGTACAGGGATTGGATGCTTTCGATTGCGCACGCTTTGTCGAATATCTACCAACATTATTGGCGAATTGTTCTTGAACTTCTAGGATGTAAAGAACATGTTTGATTTTATATTTCTCGGTGAAGATATATCGGGAGGTACAATTAGGGGTCTAATAATAAATTTAATAATAAAATAATATTTGCGAACACCTATGTAACAGAAAAGGCTGGAAATGGTTTGTCATTGTGGCAAATGACTATTTGGGCCCTGTTCAATGTTTGTATGCATTTGTGTAAGCATAGCACTCATATTCGTGAAGATGTTAACGTTTTTGTGAAAAATTCAAAAGTTTTTTGTTTATAGAGTACAGAGTTTTCAACCAAATTTAACACAACTTTCCGAAAACTTGCCAAAGAATAGAAGCAACAGTATACTGCAATCAAAACATGAATATATTGAATATTTGATGAGATATGCGCATTTTTATGAGATAATTTTTAGCTGCGCATGCGCGGAAGATTTCAAAGTTTTTATTTCATAATTTGGTAGTCAGTATTTTGGGGCAACTTCTATAAAAAGTCCAGTCAAATGTTGTGAAAACTTAGAAAGATATAGGGATTGATTAAAAAGTTGTGGAAAATCCCTTATAGTAAAGCTTCTTTTAGGAAGCAACTCACTATATCGATCCTATCTTTGTGAATTTTCGCAATATTTGACTGGATTTTTATATAAGTTGCCCTAACCAGCTGACTACCAAATTATATAATAAAAATTTTAGGATCTTCCACTCATGCGCATTAAAATTATTTCATACAAACGCCCATATCTCATCAAATATTCAATATATTCATGTTTTAATTACTGTATACTATTGCTACTGTTCTGTGTCAGGTTTTTGGAAAGTTGTGTTAAATTTGGTTGAAAACTCTGTATGCTATAAACAAAAAAAAATATGAATTTTTCACAAAAACGTAAACATTTTCACGAATATGAGTGCTACGCTTACACAAATGCATACAAACGTTGAACAGGACCCAAATAATCATTTACCACAGTTACAAACCATTTCCAGCCTTTTCTGTTACATATGTGTTCGCAAATATTATTTTATTATTAAATTTATTATTAGCCCCTAATTGTACCCCCCGATAAATCTTCACCTAGAAATATAAAATCAAACATGTCCTTTACATCCCAGAAGTTCAAGGACAATTCGCCAATAATGTTGGTAGATATTCGACAAAAGGTGTGCAATCGAAAGCATCCAGTCCCCGTACTTTAACTTTTGTAGGCCACTGTATTTCATAATTTAAATTTTAGAATACTTGTTCTGTACGAAAATCTTTAAGTCGTATACAGGGCCCCAAAAAATAAATTGGAATAGCTCGCCTATTTGGGCGGTTATTGCTTAATTGTGAGTTTAATATGCGTTTTCTTTTTTTCAACGTATCAAAATGTGAAGTTGCGTTAAAATATTGTAAAAGTGTTCTTATCTGTACGTGATGACTCATTTTTCATTTCTTTTAATATTGTAGTAGTTACGAGTGTCATAAAATATATTTATTAATTTCACGCTTCTACTTCTTTCGATTCCGTAAATCCTCTGTCTCATTTCCTTATTTTAAGTTTATTATGAAACAAAAACTTGATTTGTTTCCGCTCTTAATGTCTGTTATTGTTTGACTTACCTGAGTTTTCTGAATGCGAGTAAATTAGATTAGATCTGCATTTAACTTCCAAGGGAATGGAAGAAAGAATTTTTAAGGTAAGCTTTTATTATTTGAAGAAAAGTAAGTTTATTGCAGAATACATCGGCGAACTTTTTCTTCATACTTAAATATAATTAAAGCAGAGGAAAATGTTTACGGTAGTGTTTCATTTAAGGTTTAAATTAATTTAGTTTTTTTTTTTCATTAAAATTCAAAATATGAAACAAATTTAGTTTGGAACATTTCTTTTCTTTTCATTATATATTTAAAATAAACGAGGCGTACATGAATATAAGGAAAACGAAACTACATTTATGAGACAGCAGACATTGTTAATCCGAATAATATTAAATCTCAAATAAATCGTAAATCTTAATTCAGTAAATTGCATAGTATTTCTAAAACGTATATACTATTTTTCGGAAAATTCTCCATCCTTATGGCTTTTTTTATCAAAGATAATTCAAATTGATTAAAGTAATAAACAAATTTGCAGAATTGTATAAATGATGGAAAGCATTGTTGATATTATTTATAAAATGTATATACTATAATGACATTTCGGGAAATTTAGTTTCTTTTAAAGCATGAAAACGTTTATAAGCTTTTTTCTCTATGCTGTTTAGAGTTAAAACTGAGGTGTATGAAATATGTTTGATATCATATATAATCTCAGATTATAATACGTCCTAAAACGCAGACAGAAAATTGAGATTAAATATTTATAGACACCAGACAGAATCTTACTATAAAAATACAGGTGTGCGTTTAAAGTCCTTTTTTTCAATGTTTTAAAACAATATTTTTTTCGCTGCTATGTCTTTTCTGTGCCAATTTAAATTATCAGAAAAAATGCAGATATAATAGCATTTCACAATAATAAAACATTATTTTGGATACATTACATTTTGAAAAAATATTTTTTATGCTGCTTGTATTCAGCTAAGGAGCATTCCATGTGGTAATATTTGAGAACATCGAACTATTTTTCAAATGTCATGGATGCATTTCTTGCAAATCTGTTTTTGGTCCTTAGACATCATAAGTTTAGAAAGATCCTACCAACGCTCACTAGTAAATGAACAAATTATTTAGAGGTGATTTATCGATATTGATTGCATGAAATATTCGGATTGATTTTGTTTTGGATAAACCAATGATATTAAAATTGGGACAATTCATAAGTTCTGAATTGTACTCATTTTTTATTATTAAGACATAAAAGAAAATTTGCAAAAAATGCTATCGTAAAAAACTTTATCCATTTTAAACCACTATCAGAAATACATGCGCAGTATACACTATATGAAGAAAAATCACCAAATTCTTTCGATTTTATATGTTTGTGTACTACTTCTAAATAAATCATTTGCGAATTATTCATCAACTTGAGGAAAGGAGCGGTAACGAACATGTTTCCCCTTTTTCTATCGCGAAGATTTCGTCACGAGGGCAATTAGAAACTAACAACAAATTTAAGATATACAGATGTGAAAAAAGCTGTATCAAATGATTATATGATCCTATTGTAGTTATTGATTTCATTTTTTTAATTAGAAATCATATTCATAAACATATAAATATTTCACATAAGAATTTAATAAAATATACGCAAGTTTTTTGTTTATAAAATGCTAGTTTTTTGAACAAGAATAATACAACTTGACACAGTGCATTAGAAACATTATACGATAAATATAAAACGAATATATGAAATATTTGTTAAAGTATTAGCATTTGTATGATATGCTTTTTAACTATGCATATGCAAATCGCTTTCAGCTAGAATTTGGTTTTCAACGATATAAATCAAATTATACAAAAATACCAGCTAAATATTAGGAACATTAAAAAAAATATTGGCAATGCATTGAACTTCCCTGTGTTTATCTTTATAAAAGTAACTTGATAATAAAAGATTCTTCATTTCAAATGCAAATCAAATTTCAAATTAATTGCTTTAAAGACGCAAAGGCCGACATAGTGAGAAAGATTCCATGCTGGGACTCAAACCCGGGCCATCAGTACAGCGCACATACAGTATATTTTTCCTTTGAAATATTGTATGCAAGGCGAAATTTTCTCTCTGGGATAATTTCCAATTATTAATAAGGATTCTTCATATGCCACAATTTATATAATATAAAATATTGGATTCTATGAAAGTTAATTGATTAAAACATGTATGATTCATATTTCTTCGCTTGCATGTTTGTATGTGTAATTACAGTATCAATCATTTAATTCTAATAATTCAGTGTAATGTTTCTGTGATTTATTACGAAACCAACAATCTCTCGAAAAGGTTTATTCGTCTAATTATTTTTAGAATGTAACTGAATTATACCTCACAGCAGCACCTAAATTTTCGTCAATGTTCACTATATTTACCTCACATTTTTATCTAAATTCAATTCTATAGTATTTTTTCAAATTATTACAAAAAATTAAATACTGATTGCAAAATCTCATTTCATACAAATGCTCATACTTTACCAAATATTCAGTCCTTACACGCAAAAAAAGCTTTCATGTTCAACATATTAAAATAGTTTTGTAAATGAAAAAATATTTAAACGATCTTTCTTTCAAAGAAAAACATTATTTCTCTCAAAATAAAATCTTTATCCTCTTGATACAATATGTAAAAAAATAAATATGTAAAGAATTGTGTATATAATTTTATTTTCCACTTTGATAAATATATATATCCAAAATCATTCCATTAAAAGCGAATAAAAAACCTTGTGTTTCTCTTCTGAACGAAGATAATTAATCTTAACGTGAATGACAGCATTAGGAAGAAAACATACGGTGTCATTAGATTGAGTCGAGAGTAAATCTAATAAACATTTATTTTGGAGAACCATGAACCCAAATTCAACGACGCGTAAAAATGTATCATGGCAAAAATAAATAACATAAATATGTTGTACTAAAAATAAAATATATTGCATTAAGAAATAAGAAAAACAATTAAGTCAAATAAATCATAGTACTGGGATATTATGAGATATTTGAATCATATATAAAAAGGTTCAAAAGAGTTACAAAATGTAGCATAAAAAGAAAATTTTATTTAATGCCAAGCGAATTATTATTTATTTGCACAGTCGTGGAAAAAAAAATAAACACCCTTTACTAACTCTGCAAAAAGTTATCGTAGAAGAAAGTTACGTGTACCACACGATTGGTAATAAAGACTACTTTTAAATGAAGTATATAAAATTTGCTTAGGGGGCCATCTACATATTAAAACGAACCATAACTTTGTTTTTTTTATTCCAATATCAGTACACAATTCGGACAGCATAAATGAACTCTACACCCTTCAATTAGCCTAAAAACAAATTTTCATGCCATTCGTACGATAAGTTTCCGAGATATTAATTATTTTAAAACGAGAGTAATTTAGGGGATCTATTCAAATTGAAGTTCGGTACTCGATTGTTGACCGAGAGAGCGCTCTTGATCAATGCATTTTAAGCGCCACTTAAGCAGTCATTGAAGATTTCTAGATTACAGGGTAGCACAAGAAATTTCAAAATATCTCGTCACTTCTATCATAGATGGTCCCTTAAATCATAATTTTGCCGTTTTTTAAGCATAATTTGAAAACTATTCGGAAGAAAAATGTGAAATTTTGGGTTTCCATAATACATCTCTTGATAAATCTAAATCCTTAAAAAAAATGTAGGTTGCAATTCATAATTTTTTCGAATATTAATTTCATAATTCATGTCATAAAATTACAAAATTGCAAATTTAACGTATTTATGGGATATTTTAGTATTATTGCTAAACACAAAATTAGTACATTAGGAGTATAACTTCAGGAGGTATTAATGAAAATATGAGAATGTAATTTAACATTAGAAGCACTGAATTTTGAATGTTTATAATTCAAAAGCTTTGGTGGCTGGTCATAGTTTGAACCGAATTTTAAAGCCAAGGGAGCCATTTTTTACCGGTGGGGTACGGTAAAAGGCGGAGTCTCATCCTCCTTGCAACGTTAAATTTGCCTAACAATTCGGCTCAAAAAAATTAACACACGGTGCAATTTTTTTATCTGCCCAGCCCCATTCTTTGTTTTCTGTCCTCTACCCCCCCCCCCCATATTAAAAACTTTCCTTTTCATTTGACATGTATGCAATTACGATTCAAAAATTCCAAGCTATCCCATTTAGATCGGGCAGCGGTGGCCAAGCTGGCAGAGCATTGTACTCGTAGCCGTTGTTCGCAAGGCCCAGGCTAACTGACAGCTAAATTTCCGTCATGCACGCTAATGGCGTCTGGTGCATGTAAAATCCGTCGTGGGTGCAAAATCCTCCACGTTACCTGTGAATTATATCTCTGGAGGTGCCTTGTCAGGTGCAGGTCTCTTCATCTTATCAAGGTTCTAAATTACGAGACCAACTTGAGTAGCAATGTACAGGTGCCAAAGAACAGGATATAACGTTAAGTAATGGACAAAACAAAGTATACACAAACGATCAGTAGCCACTGCAGATAGGATGACGATCGAGGCCATGATGCCACGTTTATTGGCACTTCGGGGTGATTAGGCGGTCATCCGCCCCAATGCCAGGTACTAAACCCGTTAAGCTTGGGCAACCCGGCAGGTAGGGGCCTGGTCATCGGTTAGAAAGAAAGAAAGAACCGAAGATTTTAAATATCTTGTTAAAACTGGGGATTACCATTGAAAAAAATGAAGTTTGGGTTCGTTTTAATGTGTAGATGCCCCCCTAAGAAATTTTATATACATCTTTTAAAAGTAGATTTTATTTCAAATCGTTTAGTACCTGTAACTTTCTTCTACGATAATTTGTTGATGAGTTAGTAGGGGATGATTATATTTTTTTCACGACGGTACATTAGGCTCAATGTGAATTTATTCCGTTTCAATGTCTGAGGAGGGGAAATTATTCTTTGTAAAGTTTAGTTTACTTTTGTTATTCTGAGATAATTGATAGTTAAAGAAATATTTTCTTAATCAAATCTAATACAGTGTAGAACCCATTATCCGAAATTCCAAAATCTGCAAGTACCCGAAATAATAATAATAAAAAAAAATATTTGAAAATTTTCTAAATTTGTGAATTTTTACTAAAGTTTTTCAATTTCAGAAATTTTACAGATTCCGGATTCTTTTTTCAGTCCATTGTTTCAATGTATGCATTATTTCAATGTTCAGCCACTAAAATATTACTTCAGTTGCGGGGGAACACTGAGCCACCCCCCCCCCCCCCTCCGAGAAAATAAAAACAAAAAAGTTTGTGAATTTTAGTTTGAAATTAATTTATATTACTATTCATTAAAAAATGTCGTCCCATATTCCATCCCCCCGCTCACTCTGCAACAGTATTATGAGTAGCCACTGTGTTACATGAATACACATGAATATATAGCAGATGTGTATATATTTGCTTGTGCCCACGTTCCCTTCTCACACATTCCTAAGCGATGTCCTCACGGTATCCAGATTTTTCCTGGCGGAAGGATTAAAAATCTTTAAATTTCTATTTAATTTTAAAAAAATGCAAAACTTAAGTTTTTATTCATATTTTACACGTGATTGTTTCAATTTTGTTATTTTTACTTTTTTGAAAAATGCCGGCGGAATTTTATTTTTTCATTTATTGATTGTTCCTGTGAATAGTGCAGCAATTTTTGTTTAAATAATTTTATAAAATGCAAAAGATGAGTTTTATTAATATTCTACATGGGATTGTTCAAATTTTGTTATCTTTATGTTTTTGAAAACTGTCGGATTGGGTCTTGGTGATTCCGAATTTCGAGAGGACTGGAAAATTCCAAAATCCGGAAAGCCTTCGGTCCCGAAGATTCTGGATCATAGGTTCTGTACTGTAACTTTTAATATCTCCCTTTTCTTCTATGTATAAAGCAAAATTTCTTCTATAGAAAAAATACACAAGGAAACTATTTTTTTAATGATAAAAACTTAAAGTTTAATTTTTATGGTATTCAAAATTTCCTAGTTTTCAAGTCTTCTTCATGCACAGTTAAACAAGTATTTTTATGGAAAATTACAGTACCTCAAGAGCAATCAGTTTGTCAATGTAATTACCAATATCTATATAGTCTTATTTAATAAGGTTAAGTTTATTTTGAAGAAAATTCCTAAAATATATGAATATATAACAATAACAATACAACGTTAGATTTAATTTAAAATATCGATATATTTGCAGAGTGATACATTTTCAGAAGAATAAATTATTTCTTGTTTAACATGTGCATGTAATAATATTATTATTTACGTATTTCACAAAAACAAATAGAAAGGAAAGTAATAAATTTCTGCATGACTTTTTAGCGGTTACATTAATGGTAAATGAAGAAAATTTCTTCGGTAAAAGTTGCAAAAATATATCACGTACTTGTCAATTTCTTCATTAAAGAACGCAATATTATTTTGTTGGAAGCATTTAGTGTTTACTCAGTGCATTCTCCCCATATCTAATATGAAGCTTTTCTATTTAGACGACTTTTTATTTTTATTTAAATTTAAAAATTATTTTATTATTAAATATTTACTTTGAAATACTGCTTTTCTACCACAAATGTACCGAACATTGTTGATTTCCTGTTAGGACTTCGCTAGACAAGATTAACTCCGCCCCCACCGATTGTATAAAAGAATCTTCAAAATACTGTATGATGATGGTTAAGTTCAGTACGTTCTCCCCACATCGAATATAAAGCTCATCATTCCGCGTTTAATTTTCATAAAATTTCATTCAAACAAACATCATGAACATTTTATTATTGGAAGTTTTGTATCATAGGAAAGTACATTTTAAAAACGACAAATGATTTCAACAAATACAAATGATGATAATATTTTTTTTACTTAATATTCAATTTCTGAAATAGTTCAACGTTCAATAAAACATCCGATTCTAAACTTCAATTAAGAGAAGAAAAATCAGTAGAAATTACGTCCTGTTGACACAATCATTTCGATTTTTCTCCTAAATTTTATGAATGCAAGAATACGTTTCAAGCAAAGCATCACGACACCGGCGCAATCTTTATATACATACTTTATATACGGACTTTTATGCTTAACCACATTATATTCAAATAAAAATGTATTTTCTATTTAATTGTAATGA
Source organism: Maratus speciosus (assembly GCA_963932465.1). Classification (NCBI taxonomy): domain Eukaryota; kingdom Metazoa; phylum Arthropoda; class Arachnida; order Araneae; family Salticidae; genus Maratus; species Maratus speciosus. Next base: position 180,917,040 of record OZ010788.1, on the reverse strand, counting down.
AAAAAATCTAATAAAGTCATAATTCATAAAGATAAAATAAACCCAATAGATACTATTCTCGTGACGTTGCAATAAATATGAATACTTATTTCTTTATAAAAATAAAGTACACTTTCATAACTTTTTTTTTTAACGAAAATAACTTGCAAATGAAAAAATAAATCCAAAGCTATGTGTCTGAAAAATTTTCATTATTTCTTTTTTATCTGCAGCAATGGAAGTAATCTAATTGCCACGATTTTGAAGAAATTTTATAACAACTTTTAAAATTAAAATACAAAAATGTGAATATTTAAAAAAAAAGAAAACTAATGAGGATATATCTACAAATGAAAAACTTTCATTTAAAAAATAATTAGTAAAATTGGTTCTGTAGAAAGCTTAGGGCAGATGACTAAAAAATCAGCCATGTGTTTTAAAAATTATATAGATAGCACGGTTTGCCCGGGTCTAGTTAACTATACTTTCCAACACTTGTTTCTTATATCCATTTTTCTGTTAAGAGTTTTCTAACTGCGCCTCCACCGATTGTACAAACGAATCTTTCAAATTGAAGTTAGATGGAGATCGTGCATTAAACCGTTGTTGTAGACTGTATTGTATTATAGATGTTTTTTCTTTATTTTTCAGTAGAATATATAATGAAAATAAATGTTTAAAAAAATGGATATGTCACTCCATTAAAAAAAAATACAGACGTTGATGAAATGCATGTATAGTACAGTGCACACATACTGATAATGTCATATCATTTTAATGTATTTTTCTTACCCAGAAATCTTACTGTAATATACTTATAGTTTACAATGTACTACTACTTTCTATATCAGCCAGTTTCGGGTATCTTCCAATTTCATTCACGTGTTTTCTTTTTTATCTGAATAGAACCATAACTTTCTAGGCATAACTTATCTGTCCATGTAAAACATAATTGTCTGTTAAACTTTACCATAGTTTGACGTACATGTTTTTAAACAGCAAGACTTTCGAATCAATTCATCATTTAGCATCGATAATATGATAACTTATGGTATAGCCTAATAATTTTGAAATGATTCAAATTAGCTACATAATTTACTAGACGAAATTTATTTATTTTCAAATTTGTCCTTAATTATGACGTTCATTATCAAAATCATACATTTTTTTTTTTAGTTTTTTTAATACTGCAATTATAGATTTATTCAGCATTAGTACAGATAATAATAATAATACTATCATATTTTACTAATTTTATATTCTTCTCCTATATTAACAAGATATGCAATAACAGGTAAATTTAACTTCCCTGATTACTAAAGATATGCAGGGAATTCAAAGGTTACAACATAAAGACCAATTATATTATTCAAAATGTTTATACAGTATAATATGAAAAAAGTCACATGCTCGCTAATTAAAGAATATGAATTTCAATAAGAAAATTTTAGAATAACCTATTCTGAGTTGCACATGATTTTAAATAGCGTTAATTATGTTTATAAACATTAGAAAATAATATATTTTCGAGATTTAAAGAAACATTTATAAAAACAAATCTTCATTTGCTGCTAGTGATTTTCGGACACGTTTCCGACTAGTGTTTATAATGTATTAATAAGTTTTCTCAACCTGGAATACAGATTTTTTGGATGCTATCAATTCTGAAGTAAACTTTTTTATGTTCAATAAACATGTTTTACAGATAACGGCATTAATATTAACACTAAATTATAGTGTTACTGTTGCGTGAATAAAATAATGTACGTAGCTAAAAATATTTTATTCAGAATCGGTAGCATCCTAAAAACATATAAATATAATGTACAACACAGTTAAAAATCTACAACTTCAGCTGCAGTGTCACTCGACCGCTTTAATAGAATATCTCTATTTTGACCAATGAGAATGCTCCACAATATAGTGAAGTAACCGTTTTCTATAAAAGCAGTGGAGTGACTATGCAGCTAAAGCTGAAGATTTGTAACAGTGAAGGTCGCAAACGTTTCTGAAAATCAGTGGTTGCCAAAAAAATTTGTATTCATAAACTTTTCTTTAAATTTTAAAAATATGTTGGCTTCTTAAGTTTTTAAAGACAAAAAACGTGCATTGGAATCGTCCGTAGCTCTTAAAAATATATTGCATATTTTCGCGAATTAAGATGCATTTTTTTTTTAAGTGCAGTGCGTTGCAGTTTGTTCAAATACATACGCAGAAAGTGATCGGATTTCTTGATAGATAGAAAACATTCACTAGTTATGTCCATTTGAATGCCTGGGAGTGGCTGCTCAGACAAGAAAACAAAGTCTGTTGAGCATAGAACCCCTCCCGCCTCTTGTACCTTTTATTAAGGTTAAAAACATACATTTTTTCTACCTGAGCTGTATCCGAAGGTAAACATGACATAAGGCGGAGTATAAAATAATACACAGTCAAAACGCTACAATGGACAGAGAACAATCGGGAAAAAAGATGGTGTGCGCACAAGAGACACTGCACCACACGATAGCGGCATCACAGTCAGCTCTACCATGACAAGGATCGATACCACTCGGTGCAGTAAACCGAGGCAGGCTGAATCCAGACAATTAATTTGTCAGTTTGGATAAGTATAGAAGGTTACAATGACACGGCACACTACAATATAAGTTGATAAAAAACGACGTTTATAGCAACAAAACACTTTCAATTGTTGAAAATAGTTTCGATAGCCATAGCATACAGTCATGCAAAATATGGTCATATTTTGCACTCATGACGGTACACTACGGCTAAGGAAACTAATTTGCAACAAGTAAAAACGTTGGTGTATTCTTTTAATTTTCACGAGTTTTCGGAATACGTTAGAATGTTATGTAAGCATTCCTTTGGTGGAGTGGTTCGACGTTTTAAATACATATATTTTGTGACTGGACAAATATAATACGGCTGGACAGTAGTGTCTACCAAACCAACTCCATTTCTCTCACAAAAATACCGCTTTGTCGGTTATAAATATTGTTGCATTTGCGTCCCTATGTAACGCGGGACAATTAATTTTTGTGCCACAAATTATTTGGCGAAATTCGACACAAAAAGCTCAATATTAATTATCCTAACTTTAGTTTGTTTTTTGTTTTATGGTAAGAATTTTGTAGAATATGCTTAATGTAGACTTCGAAGAGTTCTCTCTAAAAATAATTGTCATAAGAATTGATTTCTGTGATTAACGCTTTGTGTACTGAGTTATTAATTCGTGAACATTTTATCTTCTGCACGAATTGTTTAAACTACAATAAAAGATTTACATAATCCTTTACTAAATTTTAGAAGGATTTTAGAAGGATTGGAGGATTTAGAAGGATTAATTAAATTTACATTTATAGAAATTTTGCGCAATACTTATAACCCCACTCAAATCTTTTATTATAAATATTTTTCTTCGTATTTTTTAGAATTAGGAAATGTACAAATATACTGAAATATACTGTTCTTACAACAGAAGTATTGAAATACTTCCGAATTGACCCCCCCCCCTCCCCCAACGTCAAAAAAGCTGAAAAGATGCAAAGGCAAAAGCAATCATCCTTTTAAAAATATTTTAGTTTTGTTTAACCAATAATACTTTTGGAACAAGATAAAGTATGTATAACTCATTCTACAGGGTATTACAATTAATCGATGTATTAAATGAATTTTATAACAAGTTATTTTAATGGTACTTATAACTACCGTCAGTAGATAAAAGGTTAAAGATTATATTACAAATTTAAATATTATTAAATTTTAGATCTGAGCAATTTCAGATTTAATTAATACAGATGTGAAGTTTCAACACAAAAGTAACATAGTGTTGTTCGAATCCAAGACAATCAAGACATGCTTGAAATAGTGAAAAGTGTTCAACTATTTTTTCTTTTTAAAGGATCTTTTTTACAAATTTGTATATATACTTTTTATTTCGATTGCGCTCACTAAACGGGACTTGAAAAAATATGCACAATACCCATAAATACCATACCCATTCATTTAATTATAATTTTCGTTCATGTATTTTTTGAATAAAACCCATTTCGTTTTTTATGACAACTGTTACAAAAGGAATGTTTTCAATATAGCAAACTTTTCATTATTTAACTGATTGGCGAATTTGAATCCATTTTATACACATTTTTTTGTAGACCATTTTATAAATTTATACAACTTTTATGAATTTTTTTAATGGCTAGAAAATTTAGAGACATTTGTTATATTAATTTTTTAAATGAATTTAGCATATGAAATCCTCCCTTTAATTGCAATAATAATGACAATAACTGAGATAACATTCATGACAATAACTTTAACGACAACAGTCATAATGATAATAATAGTAATAAAAATAAAAGATAACAATATAATAACAACAAATAAAATAAAAAATAAAACTTCAGATCATTATTTCCTTCTCCATCTAATTTTAAATTATTCATGTCTTTAATTTTATTTTACTATAATTTTACTTATTATTAAATAATTATTTAAACAATGTAGAAAAAAAAATTGTACATATTCATTCATGCAAATATATTTTAATCTGAATGCAAATCAACTAATTATCCTTTTCAAATAGCTGGAGGAATATTATTTACATTTCAAGTGTGAACTTGGCCGAAAAAATACAAATATTGTTTTTAAATTCTATATTTAACTATCTTTACAAAGTACACTTCTCATTGCGATTATAATTGTAGTAAACGTTTTTTGGAAGATTTAATTTTTTCATAGCTAATTACAAACGACTTATCAAACATATAACGCTGAAATTAATCACGTAAGAAAATAAGCTTTTTTACATAATGTATGTTGGATGTTCATTTTTTTTTATTGCAGAAGAGATATTGTTTAAAAAAATAATGTATAACTTAGAAATTTTCTAATATGATTCATTTGCTTGAATCATTTATTAAGAACCCAAGGGTATAAATGGGAAAAATAGTTTGGAAATATAAGAACCTTTATTAGTTTCTTATTAGTTTATTTCTTTTTAAGACGTAGGATTTCCAAAATAAACATTTCTTCTGTAAAAGAATTTCATACAAAATAAGCTTAATTAGTCGATTAGAAACTACATCTGCTAACTAAATCTTCAAACAAAATATATTTTCATATTTAAATAATATGGATTTTTATACTGATTATTACCCCCCCCCCCCCCCGAAAAAAATGCTTAAATAGAAATAATAAAATACTGCAACTAAAATTAGCAAAAATCAATAAAGATGATGATAACATAAATAATATAAAAAACAATTGTAAAATTTAAAAAAAAATGCAGAAATTTTACTAAAATCTTTAATGGGGTACAGGACATTTGGGTTTGTTGAAACGATCAAAAACTTCGCATTTTTCAAAGTGCCAAAACACTAATAATATGCAATTAAGATCTTTTTTTCATTTTTGCCTAAATTATATATTCTTAACTATATTATTCAGAAGAACAAATGAAGCACATACAAAAGAAGTAATATAAAAATTTTGTTTTTAAAGTCAATTCCTACTTAGGTCATCAAAGGAAAATTTAATATAATCCCTTAAGCTAATATTAGTTTTTGTTGCATTAAAGTATCTCAATTTGTTGATTTTCTATAAGCCAGTAGGTTTACAATGGAAGTCAATGAGAAATTGGCAAAATATTAGAGATATCGCCAAGTTGGCGACAAACTTGGAGGTATTTGGCAACAGAACAGGGTCCCCCTATGGTAACCACCTCCCCCCCCCCATAGATATGAAGATGCATTAAATGCTGTTCAATAAGCAATGGCCTCCATTTTGTCTCCCATGTAAAACTAAAATTAATTAATTAAAATTTAATTAATGAATTAAAATTTGAAAAATCTGCATTAATATCAATTGTCATCCAGTACAAGTTTAAAAACATTTATTTCAACTTGATAGGATGAATAATAGGTATTTTATTAACGATTGAAAATTTGTACAAGATAGGTATATAAATAAATATACGGAGAATGTGAACTAATAGTAGGAATTGAATTAATGTTAAATTTTAAATTTAAAAATACATCTCACTAATGCGTGAATTAAAATCATTAAGTTCTGCGCGCGTGATACAGAAAACAATTTTCGAACAAAATAGAGTCATAATGCACCAACTTGTAATTAAACCCAAAATATATAAACCCAAAAGTTTTTTTTTTTTTAATTTAATTTTAACAAAAAAAAAAAAAGCAACATTTTCGAAAAAATTTTCAAGTTTTTCAAGTGCAAAAACTAAATTACCAAAATATGTAATTTTTTTTTTTTTAATTTTAGCATGAAGACTGTAAAGAAGCGCATATCTGGTTATTTTTCAAAGCTGTGTCTTATATAGTTTGAAAGTAATAGTGCGCGCAAACTACAAATTTACTAATCTGAGAACAAGCGTTTTAAAGTTTCAACATCTATCGACCTTCAATTGTACTCACTGTCTATAAATGACTATAACTCATGAAAAAATGTAGATTTTTGAATGGGGTATTTTACATATTGTTGACGTATATGTTGTATAACACATACATGTTGTATAACATTTTGTCGTACCATATTTCAGTTCTAATCTACTCCGAGGTGATGATCAACATCTAAAGAAAATTATTCACTTTCCTATATACAAGTTAAAACTATACACAATTTAAAACCACATCTCTCCATATGCGACGTAACTTAATCCCCGAACGGATACATTTCTATATTTCAACACAACCAACGTGTATAAATTTGTATAATTATCACCAAACCATCTCGTATGCAATCCGCCACATTCCTTTCCTACTGCGTCTTCATCTCTCAACAGGTAGACCTCTTCGCTTCACTTGATATACCACCGAACATCTTTAGCTTTCTTTCCGCATATCGAAAAATTTTCCTCCGACACGCCATCACGGTTGAACAGTCTCCGGAATCTAGATGGCGATCCATGGGCTAACACTGGACAAAAGCTAGTCCTAAAACTTACGAGATAGGAAAGGTTGCGAGGTTTCTTCGGTCGTTAAAACATCGATGTACTTTCAATTGTATTCACCGTTTATAAATGATTATAACTCATTAAATAATTTAGACTTTTGAATGGGGGATTTTTGCATATTCTTGAGAAGATTTAAAAAAATTTAGAATAAAGCAAAATCCGAAAACTGATTTTTTGAAAGTTTAAATGTCTTGTGCCCACTTAAATAAATTGTTATTATGGACAACAATCTTCTTTAAAGTGTATAACGTTAAAAGAAACTTGCACAATTTGAAAATACGTTTATAATTATCCCGAGTACTTATGAAACAAAAATAAAAGATATATTAATTTACCTAATTTTCAATACATGACATTATTAAGAGTTTTAAAAAAATATTTGTAATAGTAACACTGTTTAATTTTTAACTACCTATTGCACGTCAGTTGAAGTTTTTTAGTGAGAGAAGTTTTTTCTTATGTATTTTCATCTTAACCTACATTATTGGTAAGCATATTCCAGAATTTAAGGAAAATGCAATTAGTTTATTGAGATAAATCAACAAGAATGTTGGTAATGGCAGAATCGCCAAGTTTTTGTCTAAAATCCCCAAGACTAATTAAATCTTATTACTAGTACAACACCACTCTATTATTTATAAAGTTATTTCAGCTTGACGCGCAGTACAAAATCATCTATTCAAATATTTGGTGCATCAATGTAAAATATATATATATATATATATTCTCAATAGGACGAAAATTGTTCAATTAAAACGTTTCGTGGTGTACCAGATCACTTCTCTAAAAATCACGTTCAAATCTGTTTAATGATTATTGTGAAATTGCGGACATGCATGCATTTATGCATACGTATATACAAACATATTACATACATGTATGCATTCATACATAACAGACAGAAATAGAAGTTTGCTTTTTCAAAATTGCTTAACACATTAAGTCCATTTGTTAACAAATGAATTTAACACAGGTTTATCTAATATGTCACATGTATTAGTTTAAATAATGTGACACACATTTAAATTCAGCTGCCTGTATTCTTAAAGAGATTAAACCTTTTTTAAATTGTAAGAATGAATAGTTTTGGATGCCTCCATTCTAAACAAAACCTTGGTGGTCAGCAATGTTTTAGCCACATGAGTCTTATTACATCCAAATAATGCAGTTATTGCCTCATCAACAGGTAAACATATAATAGCAATATTCAAGGCTGGAGTAGCACTGTTGACGTTTATTCCAACAGAGCGAAAAATGTCCAGACCAGGAATTGAACCTGGATACTTGGCGAGCCGTGCCAATGCCTTACGACGGCACGCCAAGTATCCAGGTTCGACTCCTGGTCTGGACATTTTTCGCTCTGTTGGAATAAACGTCAACTGTGCTACTCCAGCCTTGAATATGATTTAATCCGGTTGGAAAAAATATTCGTTTCCTTCATTATGACATATAATAGTAATTTTGCATTACGGTACATTTATGAAACATAAGTTAGAAAAAACAATAGCTGCCAAAGATTCCATATTTTTCTACATGATGGCGCTTATTGACTTTAAAATATATAACTTTAGAAAACTTCATCAAAAAAATTCAATCGATGACAGATGTGATATAAGACAAAACGAAAATACAGAAACATATTCAAAATTAAAAGTGAATGTCAAAACTTTGGTAAAATTGTAAAGAGAAGTAATGGAACATTGCATCAAAATTCTGCGATATGAAATGCGTCAGTTGCGTTTAAGATTAAAAGGCACATATGATCATAGAAATATTTTGTTGAGATTATTTTTGACATTTTTATAATGAAACGAAAATGATTATGTATAGTATATATTATGTGATAATTTTAAAATACAAATTATTATAGAGTTAGTGCTCCAACACCAACTAACATGTATAGTCTTTTATACAGTATTAAACTTTAATAATAATTTAAATTTAAAAATAATTTATTTCTGTTTGTTCTGGACATTAGTTTGAATACTGTAGCAAGTTAAGTAGCGGTGCTTATTTCCAAATGCATCTATTTTAAATTAGTAATCTTGATCTTATTTAACTGTTGTGGACATGCGATAAAAAAGCAGTATTTACTGTTCTTAGGCACTGGTATTAATAAAAGCAACACTACCGCCCGAAATCGTGTTTGCCTATCAAGTGAGGACTCAGTTTGTGAGTAAAACAATTTCCGAATAGTAACCAGCCTCTTATTAAAACTCATAATTTCTGTCATTAATAAATAGTAAATACAATTTTGCCTTTCTGGCCGGTTCTCAAGAATGCTTAATAGGCCCCCAAGGTCACTATGTGGATGTCACAATTTTTTCTTTTACTAACCAGAATATTATTTATTTATTTATTTTTTTATTTTTTTACAGATTTTTATATTTGCTACAATTTCTGTAAACTGATAATTTAAAAGATTTGTTTATTTAAATAATCTGTTAATGGAGGTACTTCGCAATGTCTCGCTTGATACTGAAAAATAGCAGTCACTGGTTGAAAACTTCTCAATTTTAAATGCCGGCATTAACGAATGTCATTTTGTACATACATTAGATCGGTGTGAGCGCTGATATGATTGGTTTAGTATTTGCTATATACATTAATGAGAATTAAAATCCTAGCGAAATACTGAATGTGAATATACAATAAGGATCAAAAAGTTCGGTAATTGGATTTCCCAACAAATGCGATTTAGAGATATCAAGCGTTTCACAAAATTACTTTCAACGTATCTATTTCTGTAGCTGTTTACTTCTTCTAGCGCCAGCACAGTTATGAGAAAACATTCCCAGCATCAATCGGACTAGATGGTATTCAGTGAGGCTGTCGCAGCTGCGGCAATGCCTTTAAATACCCTACTTTGAAAAGAAATTTGCTGGTCAGATTGATATGCAACTATACACCTGTTGCAACATGTGCAAATTTCTGTTTCAATTTCTGCCAAAGTTAAAGAAAAATGACATTCTCATGTCATCATTTAAACATCATTTCTCTGCTTTAACGAATGTAGTTCACTGATTCGTGTTGTCTTGAAAAACCACAACCAGTGAGGACGTACATTGTCCTTACCATTTCTCACGTCATATAATCTCTATGACACGGAATGATAGTTCACCTTGTACAGCAATATGGATTTCAGATAGCAGCACAATCACTCTTTGTTTGTTATAGTATAAGAATTTCCATGCTCTCATGTTTGTGGTATCTAAAACTGTACAAATTATACAACTTCATATTTTTTGTCTGCTGGCAGATATCAGCCTAATTTTTAGCTCACAGGCTATAAAAGCCTGTGAGTATAATTACATATGTAGGTACGTAACGCGATAACTCTTGATAGAAATATCTGATGTGCTTCCAAAATTTGGATATAGGTTCATTCTGATAAAGCGCTTCCCTGTTTGGTTTTGATGTTCATTCATTAATTATAAAGAGAGTTAAAGTGGGCTAACCGTCCCTCTCCCCATTAATTTAAATTATTTTATTTTTCATACAGAATTATCCGATTTTTTTCAAATTTGGTATACCGGTTTATTCTGAAAAGGCGCTTCCCTGATTAGCTTTGAAGGATCCTTGGTTAAGTATAAAGGGGGAACTGGGGGTGCTAAGCTCCCCTCTTAACTTATTTTAATGGGGTTTTTGTCGATTTCTTTATTTTTCGAGGGACATTATTCTTTGAAATAATAGTATAATATACAGTTAGTGTGAATAACCTGTGAGACCAATGCCATAAGTTTAACTCCTTCGCGACGGGAGCCTTTTACGAAATGTTTATTACTTTGCTACCGGTTTTAAAAAACAGAAGTTTGTGCCTATTCAAATCGGGAAAACGCTCGGACTTAATAAGGCAAATTTTACAGTAAAATTTTACTGGTGAGGATAAACGAGGATCCTTAGGCCTATTTCCGGCACGTATACGTGTCGCTCGTCCCCAAGGGGTTAACAGGGCACTTTTTTTTTATTAATTATATGTTACAAATAAAACCTACATACTAAGTCTGAAGTAGTTAGAGTATCGGTATTTATATAAATAAAATTGTTATCTTGCATATCACATTTGTATGATAAAGTCAATCTAGATAAATGCATTGGTTCATTTCCTTAACAGTACACGATATTTCTTTTCCAGAACAGTTTTTATCTTTTGTTAGAATAAATATTCAGGGAAATGTCTTTAGTTACATTCAGGTCACATATGTTCTTTTATTGCTTTCATTATGAGATTCTTACAAAGAAATCCCATTTCTAACACTAATCAAGAATAAAGATTGTTTTAGTAATCAGTGACAAAGAAATTGCTGATTAAACAGCTATATATCCCACGTCTTTTAGATTTGGTGACAGTAATAAATATAAATTACAGTATATTATATTCAATGGGGAAGTAACATTTTTGTTTTATTTTAAATGTTTTCCATTAAATGAAAAATGTAATTTAAATAGCAGTTATTGTATAATATAGATAGAGACGTAAAACGTAAAAGCGATGTTTATTTAATATAGATACAGACATGGACAACAGCACTCTTCTCACTACATGTTATAACATTTAGGGAGTGTGGGCGGGGAAGGGTATTAAAATATTTTGTTTTTGATTTGCCACATGTTTTATTATTATTTTTAATTAATATCTTTCATAAGAAAGTATGTAAATAACATCATCTGCTATTATCAAATAAAGACAAAATATATATTTTTTAATTCTTAATATAGGCAATTTTAGTGTTCAACTATGCCAATCAAATTGTTTTCGTTATTTCTCCCTGTATATGTATACATATTGGTATATATATCTAATTTTTCTGTATACGGGCGAATATCTTAATTATTTTTTATTTTAATTATTATGTATGTCGCAGAAAAGTTATGAAATTAAAGTTGACTCTCCAGGCAAAAGTGGGTAGAAATAAAACACTGAATTTGATTTAAAATCGTGGTTACATAAAAAGGAAAACAATATATATATATATATATATATTTAAAATAAATGAAGATTAGATCTTTTTTATGATTTAATTTTGTATTTAAAACTATTAATTATATTTTTTTTATTATATTTTTCGAAATAAATTCATCGTTTCCCCATTGAAACAATTATTAAAAAATGACATTCAGGATTTTTTTGGCCAGATTTTTCAAAATATTTCAACAAGATGGAATTAATTGTTTCTTTTTAACTATTTATAAACTCAATTTTTTTCGCTTTTTTATTTGCTTTCCAGATCTCTCTTATAAATTAATATGCTCTGTCTGATTTTTCAATAAATGTCCTTAACATGTAAAATTTAGTATCCCTTGATATTAAACAAACATAAATAAATTATGTACTATAGACCACAGATCGTAAGCTTTATCATATATTATTAACCCTTGAATTATGGACCAAAATAGTTTATTAATTTTATAATGAAATGTACCGCAATTTACAATATTTTTCTTTTGTGATAGCATTCCTTTGCAAATATACGAATGGCACAGAATATTTTTTAAAAGTGCTACGATTATAATAAAAGAAATATATTCAACTGGCATTTATATGTCTCGATCCCGAAGTCAACGTATGAAAAGAACAAAAGGTAGTTTTTTAATTGAAATATTTTTTTTACTTATCCAATCTGTAAATATTAGCAAGAAATGCATATTATAATATAGGTCTACTTTATAACAAGTATATGTACATACGAAAAACAGTAAACTTCCGATTATCCGTCACTCACGGGATCGACGATCTGGCGGATGATCGAAATAAACGGGTAATCGAAGGACACTACAAGATTGTTACTAAATTTACATTTATTTTTTCCAGTTTATAAATAAGAATATTTAAATGCTTTTTTTAAATTTTGAGTACATTACTTAATAAAAAGCATAATTGATAGTAAGGAATCCATTTATGATACAGATGTAGAATTTTTCAGAATAAGTATGCGGTATTTGTTTTCATTCAAAGTAATCCATTCTGCCTTTTTGTTTGCGTCTTGCTTGCACTTTTACTGCATCAAGATTAAGGATTCTATGTAATTAAAATTCTTGGGTTGCATCTGCGTCCTTCAGCATCTCAAAGCTATTAATGCAGTTAGAGAGTATAGTTTCCGCTTTTGATGACGGACTCCTAAGTCATCATTTTTCGATTCATCACATTCATCCGCTTCAAATTTCTTCAAATTCAAAATATTTTGAATAATTTTGTCATCCGTTAACTCTTCATAATCAAGCATTTTTATTTTATTTTTCAGAATAGCGCCAACTGACTCTGAGTTACTGTACATTTGAGTTTTTGTAATTCCAGTGTTGAATTTAATAGGCGCCTGGGGGACATCCCCACGAAACATTGAAGTGTTTTTTTTTAATGATATTAATGGACGAGAGTGCAATTTATACACCAGGGAATAATTTTACTCCCCACCTCCGGAGTGCACAGATCCTTCCCGAAAAAAAAAAAAATGTATGAATTGAACATCGCATAAATCGTTTCTGATTTTTAAAAAAAAATCTAGAGTAGGGGGTGGATGTTAACTGAGTGTGGCAGTTGGTAGAATGACGGATCATCGTCAGTTCCTCGTAATCCTGTTCTTGGAAATGGATTGCATACTGTATTAAATGTAGTGATTTTCGAAACAATTATTAGAAGCAGGTTTCTTTTGTGAAATAATCGAAATTGAATCTTTTTTTTTTCTTTCTTTCAGTCCTTTTTTGAAATTTAGGCGTTTTTCCAAAGTTCCAATTTTACGACATATCAAATGCATCAAATATTAAAAACAAGATCTTGAATATGCAATTATTACTATTTAATTACTACTAATTATTACTATTTATTTGTTACTATTTAATAATTCGTAGAATTTTTGATATGCTGCCCACTATTTCCAAATTTTAATTCATATACTTAAAGAAAACATTATCCAGATTCTAATGACATTTTTGCTGTGATTTATTTTGTAAATGAACTGCAAATAACGACGGGTATATACTCTTTTTACACGGAGAATATTTTCTCATACAGGGTGCGTACACTCCTTGAATTATCCAATTAGACTAACACACTATTTCTGATTAGAAAAGTTCTTTTTAATATATAACACTGGGTGAGATAATGCGAAATATTCTATTAAATAATTGCTGTTTAACAGTATCCATTTGTTATACTTCACGCTTTCAAATGTGCCCTTACATGTTACATTCCATATGAATTTATGTATCCTGTTCTGTTTCTCTGTAAAATTACCACTTTTTAACATATACACGGCTGACTATATATGAGAAGTGTATTTTATGTATTTTTATTATTTTTTGTTTAAATATTTTTTTCTATAGGAATAACTTATCGAAAATCAAAATTAATATCATCCATAAATAAGGTTCTAAATTGAAGTTAAATGTTAAAGAAAACTTTTTGCTATATTTTATAAGGCAATGAGAGAATATAATAAATAGCCAATTTTTATTTTATAATTGATAGAAATATTTTAATCAAAATTTAAAAAAAAAAGTGTCATATTTTTTTTTTCTCTGAACGCATTTTAAGATAAATTGCACAAAAAATAAAATCGACGGATAAAATTTGATCAATAAATATGTCGGTAATGCATTTTTTCAACTACAAAATATACATAGATAAAATATTGTTTTCTTTTTTAAGAAAAGGTTTTCTTATTTTTTCTAGGATCATTCGAAATCAAATAGAAAAATGAACAGCGATTTAAGAAAAGCAGAAAAATAAACTTTTAAATGAAAATATATTTACAAAAAATACAAATATTCTGAGATAAAAGATTTATTAAAATTTTAAAAAAGCCTTAAGATAATCTGATATAAAATGTGTACACACAATTATTAAAAAATGTTATATGATAGCACATTATAATGTATTATTTTTTAATTTTTTCTAACTTTTAAATAAACTGTAAAGAACAATATATAAAAAGTGAAGAACTAAAATTACTTTAAAAATAATAGGAAACTTAAGGTTAAAATTATTTATGAAAAAGGTTTAAAAACAATTCCTATTAGCAGACTGGAATGTAAAATATAAAAATTGCAACGCGAATAAAACTTTTAGACAAGGCGAGACTAACTAATCTTTTTGTATGTTAGCATTAAAAAATATGTTTTAACTGCAAAAAGTATGTTATAAGTATATAATACAATATTTTTAGAAGAAAATATTTTCGTGTCTATTATATAATATTACGAGGGAAAAATAACAGCGTCAGCCAATGTGTAATAGACACAAAATTTTTTAAAACACAAATATCTTTAAAAATTACAATTCATTAAATTAAAAAAGATTAATATCAACTGTATTTTTTTTATTTTCATGCAATCTGTTGTATATTATATAATAATGAATAAGACTTGCTATCTTTAAAAACAAATTTTAAAGAAAATTATGTGAAATTGACATAGCGAATTTGACTTTACACAAATGATAAACTGCTGCCGATCTTCCTAAGAAAATTTTTTTTTAAATTATTTCTAAGGCTTCTGTTAATGCAGCATATTGTTAACATAATGCAACATAAGTTGAATGCAACATAAGTTGAATGCAACATATAAAATTAAAAAAAAAAGAAAAGAAAATTAAACTTTAAAAGAAAATTTGAACACTTAATTTTTATTCGTGTTAAACTTTAAAAGTTTGTTTTTAAGAGATAAAAAAGAAAATACTTTTTGGTTACATAAAGGGTTTACCAGCAGAGTGGCTAACACTGAGAATACTCTTTTAAGAATGTATATTCTTAAAATATCCTTAAATTTTAAAATATAACCAGTAATTTACATTTTATTATTTTGTAAAAAAGAAGTGGAAAACGATAGAATATTTTTTCCAGATTTATAATCTATTTACGTAACTTATGTAGTAGTTAATTAATAGTTGCCGAAACGTCAGTGAAGGCTTACTGTGGAGACACGAAAAGTTTTGATTTCCGTTTGTTTGTCTGTCTGTCTGTCCGTCTGTTCCGCGATAACTGCCGCAAAAAGCATCCGATCGGCTTGAAATTAATGTGGCATGTTGATGAGGTACTCGGACTTAGCTGTATGGTTTTTGGTTAAATTTGGTTCATTCGTTCGGGAAATATAGAATATTTTATTTTGCTCTGTAATGCTTTTCAATAGCAAGTCAGACGATTTTCAAATTTTCATTTGTTGAAAGAAATGGCTCATATAAAAAATGGATTTAAATGGTAAATTTTTGATGCTGAAATTTTTAAATAAGAGTAGTAAATTATTCCTATTAGTTTGCAATTTTGTCAAAACATTTGTCAGAGCTTTTAAATTAGGTGTATAACTTATGATGGAATTTTATACATGTGTTCGAATAATATAAAACATTTTATTTTATGAATTTACTTATATTTCATTTTTTTTTCTTTTAACCGTTGCGTAGCAACTATATCTCATCTAAAAATATCATAAATGTGAAAGTATGTATGGTTTTTAAAGTCTAATCAAAGTTAAAAGGAATGAATTAATGAATGCCTTTGTATAGATATTTGCATATAAATTGATTTAAACGCAGAAATGAAAATAGTATTTATATACTATATAGAATAATATCTTTATTTATGTATTCAACTATTTTGATTATAAAGGAAAAAGTTCGTTATTTTCATACAGAATAAACTGACATTATTCTATTAAACTTTATAAACTTTATTGTTGCCAAAAAAAAAAAAAAAAAAAAAAAAAAAAAAAAGGGAATAACAATTTCTCCCAAAGAGTTCATTTTAATTTGTAAGATTTCCACGTGCAAAGAGAAAATGCAGCAAATTACAAATAATAAAAAAGATAAATAGGACAGGAATGAATACATATAAACATTTCACACCAAATACCACCTAAATTAATTTTTGTAGTGATATTTTCCCACACTACGAAGAAAGATTCCTCGATTTACACGATTTTACTTGGCCTTCCTTTTCTCATTGATTGCGATTTCATTTTCGCAATTGCGTATATTAATTGGCACAAAATTTTACATTTTTATGACTGAGGTATATGTAAGGCCATACAAATAAGAAATTCCGTATTGTTTCCTATAAAATGTGATAAAGTGTTGGTTAACTATATATGTTTCTATTAAGAGGAGCAGGGCTGCCAAGCCTCCGGCGTTCTGGATACCAGTATTTTAATACAAAATATGTTATTTTATTTAATTGAAACATTTGCGCGATTTAAAAGAACAACATTTTCTGTAAGGTAATAGTGTTGTGCAAAAAGCCTGAGACTTGCCATGTCTGGTGGTGAGTGAAATGTTTTATTTAATGCATTTATCTCTATTTTAATGCTACGTGAACAACGTCCCGTGTAACAGCTTGTAGAGTGTAAAATAAATTATTAAAATAATCCCTATTACGAAAAATGAAACAAAATGTCCGGCTAAGGGAAATAAAAGGTTAGTTAACCTTTCGTAATTTGACCTGAACACAGGTGTGCATCAAATTTCAACGGTGTTTGTAACATCACGATTTTAAATTAAATGTGGATACTACTAAAAGGCTATTACAAAAAATACTTAACGGCGCCATATCACGTTTATCTATTTAGTCAATTGGAAGTGGACACGATGATGAATTATTAACCGTTAGGTTTAGAACTCCCCCTACTTTAGGGTGATTTTAGTAAGTTAATGCTATCGAGTACATTTTTAGATATTTAGATAAGATCTTAGATATAAATATTGCTGAATGGTAATCAAAATTATTATTAGATTTCTAAATTAGATGTCTCAGTTTACATTTCCAAAAGTTCTTTATCCATTAGATACAGATGTTTGTGGTTAGCAGGCAAGTAAATACTGCTGTATGGATATTAGGATAACGTAAAATGCTTGACCAAATTGTTGCTTATCCTTATAAATCGCAGTGTAAAAATGAATCTAAGATATAGGATAATCATTAACTCAATCAATAGAAAATTACAAATGCAAAATAAATTACACAACGGGGGGTTCAGGGGGGGCACCCCCCCTGAAGAAATTTGCTTTATTATATAAAAATTACTAGAATAAGTAGCTCGTGAGAATTTCAGAATATCATTACATAACAACGTGTTTAATTTAACGCTTCTAATGTCTGAAACCATCGAAATATTTTTTTCTCCTTCTATAAATGTTTGTGTAATTTAAAAGTTTAAATTTTGTTTTTGTAGAAAGATTAATATTAAGCAAAATTTGCTAAAAACAATAAGTTGCAGAGATGACGTTGAGGCTCTTGATCTGCAGATTTACTAGTATATAGAAGAAACTGAGGTAGTGTGTTTAAAAGTTGCGAGCTCATGGTAAAAAATATAAGAATGCTAAATGCGTTAAATTGTGATACTGCTACTAGCTATTTCCTACCTTTTACACCGATGTTAATAGAGATTAAGCTAATTTTTCCTTGTACAAAAATAAAATAGCGTTGTGTTGTAAAGTGGAACAGGGGAAAAATGTAAATGTTCGATAACTTATTACTGTTGCGATAATTTTAAGGGAAATGTCACTTTTTCAGGCTAAATTGTCAAGTGTATACTTTTACGGTCAAAGTCCATTTTTATAAAGACAAAACTTCTTTTACCCAGGAAGGGGGGGGGGGACTGTTTCTTCTCGGTCTTTTCCTGAAAACTCTTATGCTATAAAACAGGGTGGTAAAATTAAACTGACGGTACTCCGAAACCCACAGCTTCAGTTCTACCGAACGGTTCCGAATGAAATTTCAAATATACGTTATATATTCAGATATATGTTCAAATATACGTTATCTTGTGGGCGAAGCCTTTGTAAAACAAAGTTTGAAATTTTACCACCAGATGACTCTGTACATCTAAAACCATATGCAAATGGTTAGCGAATGTAATTTCGGTAGAAAAGCCATATGCAAATGGTTAGCGAATGTAATTTCGGTGGAAAAGCGATATGCATGGTTCACAGGAATCATTTGTCCGCAGTGTACATTCCGCTGAACAAGAACGAACGCACACTGATAGTAAAACTTTTTTGTCAGAAGGAGAGCGATGCGTAGGCAGCACTCTGTGCTGATCCTTGGCGTGCTTATCGGCAGATGAAAAACTTGAGGAGAAGACCCTGTCCGTAGATGTAGTTAAAGGCATGATTTGTAAGTTTGAAGAAACCGGTTCTCTGTATGTTGCACAGGGAAGAGGAAGACGTACAACTGGACCGGCGATTGTGGAGGACGTTGCTGAAACCTTTGAAAGTTTTTCAAATGCTGCTGTAAATGACCGCTCAATACCACGAGCACATTACATGGTCAACCGTGCGCATAATTGTATGCAAAATTCTAAAGATATACTCTTTCAAAATTCATTTCGTGCAACAGTTGAAACCGCAAGATCACTCTGCACGTCTTTATTTTGCCTTGTGTTTTCTAGCGTGGATACAAATGAATCAGTACCGGCATCGCATATCTTATGGACAGATTAAGCTAATTTTGACTTAGACAGTGCTGAGAATATACAGAACTGCCGCATATGTTGTTCTACCAATAATCATGCCGTACAACAACAGCAGCTACATTCTTCATATGTCGCTGCATAATGAAAATTCCGGTATACTTCCTTTTGAGCTCGTAATTCTTTGAGGAAGTCACAATCAACGGGTTTGTTATGTGTACAGTCACACCGATGCACCAGACTCCTGGAGAATTATGTTATCCCGGTATTAAGGCAAAGATTCTGTTTGGCCACCACAATGCTCATGTAAGATGAAGCAACTGCTCATACGGCTTGAACGTGATGAACGTGTCATCTCGTGTACTTTCCGATTACGTTGCGAGGAAGATCACCAAATCTCAACCCTTGTGACTTCTGGCTGTGGACAAAGATCGTGTTTATCATGGACGTGTAACTAATAAAGCGGACTAGTATCATACGCCATGTCTGCCTCATTCCTACTGATACATTGCCACCGAAAAAGTATGTACAAAGAGCACACATGTGTGTAAATAAAGAAAATATTCCATTATTCTTTACTTTTTGAACTGTTATCTTTCTGTTTACAAATGAAGCAAATGTTTGACAACACTTACGATCATTTACATAAAAAAGAATTAAAGTTAACAGTTTATATTTAGTAATTGCATAAAAATAAGAGTTGATACATTTATAATGAACTTCCTTTTACGAAGGTATTCTTGCAACATGACATATTATAGATGAAATAAAATATCTGTCTTTGTTATTTCTTTCTATATCTTTCTTATATCTGTCTTTGTTATGTCTTTGTTTCATTAAATATACTAGGGAATCGTACCCGGGCTTCCCGGGTTAAAGTATGTGAAAACATTTTTTTTAATTAAAAACTAATAATTTCTTTATATGCAATAAATTTTTTAAGACCACTTACATTAAAAAAGCATTTTTCATATGGAAAATTCGAATTATACAATGAAATAAATTTTTGAAATTTATCAAAAGCGATGTTTACTTATTAGCCGCATGCTAAGAGTTATTTGCCAAGATTTTGCTACTTATGGCATCCTTTTATGTTCTGATAATTTCAGAGCTTATACATGTCTGGTAAATTTGTGTTTTACTTATATTATTTTATTTATTTATTTATAGGGAAGTTTTTTTATGGATATTAGTCGTAAGAAAATGATGAACTCTTATTTTGTTTTAAGGGCAAACGGATTAATCTTCCGTAATCGAGCTCCACGCGATATAGATAAATTAAAAAATATTTCATGTCTAAAATTGTTTTTAAAATCATAGACAATCAGTAAACTGAGATGAACTTTGCAAACAAATTCTATTAAAATAAATCCTATTTGGTGATCTAAAAATTTAAATTGTATGATTACAAATATGTTAGAATTTTTTTTTTCAATATTATTCTTTCATTTGTTTATAAAAGAAACATTAATTTCGTTAATTCGTCTTTCACAAATATGTTTGATTGGTGGTTTTTTTTAATATTATTCTTTTATTTTTTAATAAAGGAAGTATTTTTTTCGTTATGCAAAAATAGTCAGAAACAAATGCTGAAAAAATGTTTGTTGCTTTATGTGCAAAATGTTTATTATTATTATGTTTTGAAAGCAGCACGTGAGAAGATAAACTTAAAAAAAATCATGCTTAAAAATTATTTTAGAAAACATAATACATACAGTTTTTAAACAAATTACATTTGAAAGTAAATTTTTGTTCCTATGCAACGAAAATTGAAAATGTACGATAGTCAGAAGATTAAAAAACTGCAGTACCGAAAATTTCAAGACCGAAATTTGATCGTGAATTGTTGCCATTCGCAAAATGACGTCAGCGTTACGCACAGATACGTTTGTTCTTTATAATATAGATACTTAGTCAGTAAAATATAATAAATATAAGTTATTAGGATGTGGTTATCAATTGATGTTCTTATGCTTGGATTTCCGGAATGAAAACAGCAATTTTCACCTTCTCAAAATTTACATACGCACTTCTCATATCCATATTCATCATTTTTAAAAAATTTGTATTTTGTTTGATCATTTAAAAATCAACTTAACTCAAAACTTGAAGTCACGATTGCCAGCAACATCGTTTATGTGAACAGACACACTCTTTAATTGTGATTCTAATCTCAATTCCGGAGAGTAAAAATTTCCATAATTTATGTTTTTTAGACGTATTTGTGTGAAAATGTTTAGTTTTATCTAAGAAAATGATAGTTTCCTTTTAAATATGACTTCATTTTCACTTAAATAAGCATTTCGCCCAGTTTCTGAAACTCAGTATCAGTACACTTGCAGAAGGAAAAACAATATAGAAAATTTATGAGGAAAAATGCGTGTTTTCAAAAGCAGTATGGCATTTTCCGTTGTTATGCCTCTAATATAATATTCTGCTCCTAATGGGATTTTGCGCCACTAAACCCTATACAACAATTTTTATCAACAATTTTGAATTTTTTCAGAAAATAGCATGAATAAAGTTAAAAATACCTCATTATTTCTCTTTGGTCTGAAATAATGAAAGCTATCTAATTTTCATCATTTTGAAGAAATTTCATAAAATGCTTTTAAAATTAAATTATAAAAGTGGGGATATTTAAAAAAAAAACAGATAGTGCTATCACATCTACAAAGGAAGAGCTTTCAATAAAATATATATATATATATTTGTAAAATTTGTTCAGCAGAAAGATCAGGGCAGATGACAAAAAACACACTGGTGTTTTAAATATATAGATTATATAAAATTAGGAAAAATTAAATTAAGCAAATTATATTGTTTTTAAAAATTATAGTAGAATGTCCTAAAGAATAGCATTAAAATTTTATTATTCGAGAGAATTTTCGACAAAAACTTCACGAACACGATATTATTTTAAACCACGAATTATTTGTTTGCTTATCTAACTCGGCGAAGCAAATCATGCAGGCGAGAATCATCAAATTCTATAATCTAAATCGCTATTATTTGATTGTCACCTCTCTTTTATAAAGACACTCTAAATTTTATTAAAACATTGCGTTTTATCAGTGTGTGGTTTTGATTACATTATATTCAAAAGTGAAGCATTTTCACCTGTGAAGAATTTCATAGCAGCTGGGCTGTGAAAATGACGCACTTCTACAAAACATAATTCAGGTTTAAGAATTGAAATACACGCTTTTTTATAAAATGACGTCATTTGCATCTGCTAAAGCAATCCAATTTTAAAATTCAGTCTCAAACTTCGTCTAGAGAAAAGTGTGCATATGACGTCATTATCACAGAATAACAGACAATATTCTTGACGTAGCCCATATTTTAATTTCAATTTTTTTTTCAGGTTTTATGAGAAAATGGCAACAAAAAGATACAGTATCTCCTATTTTTGACTATTTTCCATTTACTTTCAATGGCTTTCAATAGAAATGAGGTACTTTTGTTGCCACGATAAGAAAAATGATATTAAAAACTACAAAAAAATTAATATCTCAAAAATAAATTTAGATACAGCTTTCAAACAAATTACATTTAAAAGAGCATTTTTTGCCTTATACGACGGTGTAAAAATTTAAAATGTGCGATGTTTAGAAGTTTAAAAATTTGCAGTAGAGAAAATTCCAAAACCAAAATTTTATTTCAAATTTCAAAGTGTTGCCATTCGCAAAATGACGTATGCGTTACGCACATATATGTTTGTCCTTTATAATATGGATTGTTCCTAGTAAGATGCAAATGATAGATTCGTAGGAGGCATGCCAATAAAGATGCACATGTCATTTCAGCTGTATTTTTACTGAAGTAATGTCACAAAATTACTCCGTTACTTTATTTAAATAATAGATTGGTGGATGGGGTCACTGCATGGGATCACTGAATATCATTTTATTAAGATAATACGTTATAGTTTGCGTCAGTCATGTTTTTTCATTGCAAAATTTCGTTTTCCTTTAAAAAAAAAGAAAGAAAGAAAATTACTTTTCTTATGTGTAATAAACACAAACACTAACTACGTATGAAATATAAATTTAGTTAAAGGAATGGGGACGGGTGTCAGCAAAGCATTAAAAAAAATAACTGAACAAAAATCTAGAACAGAATAAAATTTAATCTAGGTTAAATAAACATGAATACTTTTATTAACAGCGGAAGGAATGTTTTCCGATTTTTGAACTTCAAGTTTCATGCACTCTTCAGATTTAAAGAGATGTGTTATTTACCTTCAGTAGCCGAAAACTTTCAAAAACTGAATGTATAACCAAAATTTATTAAGAATATATGTTTCGATTGGAAAAATATTTTTCTTGACAAAGATCAAAATATTTATCCTTTAGTGTAAATGTTACATATATGTCGATAAAATTTCGCTTAAACAGGAGCTTTGGAAATTAAATAAACGAAGTGATTGTTTGAAACTTTCAAAAATTCAAAAAGAGTAACACATTATTAAAGTGTGGATTTAACGCTTTTTTTCCTTCGGGTGTAAAAATATATTTTTATGAAAGAAATTTTAAACATAACATCAGATCAATCGTTAGATCCCACACTTCGACGCTAAACTAAGCGCTGCCATAAAGCTGAGATTTTCATTTAATGTTAGAATTAAAAATACTATCAAGTTAGATAGAATTGATTCATACATACGGTTATCTCAATAAATGTGGCCGGAAAGGACATTTATGCTCTACAGAGTTAATTTACTAATCTGAGCGAGAGGTTCTGCTCTCAAACCTGCTAGACGGGAGTTTGCTGGGTTCGAACCCACTCGCCCCCGTTGGCCTAATCGTTTGGAATTTTCGGTTTTTCTTCAAACCTTGGATTTCTTTTCGTAATAACGGGTTAGGTTCCCTTAGAAAGACTCCCACTGGGGGCACCCCCCCCCTTCGGGCCCATATCCCAATTGTAGATAATTGGCCGTCATAAAAGAACCCCATCCTTCACAGGCAGTCAGGTCATAAATGAAACGTATACGTGGGTGGTTCCATAATTATTGTCCCTAACGTATACAAAATATATGTACTGCGATGGTTGATGTGGAATATCGAAGCCTAATGTCTTAAATGCCTATATGCTCAATTTCAGAACCTTAGCTTCTATATTAACATAGTTTTGGAGGGAGGGTTGAAGTTTTAAAGATCGATTTTTGTGGAGATTTTATGGAGGGGGTGGCGGTGAAATGCTAGTTGGGAGCTTATGAGGCTGCATTTGTGACAATGGATGAGATGTGACTACGTCACTACGATCACGACTACAAACGACAGTAGTTACGTCTCATCCAATGTCACAAATCTAGCCCCATAAGCTAAAAATCAGCCTTTCACACTCATTCACCCCCTTTCACTCCTCCCTCCAAAAAGCTAAGGTTCTGAAATTCAATAGGCATCTAAGACATTACGCTGCGATATTCCGCAACAATCATCACAGTACAAATATTTTATATACACTAGGGATAATAAATATTGAACCACCCTCGTACATTTTGACCTGATTAGGAAAATTATTGCCCCTAAATATCCCGAAAAACTGTTAGTTTCCATTCTGTTGTTTATTTCTCATTTCTTTCGAAATAGGAGAAGATGACAACGTGAAGGAGCCGTAAATAAATATAAAATTAAAAGGTATTTTCTACCTTTTCAAGTACAGTAAATATTAGCAGCGAAAATGTCATCATTATTTATTACGGGAAAAAAACTTTAGTAAAAAAAAATAGCACAAATTTATATGAATAGATATAATGGAAAATATTTGCAGTTTTCAAAATGTAATTCTGTATCTTTTTAATGCATTTTTAAATAATTTGTAAGACTTAGTTCAATAGCTTTAAATAACAGATAGCGCTTATTTATAGTGAAAAGTACATATCTTCTTTTGACGTACAACTTTTAAAGTATACAAATCTGCTGAGTTGTAAAGAATGACTTACATCACAAGTTTATTGCTGACAATATAAAATTAAAGAGTAACATAGGCGCTATATTATAGCTAATCGAAAACGTTAAAAAAATATCCGAACAGTCTCTGTAATTCTGTGAAATTAGATTATTGTTTATTCAACTGAAAGAGTATTTGTTGTGTATTTAATTAGTACAACTGCGCTGTAACAAAATTTTGCACCTTGAGTGTCAAAGCATTTTTCTTGAACAGAAGAGAAAAGGGAGAAATAAATGGCTGAAAAACTTCTTCGCATATTCTTATATAATCATAGAAGGTTTATAAAACATTGCATGAGTAGAGATGTTAGTATTCTAGGTAATAAATTATTAATACTTGAATGGAACAGCAAATTGTGTCTTCGTTGTAGTTTTAGTGATAGAAAGAATATTTAATGGAAATGTTTTGTAAGTTCTATAGAAACAAAATAGTTTTAAAATATAAGGATTATTTTAATTTAAATCATTTACGTTCAAGATAGAATCATAGATAGCTAGGAATTGTATGATCATCTAATTAATAACGTAAAGACTAAAGAAATAATCAAGCATATTAAAACATTTTAAGTACCGTATTACATCCTTCAAATATTTATAAATTTTAGCTTCAATATTGTATTTTTTAATTGTTCAATAAAAAAAAAATAATAGATTTATCAATGTTCTCTTGTGCAATCTTTAAAGGCAGTTATTGTTCGGAGAATTAAGAAAGTTTTAAAGCGAGTACAATGATGATATGCATGCATGATGATCTTTCGATAATATGTGAATGGTATTTTTCTTACTTATTTTGGATTTTAGTGAGCATATACACTGTAAAAAAAATCTGCAAAGTTACTAAAGTTTTTCTAGGAAACTGGGATTCCTAGAACTTTTTATGTAACGGCAACAACAAAAATTCATGTAACATACACACTTTTGCGCCGAAAATCAGAAAATCTGTAAGGCTACTAAGAATTTTTTAGGAAACTGGGATGCCTAGAACTTTTCATGTAACTACAACCAGGGTTACAGACACAAATTTAGTAAGATTACTGTAATTTTAACAGATTCATTTGTAAAGTTACAGATTTCTGTAGCTTTACAAAGACTAGTTTTGTAGATTTGCAGCTTTTTTTGTACAGTTACAGATGAAAGTTTAGTAAGCATGTAACTTTACATCTGTAGAACTACAGATTTTTTTTTACAGTGTACATGATCATGCCATTTCTACTGTTCAGGGAATAGTAATTATTCAATTTATAGCAGCTTAGTTTTTGAGCAACATGTACTATAGCATTTCAGTTGCTGCAAAAAGGCGTGTTATTAACATAGTGCTCTGAGGTAATTCGAAATCAAAATTCTGTCAAACAAAGCAGATGAACTATCAATCTGCGTCACATTTTGCTTCCGATAAAAGTGCTAAGGCTCGAGATGGATTAGCAACTATGTGTTCGCAAGTGGAAATATGCACACTAATCTGGTTTTCCTATGCATGAAAAGCCATTTTCAATTTGTGCACAACTATTTATGAATTACACTCTAAGAAACAAATAAATTTTTGGCCGATATCTACACGAAGAAGTTAAAAGCTCTCTTTCTGCAAGAACGTCTGCGAAGGAAATAAGGCACAAAAGGCACACTTGAACTTATAGTGACAGAATATTGAAAGAACATCTTGTATTTGAAGTAATTTATTAAATTAAATATGAGATTATAGAGGATATAGAGGAAGTTCGGGTATAATAGAATGTTCGGACAATATAAAATACATCAATATCTGGCGCATACCGAGTTATAGTTAAGGGGTCAGGTAACCTTTGAACCAATAAAGTACATAGAAAAGTGACCTCTGTAAGAATTGCAGTCATTCTTTAACTAATTAACTTTTAATTATATAATTGAAATCACTTTTTAGGAATAATTTATTTTATCAATCAAAGTTGTTAGAAAAGGTATACACATATATAGTTTTTTTTTTTTTATTTATTTTTAAAGATAATAAAATTTTTACGAAAGAATTATTCTTGCATGCATTGCGTACATGATTTTTCCCATTTGAATGGCTGAAACAAGTCAAAATTTTGTTAATGAGTTCAGATATAAAGTGTTTTCAAAATGACCTACAACGAAAAACATAAAACTTGTAGATCCCGAGAATTTTTTTTTTTTTAGCGTAATTCGAAATTTCGAGATTTTTTTTATACACAAGTAGCCGTGAATTCTAAACTTCTAACTTGAGAAACATAATAATAGATCAACTTGTGCTTCTGTACGTTTAATACATCCACCAAAATTTTCGTGAAATTCTAGGCAACCATTTTTCAGAAATCGTGCGCGCAATGATCAAAATCGCTGTTTTGAGAAAATTGGCTTTAAAGATTGAAAAACCCGTTGATCATATAGTAAAAGCTTAAAGTTCTTTAGACATGACTTCTCTTCTAATGCGATTTTTTGTATGGGGTTTGCTTTTAAATGTTCCCAAAGAATCATATTTAATTATAAGCTATTAAAAAAAATCGATTTTTGGACGCTTCAAAGGTTACCTGACCCCTTAAGCGTAAATCTGCCACACGATTGCCTAGTACACCCATGAGTAACTGTGATCAGTTCTTTTTCGATTTCTGTTGTTGAAGTGACGTGGTGAAATAAAATCCTATTTTCGATTTTTGCAGTTTTTTGCAGGTAAATCTTCTAAAATTCGTATTAATTATAAAATATAATTATCAGCGAAGTTAACCAAGTTTAGTATAAAGTTGAACAGTTGCATTTTATGCTGTATTTGGCAGTTATCTTTATGCTAACTTTTGGACGAGTGAAGAGGTTATGCATTTTAAGATGGTGTTTCGGGTAACATGCAATATGAGAAAGACTTCTGTTACAAAACGAGTCTAAACCTTAAAACAAATTTTCGAAGAATCTGAGGATTTATAGACTATGTACTAAGGTTTTCTCACTAAATAATTTTCGTTATTCTTTTAAATCATGGTTTATCTTGTAATATTACTTATACACCCTATTCCATATTACTAGACTAGTTTCCATTACCTGAAAAGTTTAACTTTAAAAAAAAATTCTAAATATTGATATGTACTTTTTTCTTCCAATTTAAATGCATTAAAGTGTGTTAAGAAATGGTCAAAGTTTGCATTTCACTGAGTTCAAATGTATCATATTTTATTATGTTGACATAAAAAAAAATGGTATTCCATATTATCCGAACTGCCTCTATATCTATATTTTAGGTAGTGTCACTCTATATACGTGTAAGTACCGGGTGGTCAAAAGTTCGCTACAGCTTTAAAAACTCATTAAAAAGGATGAAATTATGTTAAAGGAGTGCGGTTTGTAAGAAAGGGCTCACAAGGCAGTGGGATGTTTTTTTAGCAGCAAAAATAATTTTAGTTAAAAAATCACATGCAGATGGCGCTAACGACCCAAAGCACAATGAACAGGCCCAACAGTTGTGTCGTAGAATGTTCTGGAGGTCATGTTCACTATTTGTTATTGGAAGAACAAATAAAAGAAGCGTATTGTTGTCCTGTTCATTGTGTTTCGGATCATTCGGACCTCTACATGTGATTTTTTAAGTTTTCTTTTTCTTTTTTTCTGCTGAAAAATATCCAACTACATTGTGAGTCATGAGTTTTTAAATTTGTGATGATCTTTTGGCTCACCCGGTATATAAATAGATTTTTGTACTTATTTGCTATTTTCGTTGAATGTCTAATCTTTCGGAAAAACAAATTTTGCCTTATATAAAATTATTAAGTATTATTACGATCAAATTTAACATTCTGAAGTTGTTTATTTTATGTGAATATTTGCCTTATTTATTAAGCCTCTTTGCAGCTCAAGCATTTTATGGACACTTCAGACTGTTAAGTATACAATATAATGTATGAATTTTAGACTTAGCATACATTTTAGAAAGTCGTGTGACATACATCTAAAAATATATGCGTACGTATAAAGTTCATGGCTATTCCGCATGCTCGGAATGTTTAACAATATATAAATAATAATAAAAAGTATACCAAACAGCTTGGCAGGTTGGGAGTTCAATCATATGTTAGATGGTTAAACAGAGAAGGTTAAAAGTTTACCTAAACGAGAGGAAAGTTAATGGTTTATATATGAAAAAAGAGAAATTACATATTATGAATTTTTCAAAATTTCCGACATTTCCACGATATCTTTATTAGGAGAGAGCAGCCAAATTTGGACCACTACACATATTTTCAGGTGTAACTCACTTAATTTTTGGAATATCTGCAATAGAGCATTACACAGGGTCAATCTATTCATCAACTAACTAAATAAATCTTTAATTTTATTTTAATTTGAAAAATTTGTCAAAAGTGGTCCAAATTCAGCAACTGGTCGCCTAAGTTGCACCCCCAGTCTCCTAAATTGTACCATCTAATACCAGGTTGTTTTAATGACAAGGGAATATAATTATTTTTTATTAAAAGCAAAGTTTGCTTTGAACAATCAAACAAACGAAACAATCAAACAAAATAACAGCAATGAAATATAATGCAATCAAATATCTGAAAATAAGAGTAATTGTTTTAAATCGAAATGTATTCAAACTATAAATCAAAGTTACCAGTAATTAAGAGTAGAAATTATGGAACTAATTGGCAATTACTTGAATATTATGTAAGGAGTGATGCAAAGCTTATACATGAATTTTGTTCATTGTTTTTGTTTTCCAGCGCACACAACATAGAACCGTATATGGCAATCTGAACACTGAATCATTTCTGCTATTTTATTTTTCTTCTTACAAGTTAGGAAAAACCAGTCATCACTGTCTAGACTTTTCTTTTTAGATTCTGAATTATCAGACTTTTTTTGCAACAGAAACTTTCTTTACATTATGTTTGTAGTTCTTCTCTTCCATCATTTTCTTGTTAATTGCATTACGCCTATTTTTCAAAACTCGGTGTTCCAATTGCTTGTATGGTGTTAAAGCTTCCTTTCTGTCTTTTTTTTTTTTTTTTTAATATTGCGATGATGTTAACACAACTGTTTTGGGCTCCCTTTGTACTTTGATTTAACTGAATTTAGCAGGGTAATAACATTTCTAATGATTTTTTTGCTTTTGGAGAGGATTTGTAGCTGCAGCCTTGTTGTAGGTCAATTTCTTCACAACTTAGTGCCTGCTTTTTGTTTCCTATATCTATAACTGCTTTTGCTGTCACGGGTGTTTTACTTCCAGGCAGTTTGTCTATGCCTTTTTCAACATTTTCATCCAGGTTTGAGATTTTATGCGTTTAATGGCAAAAAAGTATAATTCCACCCTCCAGAACTGTAAAAACTCCTCCATCACAAATATCTTGCCGGAGGAAAATGTTTGAATTCAATTCTGTAAATCAAATATGCAGTAGGAATAAAGAATTCAAAGAAAATAAATACAATTACATACAAGATAAAAGACATTGCAAAAAAAAATTATTGCATGTAAAAATATTTTTATGTTTATATAGGCTTTAGGTTTATATATATAGTATAAACTGTATAAATCCAGATATACAAAAACAAAAAAAAAACTTGCATGGAGATAGTAATCCATTATAAAATATAAACAAAAAAATAGTGTACAAAGCGTACCGTCCTCGAAATTCGTTACTTACTTTTCAAATTTATGATCGCATATCTGGTCCATTTTAAGCACCTTAAATTGGCCCAATTACGGCAACTGCGCCATTTTTTAAAACAGTTAATTTCAAGACTAAGAACAAAAACGAAATCAATCTGCGTGAAAAATATTCGCAATAAACAGTTGAATTCATATATGTATATGAAAACATAGCAACTTACCTTAGTTTTAAAATATTCACTTACGTTTAGTCGGAAAAAATTAGATCAAAACAGCTAACTTTAGATTTTTTTAAATTGTCTGAAAACAGCACGTGGTAAGCAGCTGCTTCTTCTAATCATCAGTGACGTCATTCTGATGAGTAGGACTTCAGCGGTAGATAGAGTCTGTTCCTGTAATTAACGGCAGTATGGCAACGATCCAATTAAAGCGGCGATCCAAATATGGCTACTCTCCCCTAATTTGAAACTGGTCCGTTCAAAAATTATTATAAAATATTCAATAACATTTATTACTAATCGGCAATATCCGTCTAAAATAAGTTATTTCTATCATAGAAGAACGCATAAATTTAATAACAGGAAAAAAAATGTTTGAAATGCAGAAAATTGAGCACAGTAAAAGCGTTATTTTTGTTGAAACTGGTGGATTATTTGTTATTTAGTTAATTAGTAGAAATGCGCTTAAATAATTCTTTTTAGGTTTAAGTGACGGTTCATTCTTCTTTCACAGAAAAAAAAACTGAAAAAGGAAAATCTCCTCAATACAAGCTAAAAGGTTTAATTGAAATTTTTCTGAAAAAAAAACCCGAAGAAATAATCTAAAAATAAGTTAACAAAATTTAAAGGAAACGATTTTTTTTGTTATATTTTTAAACTTTTAATAACACTAGCAAAAGCCATGCTTTGTTCTGATTCGCAAAGCATTATTTAACAAAATAAATATTTGAAAGTAACAATATGTTTTTATATTATTTTTATCATCTTTATTAAGCAAAAACGTTATTTTATGTTTTGGCGCATTTCAATTTTAGAAATGTAAATTCAGCCAAATAAATAAGAATTTCCTCGGATTTTTTTTATTTATGATACAAGACTGGCATAAATAAAAATATTTTCGAAGCAAAATTTTACAAAATATTTTTAAATTTTCAACTAAAAGCTTTTTTAAAGAAGTTTTTACATTTTCCCATAGCCTCTGGTGTTTTCTCAAATTGGTTGAAATAGGTATGTTTCTTATCTTTGTAATGCACATCAAATAATCTTGGGTAGCAATCTTAGCATAACATATTCGAAGAGAGCTTGAAGCCCTATTCAACCTTCGAATTCGAATTCGGATAATACTTTATATAACGAATTTAAGAATTAATTTGATTTGTTTATAATTCTTTTGTTGCCACTTTACAAAACTAATGATAATATAATTCTTTTAAAATGCGTAAATATCGTCTGCGTAAATGATTTTACATAATAATAATAAATTGTGCATGTGAATTCTTAACACTCAATATTAAAAAAAAAAAAAAAAAAAAAAAAAAAAAAAAAAAAAACAGTTTTTGAGATATTTTGGCGGAATAATGAAAATATATTTTATTTATGTAATTAATCATGATTATATCTTTAATTACTAACTCCATGGTTTATTTTGTCTTCTGAAAATATACGTGTTTAATTTTCACGTAAAAAAAATAAGAAAGGAAATGATAAAAAATAATAGCCATGATAGTCTGTATAATGTGGAAGAATTGCTTGAAATTTCCCTCAATTAAAAAATATTTTTTATATAAATATATATAAAAGCATTTTGTCTAGAAACTGAACGCAAAAAATTGCAAATTCTGTTTAAAGAAGATTTCTATGCACCGTAATTCATTAGATGTATTTATCGCTCTACTTTTTTTATTCTCTGATTTATGTAAATCACATACATTTGTGGAAACCTCAATGCGTTTAAATTTTAGATTGTTTCAGGTTCAATTCGGATCAATATCTGGTCTGTCGAAGTTTTAAATTGTTTATCTACTAGTATTGAAGGCATATTTATGTTACATGAAAGTGCAGATTACACAATATGACCTAAAATTGTGTAAGAATGACGCTTTTCTTATCTATCTGCTTTGTTCAATTGAGAAATTAGCGACAGAAAAGCTATTTTTTAATTAAGTAAAAATAAGCATGTGGCAGACCATGGACTACAATAAATTCTGGCATCAAAAGTATGCTGAATCTGACGTTTGATGGCGTTATTCATGACAATCTGACGCCGAAAGTGTGTGGAGCATACTCAGACTTTTAAATACCCCAAGAGAAAAAAATCATTTTACAGCAGTACCCCGACTTGCGTCCCCTCGACTTACGTCACTCCGCATTTACGTCGTCTGGCATGGAAAATAAATTCATAAAATAAGACGGACTTTGAGCTTTTTTGAAGACTTTTGGTTCTATGAAGGGAAACGTTTCTGCGACAGTCACGTGATAGTAAAAAGCAAATAAGAAAGATAGGTAGAAAAACCTCAGAAAACTCAGTCTGCTATTGGAACGAGCTTATGAATTTATTTCAAATTCTTCTCTTGCAAATGCATTTTTTTGCTAATGTTAAATGCATGTAACATAATCAGTAAATACAATAGAATATATTCATTATATTTTGGAGAATTTTTATTATCATTTTTTGCTTATTTAAATATATCTCGACTTACGTCGTTCTCAACTTACTCCTCTAGTCTTGTAACGAAATGCTGACGTAAGTCGAGTTATTACATTAATGTACTGTATTCGCATTCGAGTGGACCTGCAGTTTTCAAATACTCAAAATGGAAGTAGCTGGTAATACCATCAATTTTTTTTTTTCTTGTAGCGCACGTTGGTTGCAAAATAGTCTTCTTTGAATTTTCTTAATTCTGTAATTTGTTTTTCACCGTGAAGATCAATTTACGATGAAAAAGGAATTAGGTATTGCATTTTTAAATTTTCAAAACTTCGTCGCTGTTACCATAACTTTGAGATCTATTATCATATTTCATTTCATTGTCGAACCCATATGATAAAATAACCACTTCTCAAATAACATCCCGTTTCCTTAACAGTACAGTCGCTAATGACTCATATAACTCTGGCGATTTTCATAAATAAACTTTATGCTGAACTACATGTTGTCTTCTTTTCATTTTCGCTACAGCATGATTCTTATACTTTTTCGCAGTCAGTTCAGTATATTTTCTAAAATTTAAGAGCTTCCAGTAAATGTAGTCTGCTAAAAAAAAATGCATTATTGAGGCTTGATTGTTGACGGCCGATCATCTACTCGAGGGATATAGGCCCGAGGGGGAGTGCCCTTCGTGGGGGTCTTTCTAAGGATACCTAACCAGTATTTGCGCATGGAAAATCCAAGGCTTCGAAGAAAACCACGAAAACTCCGAAACGGTTAGGCCGACGGGTGCGATTGGGTTCGAACCCAGCACCTCCCGTCTACCAGCTTCGAGAGCAGAACCTCTCAGCAACTGGTGGGGCTGTATTATTGAAATTGTAAAAATTCTTATACCAAATACTGCAAAATCTACAGTTCTTATGTATTTTTTCTGAAACTTTAGAAAACACACATTCTACAATAAAACAACTATATTTAACAGAAAAATGCAGTGATTTTGGCTCAATTATGTTTAATCCTGTTTTATATACATCTGTACAAAGTAAAAGTAAGTCCATTTCATACGTTTGTTCTTACCGAACAATGTGCCTATTTAAATTCTATTATAGATCAAATAGGAAAATCTGTAAAAAAGTTCTCATATAATAACCACTTTAAAGTACATCATTATTTAGGTCCAACACATAAATATAACTCTCTTAGCATAAAACCTGTTTGTTTAACGTATTCAGTAGTATAAATGTAAGCATATCAGTAATGCCATCTGTAACCGTTCCGTTCATGAACATTTTGCGTTTTGGTCAAATTTTGCGTTTTGAATCAGAATATGTTGTGGTCCCTATACGTATGTGGTCTTCTGCAGATGGTAGTTTAAAAATGTTTCCTATTAATTTCACACATTCATTGAGATTCTCAAAACATGTTACTAAATTTCATAAAGTTTTGAATACTTTGTGCATTTTAGTTAAGGACTTTTATAGCCTAAATGTATCTAGCAGTAGAACTAATAACTGATGTTTTGTGGATGATCATACTTCATTAATATTTAAAAAAAACTTTCACAACTTTGCTTATTGAACTTGGAAATTTAATTACAAACACATTACCGAATTTCCAAAAGTTTTCAACTAAACTTAAAGTTCTGTTTGAGATTAAATTAAAAACGAACAAAATTTAGAAGCTTATAATGGAAGAAAATTTCTTGTGGGAATATTTCTCATTGCAGGTGGAATTTCTATGAAAAGTGAAAACTATTTATTTTAGGAATTAATTTAATCTAGTTTATGTGCTAAACCATAAAATGGATTGAAATATTACATTGTAAAACTGTAATAGAATTTTACAAGAATAGATGCATCGAACGCTTCTGTAGTTTGTACAAATTTCAAAAAGAAATAAATCTACTTATTTATATTTCTCAGGAAACCTATCTGGAATAGAAGTATTTTTACTTAGAAAGTAACTTGCTTTACTAATGTTCTTTCCTCTCTTTTAATAAATCCATATTATAAATGGAAGATTTTTATGCGAGATTTATTTTCATTTATTTAAATAAAGATTATTTTAATGACACGAAATTTGTTAAATTACAAACGAAAAGCGGGGCTATAAAAATATGTAATTTTCTGAAGTGTTTACCTAAAATATCTTAATGCAAAATTTTTTAGAGTATAAAATATATTTCGGGCATTTAATTTCTAATTGCTTTAATCTAGGCTAGTGGACGACTGCGATACTGTCGCTTATTTAATGATAATTTTTTTCATGTATTTTAAATTATTTGCAGTTTTAAATCAGACAACGTTTTTTAACAATTTCTGAGCATAGAATGTTCAAAAGCCTGTTAATATGATACCTCATTCATCTTTATGCTTTTTAGAATGTGCATAGAAAAATAGATGTCGACATTAAAAGTTGTTTAAGTGACTAGTTGAGCCATTCCAATGTTTTGATCTTTTATATTATTTTATGATACATCTCTTCATTAATTTTCGATTAATTTCAATTTTTAATTAAGCAACGAGTTTCTACAAATCTGAGGAAACAATTTAAATTGTTTATTATTTTTTTTCCTACATCAGTCGTTTTCCATCATTGTGTGTTTTCTATGTATTCAAATAAAGAATGTTCACATAAAAAATAATATGAATGATTAGTTCACCCTTGCCTGGCTTTTGCTCCGTATGTCATAATATTATTTATTTATATATCTTTTTTAATTAATTTTCAATTCAATTCAACCTTTTTCACCAAAGTTTGAATTTATAAAAACTAAAGTTTATTCTTTTTTTTATATACATATTATACATCGTACGATATCATATGATACCTCATTCATCTTTCTGCGTTTTACATGTGCGCAGAAAAAGAAGGTCGTCATTAAAAGACTATAAATGAATATTTGACTAGTGCCAGAATTTTGTAATGCAACATTTGAGATTATTTGCTGATACATTTTTCATTACTTTTTCATTAATTTTTAATTTTTTAAATTATTTAATTATTTAAAAAAATTTAAGTAATTGGGAGTGTACAATGTAAAAAACCTGTTCAATAAACATTTCTTATGACACCTTATTCATCGTTGTGAATTTTGTATATGCATAGAAAAGGAATGTTGACATCAAATATTATATAAATGTCTAGTTTACCCGTACCATGGTTTCCTACAGCAAACTTTGAATTATTTGCTGATATATTTCTTTATTAGCTTTTAAATAATTGCAATTTTTAGTCAAACGACATTTTTCAACGGAATTCCATTGCACAATGTCAAATGATTGTTTATAAATTTTTCGTATGATAACTCATTCAATAAAAAAAGGAATGTGATAGCATAGATAATATACAATAATCAACGGAATCTCATTATACAGTGTCAAACAATTGATTATCAACTTTTCGTATGACACCCTATTCATAGGCAAAAACAATTTTCATAGCAGAAATAATATACAATAATCAACGGAATGTGATTGTACAGTGTCAAACGATTGTTTATAAACTTTTCCTATGATACCTTATTCATCGGAAAAGAAATGTTGATATCAGAAATAATATCGAATGGTACCTCATTGATCGGAAAAAAGGAACGTTGATCGCAGAAATAATTTCGTGTGATACTCAATTCATCTGAAAAAGGAATGTTGGTAGCAGAACTAGTATACAATGATCAACTTAATCTGACTGTACACTGTCAAACGATTCTTTATAAACTCTTCGTATGATGTATCATCGGAGAAATGAATGTTGATACGAAAAATAATGCAAAAAATTTTTAATATTAAAATTATTGCCTTAGAACACTGGTTCCAACCGTGTGGCGTTCGCCTCACCAGGGGGCAATTTCACTTTTTTATGGGACAATTTCAAATTTGTAACTCACACTCGCTATTTTTTTTAAGTAATGTTGCAGACTAAAAATAAAAGTAAAACATGCAAAATTTAAAACTATAACTATAACTAAAGTCTGAATTTTTTAAAAGTTCTCAATCAAACATTTTAATTAGAATTAAATCCCTAATCATTATATGAAAATTTTTTAAATATTTTAACATTTTTTTCCTAATATATTTAAAAATTTCTAAAATTTTTCTGTTTACTGTTGTATTTTACAATTTTTCTCAACTTTTTCTATTAGTTTTTGAATGAGCTTGTATTTTTATTCGATTTGCCATATCTCACATGAAGAAACCTTTACGAGAAAAATAACTTAAGATTATATCTCAGTCTTTTGTGTAACAAAATTTCAGCTTTCCAATAAATTAAAAAATTTGTCCTCTATGTAAATAGACTTAACTTTTAAATAATAAGAGATATATGTATGTTTTAGAGTATGTGTATGGTAGGGCCGGAGTCGGGATTTTGCAGATGCTTCTGTGGGGCGTGGCCAGCAGAAGGTTGGGAACCAATAATTTAGAAGCTTAATCCTTAAATGCACGATTTTTTATTTTGTTTCGAAAAAATTATATATGATTCTCTGAAATGTTTATTACACAGGAAAAATAGTGAAAAAAAATAAGAGATGCATTTTAGGTAGATTTCATATGAAATACTACCTATTGGCGTCGTTCCTATGTTGGAATTTCTGAAAAATTTTTGCAGATCTACACCGATCAAGACCCCTAGAACCCAAAACCACCACCAGTAAAAAAATTTATATATATATATATATATATATATATATATATATATATATATATATATATATATATATATATATATATATATATATATATCACTTTCTTCTGGACACGATAACTTCCAAAATTGTACACAAATCTCTGCTAAACTGATACATAAAATCAAGGGGCATAAAATCTCGGTCAAGTTCGTGAATGGGCAAAATCGGACCAAGGGGGTGGAAATAGGGAGGGGTTTTGTGAAAAAAAAATTACTTCTTAATTTTTGTACATGTCAAATCAGTTTAAAGTTTTTATTACTTCTAAAAATAGGACCAAAAATTTATGTATCACAGATTTTGTATAAAATTTAAAATGGGCTCAAGGGGCGCAAAAATAGGGTTTTTGGCAGAAAAAAATCCATAACTCCGTCAATTTTCAAGATATCAAATCCAATTAATTTTATTATACATCTCCTTAATATTATCTACAACTTTTTTATTCACAAGTTTTTGATAGGACCAATTCGTACCGCAAAAAAAATTAAAAACGAAAACAAAAAAAAGGGGGGTAAAGAAGAAAAATTGCTATAACTCCGTCAATTCACAAGATATAAAATCCTCATGAATTTATCATATATCTTCTTAATATTGTCTTCAACATTTATATAGACAAGTTTTTGATAGGACCAATTCTTACAGCAGAAACAAATTAAAAATACATAGCAGTTGAAGAAAAAAAACATCTTATTAAGAATGTATTTAATTCCAAACTGCTTATTTTATTACTCATTTTTAAATTAATTTTTTGCTCTCAAATGCGTCCAATTGATATATTCTCTTCTTCAGAAACTATATAATGTACCGTAATGATCGATTTTTTGATAGAGGCAGAATATATTTTTAAAAATTGATGTCAAAGTGGGCATTTTGAACAGAATTTCTCGAAGCGATTGCGTTAGAAACGAAAAATATTGCCCTACTGAAAAAATAATCGTTTATTAATCAAGTTTCAATTAAATGAAAGAAAAATAAAAACACAGGTCACTTATAAATCTTTTCAAAAATCACGTCAGCAAGTTTCGTATTTTCTCTATTAAAAATTAATCTGAAAATGTGCCAGAAAATTTCGAGTTGTTGAGCATGGAAAAGTATTTTTCTTTATACCGCCTTAACATGATTCTGATAAAACCAGCTATTACATAAAAATGAAATAAAAATTCATCAAAAACGGCCGGATAAAACTGTTAAAGTGGATTTATATGTAATCATGATTTAGTTTTTGTTGGTGCAATTAATATACTTAACTTCGAAATCTACCTCAGCCTGTAGGCCGGGCAGGCAGGGATTTCTTCATATAATACGTCCACCTTTTACTACATTGTTATCATACTACATTGTTATCACACACTCATCATATACTACATTGTTAAAAATCTGCAGCAAACTGTTCACTGATCCAATCATTTTTGTAAAAAATGTTTACATAACCACAATGTTTATTTTAAACTATTAACCATTAAACCATTCTAATTATTTTAAACTCTTTATAACATGATCAAGTAACCACTATCTATAAAAACCTTTGAACAACTAGGCAGTTTGCTGCAGATTTCAAAAAGTGTTTTTATCATAATATTTAGAAATTTCACCGCCTTGAACTGATATTCCATTCACTAAGTTGTAGGTTTCATTGCAATAGAAACATTAATCAACATTATTCTACGGATATAATTTAGTTTTAAAACATTCAGTAATAATTTATACTCCCAATGATTATATTCATATACATATTTTAGCTTTTTATATCAGGTTGCAGAATTAATCTTTCTTTAGCATAAAAAAAAAAATAGTGAAAACAAAGTTAAAATCTTTATACTTCACAGAATAGTCATACATACTTAAGTTTTTTATATCATGTTGGAAAAATCATCTTTCTTTAGCATTTTTTTTAAACTACAGAAAAAAAAACAGCATTACAATTCGTCGGTAGCAATAAGCCTGCAATAGCCTGCAATAGCAATAGTGTGCTATTAGGGAAGTTTTTACCGAGATATTTAATATCATAAGGTACTTGAGGAATTTAAAAAAAGAGCAGCCTACACTTATATAATCTATAAAAAAGATGTCCAATAATTTGTTTTCATAGACAACAGTTATTTGACCTTAATTAAAAGCTTTCCCTTTGGTCAGAATAGAGATAAATTACGGTTATGTAACCGATTTACATTAAACAAATTTCGAATAATTGGATTCTTAATAAAGTATATAAAATATGCTAAAATATCAAAACAAAATGTTTTCAACATGAAAGGTTAACTAATCAAATTTTTTGACATAAAACACAAAAATTTGTGTAGTATAGTATATGTAAATCTAAAACATATGATACATTCATTTGCTGTATTGTGTATGAATTTTCAAAACGTTTTTGCTAAAACTATTTGAAAAAGGAAATTCTTCACTAACAATAAATTCTTTAAACTTACCTCGTTTACTTCTAAATGTACTTAAAAGAATTTTTGTCGCTAAATATACGTTTCATAGCATTATTTACGATAATCATGCATTTACTGTAAACATGTTTTCAATAGGCTATAATACGTTAATAAAACTATCATAATGAAAATCAGAAAAAATCGTATATTCTACTTTTTTTTGCGGATGCTACAATCAAAAACTTTCTACATCCTTAGATAATTCTTTCAAACATTTTAGAAATATGTCTTAAAAAAAGATTTTATTCCGTGCACCATAAAAAATTCTTTTAAAGAGAATCCTTTCAAATAAAATCTTTGTAAACATAGTCTTTGTTATTTCTTTATTCATGTTCAAAGCTTATCTCATCTTTTAATATATTCATACCGTAAAACCCTTGGGAAATTTTCACAAAATATGTTCATGTTCAAGCATATTTCAGAGACTATTCAGTACAGCTCTTAACTTTTGAAAAAAAATATTTCTTTCCTTCTAAAAAAAAACAAAACGCAAAAATGGAACATCATGCGTCAAGCATTGGTTATAAAACACTTTCCAACACTTCCTAAATATTTTAAAAAGTCGTCACCATTTAAAGGGTCTCAAGACAAATAAAATTGGAAAAAAATGAAAAAAAAGACCATTTTCAACATTTAATATGTAAAAATGTATTTGATTTTAAGACACAATTTAATTGGGATGAAAACTATAAGTAAGTGAAATATTCAAAATTCATATATTAATAAAAAATAATATTAAAAAAATTGCAAGATGCAAAATTAGCATTTACAGGAGCCTCCAAACTGGCAGACATTTGATGAGCAGAAAATCGGAACTTTATTACGCCCAGGATTACAAAATAAATTTTGCAACTATAAGGAAAACTTCAAAAGGAAAACAAAAGAAAACAACAAGAATTCCTGTTGTCCCCAAGAACTTTTGTTGTTGCTGTTATATAAAAATTTCTAGGAATCCAAGTTTCCTAAAAAAGCTTTAGTAACTTTAGAGATTTTTTTTTTTTACAGTGTACTTATACTTCAGATTATAATAATTAACCTGAACCTAAAAAAATTGTATTTAAAGCATTTTTACATTTTAATGCGAAGTTGTATTTAGCTAATACGAAATTTAGAAAATTTCAACACTATAATCACATAAAAAAATATTTTTTTTAATAATAAAAAGGAAATTTTGTTTTCAGTTTATACAGACTAACATGAAACATATCTTTTGAAACTTTCATGAAAAAATATTCGGAGGGTTTTGCGATATCGTGCGCGTTATGCACAAAAAGGTTTGGAGAATAAGGACTTCAAAGTTCCGGAAATGCAGCTTCATCTTTTGAGCGGGTACAATTCTAACAGCCATAATTTCTGTTCTAATAGAAATTTCAAGGAAACAATTATATGAATATGCTGAAAAAAGATAAGAGTTTAACATCTAATTACATTAAAATTTCGATAATTTTTAAACCTTTAAGAGTCTCGAGACACCTAAGGTAAAAAATGATAAAGTAAAAATTTGGAAATCGCATTTAAAAACCTAATTGAGGAATTACCATCAATAGTCTCAAAAATAATCTTATAATTTTGGGAAATCCTGTCCCTGATCTATAGATTTGTATACATGGTATTACTAATACATACATATATACGTACCGGCTTCAAACCGAGATGTATTCGAGATCTTTTCTGCTGCCATGTATATTATTTATACAATTTATACACACCGCAAGTAATAGGCAAAAAATTAGTTAAATTTAAAAATGCCTGTAATTACTGAAAATAGCAATTAAGACAATTGTTATGTTAAAGCAGTATTGTAACGAAATTATTTTGTATGACCCAGCAAATGATTGATGTCTGTTACTCACACCATGGTATGTACTAATCCTGTAGTGTGCCTGACTGAGAGATTCACATAAATTTGCTTGTGT
The DNA here is from genome assembly GCA_963932465.1 of Maratus speciosus. Classification (NCBI taxonomy): domain Eukaryota; kingdom Metazoa; phylum Arthropoda; class Arachnida; order Araneae; family Salticidae; genus Maratus; species Maratus speciosus. The sequence goes on along the minus strand of OZ010788.1, from coordinate 180,874,461 downwards.
TTTAAATAATGTAACATCATTAAAATACACCGGAAACGTTTTTTTTTCGTTTAGACCGTAATCTAACTGATATTTTTAGTGTCCCTGTGAATGAACTATAAATGCTACACAGTTTACTTTCAATACCGAACATTTCAGTCTAAACCTCAATGGCATATATGAATTGTTAGAGCAATCTGAGTATATTTACGAGACTTAGAGCTCGGGGAGATAGACGTCTGGCAGATAGATAAATCAAATTCATATGACCTTTTCAACTATGTTGGAAAGTGTTCACAACAACAACAAAAAACAAAATAAAACCTAAATGAATAGAAAGCTTGAAAAATTGTTCTATTTTAAAATTAAAAATATAGGGTGACTGCGTCAGTAGTTGATACCCTTCCAATACTTGATAAAATTCTTGAAATATTGCAACATTTCAGGCGGAAATGAGATTTACACGTGGCACTAGGCACTATTTTTGTCTGAATGTTGTAGCACATGTTGTCATATTGCTGCGAGTTGCCTGTAGTAAGAGAAACCATTTTATGAATTTTGTTATTAGAAAATGTAAACACTTAGTTTTTGATTAGTTGGAGACAAGTACGATAAGTAAAAATAATCCACTTTCATCTTGCTTATCTCATATAATAGTTTTATATGTATTATTGTTAATCACAGGTTAAGCATGATATTTTAAAGATTAATTTTGGAATTTTCGACTGATTTATTCGATTGATCAACTACTGGGAAACGAAAATTAAAGAAACTATTTGCTTATAATTTTGTTGCTATTTAATTTCAGCAGATTTAATGTTTGCCCATGATAGGACATTCATTAATAGTTGTAGCAATTATGTTAGTTTACTTCTAAAACTCAAAAGGAAGGAAATATAATAAAAACACCATAGCAACGAACTTATTTGATCAACTAGTTTTTTATTGCAGCGTTCACATGCTAAAACCATCTATATGGATTACCTTTTATAACAGATCCAAACAGAAAAATATCCCAGACGATGAGACAATGAGTATAACGAGATGTTAACGGCATGAAGTTTAGAATGATTCTGATTCATAAAAGACGTAATGGATGTTAAATTTTACAGGAGTATTTGGCAAGCTATAGATGTTATATAATTTTTAACACATGTCGTCATAGATGAAACGTGTCAAAAAGTTCACTTAGTCTTTCTGTCTCCCCATCTACCTGTCGGTCCGTACTCTAACTCGCGTCAGTATTCAAGGATTGGCATGTATTTTCTAATATTTTAATAGAATATACCATCAATTGTTTACTATTGAAATTTAATTTTGTTGTATTTCTAGTTTGTTTACCATCGGAACAATCCACAAAATATGTAAGCCATGGGAACTTCGGAACCATAACAATTTTTTTAATAATATTCTGTTTGTATTAGAAAGTGTTTCAAAATCCATGCCTGGTGCATAATACTTTGTTCTCTCTAATACTTACGATAGGTTTAACCACCAAGACATGCCATCGAAATATTTTCATATGTTGAAAAAAGCAGAGAAATGCGTGTACAACTGTTAAAAAAGGATAATGATTTCCATCCTCAGTTGGAAATCTCATTGCACTATATGGAAAAAAATAATAATATTCTGTTTGTATGGGAAAATGTTTCAAAATCTATGTCTGATAAATAATCTTTTCTTCTTGTTAATACTTGAAATAGGTTGAACCATCAAGACAGAACTCAAGATCGGACTATTTTCATGTGTTGAAAAATGCCGAGAAATGCGTGTACAACTGTTAGAAGAAATGTAGTAGAAAAAATTAAAATCTCAAGATTAGGACAAATATAACGCAATGAGTATGGTTACTAAGCAAGAAAAAATAGACAAAATAGTGACATTCTACATTGAAAATAGAATATATATAAATAATTTATTAATACACAAATTAGTATTGCGTTAATTAATGACAAAAAGTTAAAATCATTCGATATAGACATAAATGTAAGAAAACAAGTATTTCACAGTTTTTTATTTCCTTTATGGTATTCTGTAATAGATTTCTGTTACTAATACCATATTTCTTTTAATTACATGTTATGAAACGTCTTAAAAATTGACTTTAACTAAATATATGATAAAATTCTTCTTTCAGTAGAGTGAATTCAAATAAAATCTATTGTCAAAGTAAGCTTTTTACTTTTGTATTTTTGTACCTTTAAGCATTTTTGTTTCCTTATTTTATTCATGCTCCATAAACACCCTTGAGAAATCTTTAGTAAAATATTTCACTATAGTAGCATATTTCACATATTTTTGTGAGAGGTTTTACTTTGAAGAGTAGACAGTTTTAATTTTCATAAAAACAACATAGTTTAAAATACTACACGAGAAAAGTTTTTCTTTTTTGTGAAACAAAATAAACTATTATTCCATTAATGTGTAAGGTTTTTCTAAAATATGAAAAGTCGATGAGATAAATTTTTAATAGATCATTGTACAATTTTCTGCGAGGTTTGTGCAATTATCTATTTATTACTTTTATACTTTAAAACATTTATTTAATTAGAGATATTTTTTGCTTAAAAGACATTTTAGATATAAAACTTCAAAATGACAAAAACGCTGAAGATAATTGTCTTTTTGTTAGATTTTATTTATGGTATAAATATATTTACACACTTTATTAAATTTTTTTTATTCAAAATTACCTTATTCAACCACGTAAATTAAATCTTCGAATAAAACTGATTTTTTAACTTTTCACTTGACAATTGAAAAAAAAAAAAAAGTTAAAATTTCAAAAATGATCAAAAGTGTTTTTTTTTTTTTAATTTCATTCAAAACAGATGCATCTTAGTGTTTTAGCAGATTATGCATGGCTGAAAAAAACAAAAACCTGTCGAATTAATTTTCTAACAACTTATAAAGATTACAGGATATCCCTGGGAATTTCTTTTTCTATTTTGGAGCATTTGTAGCCAAAACTGATGGATAGGATATGACCAAATTTTGTGTTTAGATTTTTCAAGGCATCAGGTGATAGATTAAACATAAAAATAACGCCAAACATTAAATAACAAAGCGTTATTGAGCTTTGGTATACTTATTGTGCATAGGACGCTTATTAAGTGGGAAACACAACTCATTTGAATAAAGAATAAACTTGAACTTCTACATAAGGGAAAATTGATGGCTCTTCTGTTACGTACACATGATAGAAAGTAGATAATTCATTTTTTTTTTAGATTAATGCTAAAATCTCATTATATTTTATTCAGACAATGCGGGAGTTTTCTATAATGGCCGAAACATTTCCTTATCTCACTTATAATTTTTTCAAGACTTATTATCCTTCTGGATTTCCAAGCATAGAACATGTTCACTTATTTTTACTATAAATGTCCCCAAACAAGAAAAGATATTTTATTCATCATTTGTCTCTCCGTAAGTGACATTACTATAACGGACATATCTATATTACTATAGACGGATTACCATAACGCATCGTCCAAATTTGCGACATTCCATCCATTTTTCCTTTTTGTTGATTTGCATTGACATCCAGAGCACAGAATCAAGACTACCAAAGCAATCAAGACCACAAAGAACATCAAGGCTGCATTATTATTTCATTATTTCGAAACAAAATTCTTCGAAGAATATTTCTAATAATACATGAGATTGATCATCATTGAATAAGAAAAGTGTAACGAAAAAAGATAGTTTACGAATGAGAGCCCTATCGCTTTCCTTAAGTAATTTGAAAGTGAAGTTTAGCAGAATTTAGATAACTACACAAAACTACAAAGTATTGTAAACAGCTGAGGTGAATGTAGGTTTAACTGTTGTATCAATTTTACAGCCGTTTTTACGTACGTTCCTCTTTATATAAATACGTACTATCTATAGTCTTCGTCTGGTCCGTCCGTCCGTCTGTCTGTCTGTCTGCATATAACAGTGCAAAAAGTACCGTCTACACCTAAAGCACCTTACCTTACGTCTATTGGTATAAATTTCTGAAAGTCCTATTTAACCTGTTTTGCGTTTTTAACACTTTCCAGCATGGTTGAAAGTGTTTATGAATTCGGTCTGTCTGTCTGTCTGCACGAAAGCTAACTTATTTTAATGTAGTTGGATTGCACTGTTATTGATACATAGTATTATTAGGATTTACTATGCCATGCTCGGTATTGAAAATAAAGTATGTAGTTTATTCATAGTTTATTTAGGCATTCAAAAGTATTCCATTACATTATGGTGTATGGGGAAATGTCGTAAATATAGAAATGCGTAGCACTTATATTTGCCGTCTGGTCCGTCCATCTGTCTGCCAGACTGTCGGCATATAACAGCGCAATATATACCCAACCGAATGGTTTGATATTTAATATGTATAATTGTTACAGAATTTTATCGAATCATATCAAATTTTATGAAAATCAAATCAAAACATTAAAAATTATTAATAAAGTTTCTTCATTATGTTAAATCCAATCATATGCAATTAATTAAATTATATGATATCCCGTGATAGGTAATGACTCTATATTGCCATGGTGATGGCGTCCTGTTAAAGATGGAGAAATATACACTATATGGCCAAAGGTGACTGATCACTTGCAATTTTAGACGTTTTGTTACATATATAGAAAAATAGATAAGGAATTAACCTGAAACAGCAGGTGTGTAAACAGTATAGAATAGGTCATATATTTCTTTGAGGTTTTTTCCCCGAAACCTCATGGGGGACCGTCAATAAACTGAAAAATAACGAATAACTTTTGGATAACCCTGTAAAAACTAATGTAGAAAAAGCGTTTAAAACTGCACATTATGATTAAGTGGCTTATTGTAATATACTGTGTTCATTTCTATGAGGATAGCATGTACACTCGTAGAGAAATTTAACTTTTTATAAAAAGAGTTCCAAATTTTGCCAAGTTTTTTTGCTTATAATTAGTACACATTTCAATATAAACAAAAGTTCTTTTCAGAAAATATGACTAACAACATTGCACAATACTTTCTGCAATCAGAATTAAAAAATAATAAAAATTGGATGAAAAACGAGCAGGTTTACTAAAAAATTTTTCACTGTGCATGCGCGAATGCAATCAAAATATAATGTGCATAACGTATTAGCTAAGTATTTAGAGCAACTTTTGTGAAAGTCTAAAAATCATAGCTTGAAAATTCTGAAAATTATCGTCGATAGAATTAGCTCGAAATCCGTTGTTCCCAAAAAGTAGCAAAAATATGAGGGGTTGTATCAAATATCTGTTGATTAGTGCCAAAATAGCGTACACATTATTGCACGTACATATTTAGATACAACCCCTCATCTTTTTGCTTCCTTTTGGAAACAACGGATTTCGAGCTTATTCTATCGACGATAATTTTCAGAATTTTCAAGCTATGATTTTGAGATTTTCACAAAGTTGCTCTATAAACTTAGCTAATACATTATGCACATTATAATTTGATTGCATTCACGCATGAGCAGTGAAACATTTTTTAGTAAACCTACTCATTTTTCATCTCATTTTTATTAAGTTTTAATTCTTATTGCAGAGTATTGTGTAAAATGTTGTTTGTCACATTTTCTGAAAAGAGCTTTTTTATATTAAGGACTCTGTAAATTATAAACAAAAAACTTGGCGAAATTTGGGAATGTTTTTATAAAATCCTTAATTTCTCTACGAGTATACATGCTATCCTCATAAAAAATGGACATAATAATAATCTCGACTTTGAACTTCGACAAATAATCTCGACTTTGAACGCTTTTGCTACATTAGTGTTGAAAGGATTATCCAACAGATATTCGTTATTTTTCAATTTTTTGACGGTCCCCTGTGGGGTTTCGGGAAAAAATCTTCACGGAAATATATGACCTCTACTATACTGTTGCCACACTTGCAGTTTTAGGTTAATTCCTCATGTATTTTTTTAGATATTTAACAAAACGTCTAAAATTGCAAGTGACCGGTCACCTTTGGCCATATAGTGTAATTTCTCCACTACGGAATTTATATATAATCGTAGCAAAATCTGTATCCATGCATTTTTGCATAAGAATTTAATTTTCTTGTTATGTATTCTTACCATGTTTACTATAAATTCCTAATAGATTTTTCGGATCATGTACCCGGTTCTATTATATGCATGCAAATGCTCTGTTGTAGAAAAATACCACTAATCATAAGTAAGGTAACTTTTAACAAACGTATACATTTATGATGCAATTCAAAATATCTGATAGCTATACTTTATACCATGAAGTAGTAAGCGGTAAAGTATTTTACAAGTTAACTGCGCGTGATTAAGATACACTGGACATTTAAAGTACACTCTTGTGACCCGTAAAAAAAAATTATTTATTAGTAGTTGGAAATGTTTTTATAGGAGAATTTCAAAGTATAATATATAAAAATTTGAAAAGAAATTTTTTATTTACATATTTCTTTTGTTTCAGCAAGCCTTTCTTTTCCCCTATTATTATTGTTTTATCTTTTCTACTTACATTGGAAACGTTCTTCTGCAAAGTATTGTAAATTTTTAAAGGATATTTTCATTATAGAAAATAGAAAAATGTTAAAAAAATTTTAAGTTTATGTCTCTTATAATACGCTGGAAAAAGAATTAATGAAACATTTTTTTAAAAAGAATTAATGAAACATTTTTTAAAAAGAATTAATGAAACTTTTTTTTTTACTTTTCAATAGAAATATAATATATTAAACATGAATAGAAACTGCGTAAACAAAAGAAAATTCTTTTATTTCTCTGCGCATTAGAATTCTGCTTGACTGAACTTTATTACAAATAAATTTAATTCATAACTTAAATAATATTTCAATATAGAAGCTTACGAAAATATGAAATAGTAAGTTGTTTAAATTCAATCAATTTAAATTGAAATAAGACTTTTTTCAGATGAAAAATGAACTTTGAAAAATATTTCAGCTTTAGCTTAAAATAAATAAAATGAAATTATAAATAAGATGTTTTAAGCAAATATTGAGAAAATAAGTTTTTTTTTTATTGACCATAAAAATGTAATATTTTACTGTATGTAGCTTTTCAAATATTTTTTTTTCACAAACCGATGAAGCATTTAATATGCAGGATAATTTAATAGTTACAATAGCACTAAAAACTCAAAAGTTTGAAATTCGAAAAGTGTAGAATATAGCACGATACTATGTTTACAAAATTATACAGAAAACCATCAGATTATTTTAATAACGAAAAATATTACTGCAAGAATAGGCGAATACATTTACCATTGGCACGTATTACCGTTTAATTCTGTTTCGCTTGCATAGCTGCCAATCATTTGATTTTTCCAAGCCTTAACTCTCATTTTAAACAAAAATTTTATTTAATGAATGAAAAGATATAACTACTACATAACAAAAGGGTAAAGTTTTATTTTTTGAAAATTCTGCATCTGCACAATATTAATTTTAACAAAATTATTCAAATTGGTAAATTAATCATATGATTTTTAATTTCCAACTTAGAGAAAAAGTACCCAAATTTTGAACAAGGAAACATTACCGTAAAGTGCCAGTGCTCTACAGCAGACAATGCCAGAATTGGAAGAGCATTGGCAGCTTAATAGTGGTTCGAGTCCTGACCTGGATATTTTTTAACTCAGCTAGAAACTTACAACTCGTATCTGTATTTGATTTAAAAAACAAGCAACCAGAAGGTTGACAGTTACGCGTTTCTCCGCTGAACTAGATGCTACATAATTCGGAATGATGCTAAAAGTACTTACTTTCTTTCTAACCGATGACCAGGCCCCTACCTGCCGGGTCTCCCCAGCTGAACGGGTTTGATACCTGGTATCGGGGCGGTGACATGACCAACTAATCGCCGCGTAGCGGCAATAAATCTCTGATGAGGGCCTAGGTCTTAATACTATCGACTGTGCTTACTGCTTAGATGTGAACTTAGTTAAATCGGTTACTTAACATGATAACATGCTATTACTTAACATACTTAACATGCTAAGAGTACTTATGATGCGACAGACAAAATTCGTGTATTTCCAACAAAATAACGATGCTTTGTAAGAGGCGTGACGTCATCATATTACGTTGAGTAAAAAGTTTTCCGCCAATTTGTTTTTTGTAAAATGATAAATACATACGAAATCATCAAAACTAATTCGGCTAGTAATCTCCGTTTAAATATATAATCGTCTGCCAACATTTTGGCAACTTTTCAATCCCTTCTGTGTAAAATTAGGGCGTGCGCGAGCACAGAAAGAGATCGACCTCATTTATGACCTCCTCATTTGAATCGAACTTGCGCGATCAAGATGCAGCTGGAGATGAAAAAACATACAGAAATCTAAAGGGGCCATGTCGGGGCTGTATTTTGGATGTTGCATGAAATACCACTCTACCTTGTAGAGCGTCCAACCGATCACTGTACTAACGTGTGGCCGGCGTTATCTTAATGAAAAAGAACCCCTTCCTCCTGAACTCGTTTTTTCGTTTTTCGCGAATGGCTCGCGAACTTTAATTAGTATTTTCTGTATATTGTACTATTCATAGTCTGTCCTCTTTTCAGGTTCTCTTTGTACAGAATTCTGCGACAATCCCACCAGATGCAGAGATACCCCTTCTTGTTAGTTAGTGCACGTTTTGCATCCGAGCCTACTGATTCCCCAAGTGCACAACCCTCCTTTAAGGCTTATATTGTTGTAGTACATCCATTTTTCATCAAAGGTCACAATTCTGTCCAGAATGTTCTCTTTCCTTTGATCTCTGAGCGGTACCAAACAAGAATTTTTTCTCTTGCGCTTGTCTTCAGCAGTCAATTCGTGAGGCACCCAGCGGCTGAACTTAAACGTTAGATTTATGCTTTTCAGATCGTTAATTATTGTTTTTTGTTAAACGTTAATCTCTAACGCAATAGTTTGTCTTGAATCATTTCTGGCTTGATGAATGATTTGCTTTAACTGCTCACAATCAACTTCAATAGGGCGGCCAGAACGTGGTTCATCTTTAATGTTGAAATTTCCAGCTTTAAACTTCCGAAACCAAAATTTGTATAAAAAAAAACCAGTATTTATGCCCAAACTTTCACACATTTTTCTGTGGCATTCAGTCGCACTGAGTTTGTTCCGGATATTATAGTACATAATCGTTCTGAGCTGCTGGTGTGATAGCTCTATTTTAAACACTTTTTTGAAGCCAAGATAATAATTTTTAACAAAAAATTACACAGCCATTTAGTTCCTATGCTCTGCTTTCGAATGCAAAAAATGTTTGGTTGAAAAACTAACAACCACACAAATGACAGCTGTTGGCGCGAAGGTATATCTCCTCGGCGAAAAACTTTTTACTTAACGTAATATTTCCTACAAAGCATAGTTAATTTGATAAAGGTGTGTCAAAGTATTTTCATTACTTTTACAATTTTTCGTGAAAATTCCCTTTAAGCTTTTCGTTAGAGACATATATACGTTTGTTGTAAAAATGGGTATAGAAATTTATTTACCTTAGGGCTAAAGATTAAACCAACTCCTTTTCCTTATACGTATTCTCAAACATCAAATTTATAACCATCTTTTAAAATACACTATGGATTTAAAAATCCAATTCTAAAATAAAAATTTAAGTACAGTAGAATCTTATTAAGGCGCTTTTCAAGGACTTAGAAAAGAGTCAAGTATTAGCGGGATCACGTATTAAACATGAGTTACATAAAGGATTGCAGGAATCGCACAGAAATTTACACATCTAGTCGTATAAATGAATGTTAGGGCTTTAGTTTATATCTTTAGGTCGACAATTGCTCATTTGAACCATATTTAGATTAAAATTTAACTGCATTCAAGTTTAACGCATGGTTTATTTCTATACGACCTATTGAAAAAAACATAGCTGCCAAATTGTACGGATATTTGATACCACTAAAATTCAATAGAATATTTTTCTTGTTTCACCGTTAGAAATAGCTAGATTTCGGCGATTGCTTTAGGTAAAATTTATTGTTAAATTTTAGTGGTGGGAAAAATTCGTACAAGTTAGCAGCTATGAAATAATGATTGACACAAAATGTTTTCCAATGCCTTCATTGTCGATTAATTCGTTACAACCAAAAGAAAAACCAGTAAAAAAATAGTTTTGCAGCTAGTCTAGTTTATTTTAACACAACCAGAAAAAAAAATAATTTATTTGCAGGACTACACAGATTTAAAATCATATTTAGCACTTGTGATAGTGGCCTTAAAGTTAGTCTCAAATTAATTATTTCAAATTTGTCGATTGTGTCTTGATTTTTAACAGGATATATAACATTGTTTTTGAAGTATTTATTGAATTTGCGAATCCTTTTTTTTCTTCGTTTGCTCTTCAGTCATATTTCATATAATAACTTCATATAATAACTTCATATAATAACTTCATATAATAACTTCATAAAATAACATATAACGTCTTTTTGATTCTTTGACTATATTCCATATGAACACGAAATTTGCTATAACGTAACAAAACAATAATCTGCTTGACTCCAGGAAACTCGTGGTGCATCAAGTCACCGTCTAAGAATAAAAGATGTGCAAGATCACATTAGAAGACAGTAAGGAAGAAATAGAATTGAAGATGAAAGAACCTTACCCATTGTACTTCAATGCATTTAAACAGTACTAGGAAGGCTTTATTTCTTACAGTGTACTAGAACTAAAAATAAGAATCGACAATATACACCGCGCCAAGAAGGAAAAACAGGTAAATAAATGCGACAAAAATTCGTCTATTTTCCACTACTTCAGTAAAACCAACACACAAAACGAGAGCCAAAGTATATTAGGACGGAGAATCAAAGAAGAGTTGCAGTATTTCCAAATAAGCCGTATTTTCTTATTCAAATATCTACTATTTTTATTTATTAATAACATTCGCTTTGATTAATATGTCATTAAATAAGGCATACATTATTATTATTGGACAGTTGTGATATCTGAATTTTAAAAAAATCTCACTAAATTGGACTATTGGTCTAACGCGTAATAAGCGAGATATTATTGACTCAAGGGACCGAAATGTATAGCCTACTAAGCGGGATAGCGAGTTAACAATGAGCGGTTTAATCGGATACGCCTGTATAAACTTAAAAGTATTCCCTGAAGCATAAGTTAAAGTTTAACAAGATTATATGAAGAACTATTGATAAAAATGTTACATTTGTAAATGTTGTCTGAAAAGAAAACATTTCTGAATTATAGATTTTGGAAAAGTTACTTTTATTTATTTTTTATATTTAAACAGCAAACTAAATGGAAATAAGTTTTACACTAAACGTTTCATAGTATTTTCGAGAGAGAATAAAGTATACAAATTTTAAACATTTCCATTGAAATATTCATGTCTCTTGAAAGAACATTTGTGTATCATACTGCATTATTAACACAGCGTTTTCGATATAAAAGTAAATATTTATACAAGGGAAAATACGTTGCATTATGAATCAAAAGATGTTTATTTCTAAACTCAAACACATATATAAAAGATGAATTTCTACAAATTTACAAAAACATTCAATAGTACTTACTTTACTTAAATTTGTCAAAATGTAAATTTATTATATACATTCGGAAGATACATCGAGATATTTGTTAGTAGATGGAGTTGCTGTGTAACCAAAAAAATGTAGTAAATTTACCAGAGTACTTTAGTTTACATATAAAGTGTTTTTATACAGCCTATTAATAAATTATAAAATTCTATGTTTACAAATTAGGAAGTAGTTTACAGATTTTATTATAATTTAAATATATAAAATATAATGGTACAACAAAATTAGTTCAACTATGTTTCAGCAATTTAAGGAATGGTATAAATGATTAAAATAATGGAAATATTAGAAATAAGTGAGAAATACATTCTTAACAAAATTTAAGCCTACTTGTCCGAAAACAAAAAAGGCATGAAAATCAGTTTGATATAGATTGTCTATATTTTCTTATAATCGCAAGCACATCCTCCTTCCTTTAAGTAATCTATGTTTTAAGTTCTGTTTCAGTAATATGGAAAGTTTATTCATTGTATAGACCGCAACTTAATATACCCTGAAGTTTTTCCATTGGGTTCAAATCTGAACTTCGGATTATCTTAACGAAACTTATATATAACGACTTTTTTATTAACGAAACTTTTTTTTATAACGAAACTATCATAACTAAACATTTTCTTTAAAAGACAATTCCTGTGTTGTTTAGATGCATAGTAAGATGTTTTATCCTACTGAAACATCAACTCAACATCACCTAATAAAGGTTTAAATAGTATGAAAAGATCTTGTACCTGATTTTGATATTTTTTTAAGATTTCTTATGCCAGAAATTACCTGTAAATCTATCATGAAGAAACATTTCCGAAATCATGCGCTCATTTGTCGATGGAAGCATTATTTTTGTTCCTTCCTCGATGCATGTCAATAATATTTTGTAGCGATCTGCGTCGTAAAGATTAAATATATTCATCAAAGAATATGATTTATTTTCCCTTATCAACCAATGACAAGATATATTTAGTCCATTTTCGCCTTTTCAGCAGATAATGTTTTAATAACTTTGATATTTTCTTCTCTTTCCAAACTTTGGTGTTAGCATTTGACTGAAGACACTTCCAAAACGTGACGTATGATTTTTTTTTCTTTTATTGCTTAAAAGATTCTAGAGTCGAAATTTTTTTTTTACGTAGATAGAAAAAACCTATGTGGATTTTCATGTGCTTCAACTTTCTGCCGCTCAGATTGTTTTCATTTGCTTTGATAATCCTTTAAACATTTTAAACAGTTGAAACATGTTTAACAATTCAATTTGTCTTTCTGTACCTCTGTTTGCTTTGCCCTGCTGAAACTGTTGTAACGATATTTGGATTCGCTTGAAATGCTTTATGTGTTATTGAAGCTTAACGTATAATGTTTGGTATTGAAAATTAACTCTGAGGTACTTGTAGTTCGCTTATTGATATGCACAAAAGAATTCTGTTACAATATAATCCACAAAGGAAAAATCATTTCCGAAAATGATTTTGTGATTTAATTCATATTAACGATTGACGATATTAAAAATTATTATACGATATTACATAATCGTAAGATTCATATTTGTGGTGCTACAATATGTTTATCAGGAGTATAGAATAGAGCTGTTTCAAATAGTATGTTTTGAGTAACGAGTATTCTCTTTGACATGAAGTGCGATTCATTACCTTGCAATATTCTTCCTTACTGCAACAGCACACTGCAGAAGTAAATGAAACAAACTTAAAATTCTACCTACACTTATGTGATTGATGGATGGGGCAGAGAAGTCCGGTTCAGAAAGAGGATGGTTTGTGTTTGGACTTCTGACCTTAGAGATAGAAGATTATTCTCGGAAAATTTGTCGTCAATTTTTTCCCTCTTGTATCACACACATGTGTTTATTACATGGGTTTCGTTACTTTAGCACTAGATTAGCAAAAACTGGTTCATTCGCTGAAAACGTTCAAATGAGTCTTTGATAGAAGCTTTTGAATGCACGTGGTCAATAGCAGAACAAACTTATTTTGGAAGAACGATTGCTCTAAGGACATTTATTCTTTTAGTGATTACACTTTTTATCTCAAAGTTATAAAGTGATGTATGAATTTTTCAAAGGGAAGAGAATCATTTAAAAAAAATTCCATGCATGTATTCGTATTATAAGAAGGAATTACTGAAACATAAATCCAAGCAATAGCGGTCCAAGATTTTTTTTTATGTTAATTAATCAATTTACTGTAAAACGAACAGCAGCTTATATTAAAATAAAATATTTATTGTAGTGAGATTTAAAGATGGACAAGTAGAGATGTGAAATATAATTTTTGAAATTAGTAATTTTATTCTCAAACGCATAAAAAGAGCAGGGGGTTTTGATCAGAAATTAAGAAAACAATTTTTGTCTCTCTGTTTCCTCTAAGTGCAAAGTATGTTTCTGGAGATACGGAGAAAATTGGTGTTTGAATGAAAATTTTACACTTGCCAGTAATTGAAGATTCGTTATAAGACAGCAGCAAATTATAACATGATTGCGAATTTTACGATTTTATGTATTACACAAGTCTATGAATGTCAAATCATTTTTTTTTTTCAATGTGGACGGTAGAAAATATGATTTTTAGATCCACGTTAAGGATAATTTGCGTTATAGACACGTTCCGTAGTTGCAGATGTTACTGTTTTCAGTCAATAATGGACATTTCTATTAAACATAATCAATTAGTAGTTTATTTCTGTCATATGTACAGTAAAACCTGTTGAGGCGGAATCGGAAAAAAACTCAGAAACATTTCGTTTTAGACAGAGTTTTTGTTGTAGCAAGTGAAATTATGATATATTATTTTTGTAGAAATGAACAAGGAAATATATCCATAAAGGTTAGAATTTCTCTCTGACATTGCGTTTTTTATAGCTGCCTTTGCGTTTTTTATAGATGCTTTGATAGTTGTATCTCGGCATCTATAAAATAGAATTCAAATATTTATTTAAAATGTTGATTAATATATTTTTTTTTCATTCAACAAAATGTTGTTATATGCTTTTTTATAATGAGCGTTACAGCTGGGCATCAGTTTCTATTGCATAGAGAAGGGCTAAATTTAGAATTTGAAGTTAATTAAATTTCTACGTGTTAGTCTAACGTCGCATTTAAATACCAAACATGGGGTCTGTCTAGCCGTGTTTTTTTTAATACCTTAATCTTGGAGTTAAGTTTTTTATAAAAATGCATATTACTTCGTAATTGTTGACGTGGAACTACGCTATTTAAATTAATGTATTATAATAATAAAGATTAAAAGTTTGAGATGTGAACTGTCGATTTTATCATTACGTAACACCAAAAATCAGCATTGATCCGCAGATCTCAAATCTGGTATTAGAATTTTCAAATTCGAATTAGTTTTCGAAATATGAATTTTTTTTCTAATTTTATATATATATTTTCTAATGATGACAACTCAAATTTTAATCAAACAGACATTTTCTTTTTCATATTTCAGAAAAGGTTGACATGATAACGCGGCTATTGTTGTTTATTTGATAACAAATGTTTATTTACTTTTATTTCTTTTTTATAAATTATATAAATTATTTTGTTCTATAATTATTAATTTTTTTTATATTTCCTTTTGAAAATAATAGAAAATGATTAAAAAATACAGTACTACTTAGTTATTCCGTCGACCAATTTCGCCAAATTATATAAATCGCCAAAACACTCGCACATTATACAAATTGATATAATGTTTAATTTAAATAACGAAAGAACAAATAAATTAGTATAACATTAATAAATATACAAATAAAAAGTCGAAATAAAAATCCCTTGATGACGTAAACACGTGTAACTTGTTTAAAGTCAAGTGAATGTGACATTTACGATCAACCATTATTGGCATTTAATCTTATAGTTTGGCGATAGAACCTATTGAAAATAACATAATTTTTGTTAAATAAACCATAGCCTGAAATCCTTACAAACTAAAACACATATTAAAATACAATTATTTTAACAAATCTGAAACTTAACTAATAAAAGTTAACTCAATCGTAATATTTGTACGATTACTTTCAAAGCGCAGATACCTTGAAATAATTTTAAGTATTTTATATGCGATCCCTGAAAGCATGGCCGAAATCATCTGTTTTGAGATGCAAAAAAGTGGTATAAGTCATGCATTTCAAAGCTTCATAACTCGGTCAGTTTTAATGTTAGATGAATGGGACTTTTTTTTTGTCTTACTTGTTACTGTCACAGTAATTTTTTACTAAATGTCACTAGGACCGGGGGACAGTATAAAAATTTAAATTTCGAAATTTTTTAATAAATGTTTTTCTTGATCCAAATCGCTTTAAAAATAATTCTGAACTTAATTTAAAGTATTTTTACTTTCTTGTAAGAAAGTATTTTAATCGAAATTTTTTAGACTTCCGGTTTTCGACGGATTTACACGTTTTAGAGGTCAGATATCCCAAAAAACATGTTTATAGAAAATGTCTGTCTGTCCGTGTGTCCGTGTGCCCGTATGTCTGTCGCCATTGAAACCATCAAAAAGTGTATGAAGTTATGGATAGAATTGAACCAAATTTTTATTTTAAATTTTAGGCTATAGCAAGCAGGTCCTCCCTGAATTTTGAAAAAATCCGCCGTTAGGGGGCGCTGTAATAGCGATTATTGTGTATTTTGAATATTGTACCATCGAAAAGTGTATGAGGTTATGCATATAATTGAACCAAATTTTTTGTGCATGTTTTTGACCATGTCAAAAAGGTCCTCCTTGAATTTGGAAAAATTCCACCGGTAAGGTGTGCTGCAATCGCGATTTTTGTGCCATTTTTGTGCATTTTGAATATTGTACCATGGAAAAGTGTAAGAAGTTATGCATAGAATTGAATCAATTTTTTGGTGTATGTTCTTGGCCATTGCGAGAAGGTCCTACCTGAATTTGGAAAAATTCCGCTGGTAGGTGGTGCTGTAATAGTGATTTTAGCGCATTTTGAATATTGTACCATCCAAAAGTGTTTGAAGTTATGCATAGAATTGAACCAAATTTTTTGTGTATATTTGTGGCCATGGCTAGAAGGTCCTACCTGAATTTGGAAATATTCCGCCAAAAGGAGACACTATAATAGCGTTTTTGGTGTAATTTTCTTAGTTCTATTGTAGACCAGAGGCTGGTGAATCGACGGGAACTTCCTGTCCTGATAACCCGGCTATTCGCGAACAGCTGATATGCAACAGAATAACGAAAAACTATTCATCTTAATAAATATCATGATTGAGAACTCGCTTTTACTCCAATTAATTGACTGAAGCAGAAATTTAAGATGACAATCAAAGTTGTTATAGCATTGAACTAATAAAAATAAAATATTGACATTTGTAACAATATTTTAAAATATTGAAATATATGAGATAGAAGAAAGTTTTTGGATTGGCACATCCAAATAGTTATAATTGGAAGCATGCATGTAGAACCAACGGTTGGGAAAATAAAGGTCGGTTAGGTTATACGTGAACACCTTATATATATGTATATATGTATATATATATACATCGACTTGGAGTTTTAAGTGAGTATGACATATATATATCACACTTGTTTAAAATTGAGCAAGGCAAACGATTATGATTATAATTCAGATTTTTTGACATTTCTTTTGATGTTTTAAGAATAATTTCTATTTTGATTTATTGGCCAAAAGGAATAGTTTAATTGTTAATCAAATGCATGTCGAATTGGTTTTCCAATTTGCACGAAAAGGTTTATAACAATATTTGTATAAATCAAATCATTCGATTTAGTAAAATTTTTCCATTGATTTTAATTTTGTTAAACACAGTTTAAAATTTTTAGCTAACTTATTTTACAACAACAATTATCCAAATAATTTTTTAAGATATCGTTTTTAGCTACACCAGAAAAATAAATGTCAACATTGTGGTTTGGCGGGATGACTATATTTGAATGACTGCCTCAGTTACTACAAATAAGACAGTATAAGAAAAAAGCCTTAAGCAGTATTTCACCTTTTTATCTCTCGGGCCTCAAACATACGTTTGTGAAGTTAGGTGGGCCATAAACATACGTTTGTGAAGTTATGCGGTCCGTAAACATACGTTTATGAAGTTAGGTGGGCCGCATCACACGTAAAAAACAGTAATTGAAATAGTAAGATAACGAAAATAATTTAACAAAGCAATATTACAAGATTAATATCATTAATATTGTTAAACCTTTGTCTTGAAAGAAACGCTATGAAAGTATTTTATCACGACTATTTAAAATAATAAACTTCGTGATAGATTACTATAGCAAATGTTGCTGAAATAGGCCGAGAAGTTTTTTGTAGTTTTTAGAAATAGCAGCTTAAGCATTTTGTGTGCAAATGTTTTTCCCGAAAAACGGCAAACCCTAAAAAATAGCATTAGTTATATCAAACGTATAAAACTTTATAAAAGTTACAGAATTTCAAAGTTCTACAGAAAGAAATCGGGAGAGTTCTTACAGAAAATATTTTTTCCTCGAGGTAAAAGCTTTATTTTGTTTTAATTATAGTAATATACAGTGCAAATTTAATTATTCTAGAATAAAGTTTAATTACTGATTTAAGTAATGTGTACAACACTATAGCACAAATAGGACTATATGTTAAAAGAACTTCTAACTAAGCAGCAGTTAAGAATTTTTAACATAATTTTTAATTATTAATAATAGAAAAGCAGATTTTGTCTTCCGATGAATACATAAAAAGCAAGCAAGAAGATCTTAAATACTTTTTATTCACATTTCAATTAATTTTGTAAATAAAGTTAATGATGATGCGTCTCGGGCGACACATAAAAGGGTGCCGGGCCACATGTGCTCTGCTATCCGTAGGTATAATTACCAGTAGTTTTTAACAATAAAAATCACACAAATTATGTAAGGATTACTTGTGCAGACTATTAATAACTGGTAATATGCTAACGTGACATTTTGACACATATTCGAAAAGTAAAAAACATTTAATACGTCTGTCTTTAAAGTAATTTATCCTGTGGCGCATACAATCGATTTTCTATTATGAACTTATGTATTCAAAGTGTTCTGAAAAAACGGATCTTCCCTTCGTGAACATTTTAAACATTGATAACTATCTCATAAAAGGAAATGAAATATACGTTTCTATTTGTTACATGTCTCTACATGTTACATGTTATTGAAATGCTACATAGTTTTTAAACCTCGTGTTGTATGAACTAACAAAAAACGCAGCAATGGAAAGCAGGCAAGATAACCAATATCCTGTTGAATGCAGATTCCTCTTTTGTGCGCGTAAAGAAATACCTATATAGTATTTCTATGCTTAGTCTTATATAATATGCATTTTACGTTTTTCAATTCTCCCTATAAAATTTCAACTGAATAAAATGCGAAAAATATAATAGTCTAAATCATATAGATAAATTATTAACAATATCGCCTGTTTTATGAAAAATATGTTGGACAACGTGTTACTGAAACGACTGGCAAGAGGTATGATCAAACAAATGAAATGCAAATAAATAACCTTTAAGCCCTTCTCGACGAGCGGGTTTATACGTTATGTACAGGTGTTCATAATCCTTGTACTAATTATAAACAGAATGGGTTACCTTAACCCATTTTGGACCGCTGTCCTGTAAATAGGACAGCTAATAAAACTTTTTTTAAAATAAAATTGGTAAGGATTTTCTTGATGCATTTTGTTATGACGTCTTTAAAATACATAAAAGTACAACATATAAACAACAACAACAAAAAACAAAACAAGTAACCAATTAAAATTTAATTGAACAAAATCTATTTAAAAAATTCTTTAAAAATTGGGATCTTATAATCTAGAATTTTACTGTTATTATTACCTTTTTATTGGAGAAATCATAGAGTATTTTTGTACAATATAAACAGTATTTTTAAAGTAAAATAAAATATTTGCTCATAAAATTAGTTTATTTATGCATTTTATATGTTCTTACTACGTGTCCTACTAATATATCCTGTTTATAGGACAGCTAGTTACTTAAAAGATTAAAAACTTTGTTTTCAAAATTTTGCTAGTATTTACTTAATTTCACAATATTAATGATATAATTGAAGTTTATAAAAAAATAAAAAATATTTAATCGGTGTGGTCCAATATGGGTTAATTTATCACAGGAGTTCTTCGATTAGATTAGGTAAAAGTTTTCATTCTAAATACCGGTAACAAAGGATTTAAATTGCGCAACGAATGCAGGTCGCAAAGGAGGGAATCAGCGTCAAGACCAAAACGACAGAACGCTTTAAACAATATTTCTTAGGCTACTGCAAACTGTCAACAAACACTTCTCTTGAACCTAACGAATCGTTGATGCCATATGTTGTTGGGGGTAGTTGCTGCTTATCTTTCATTTCTACGACATCATTTTCAGAGACAGTCCCTTATTCTTTGACAGCATACGTTGCAGTTGCTTGTTTATATGTTGTATTTGCATGATCTCTTATGTTTTCTTTATTAACGATCGACCCGTACGTACATAGCTCATAAGAAGGTAACATTTCACATACACTATAGTCTTTGGACGGTAATCTTTTGAACACATATAAAACTGATGATTAGAGCTGGGATCAATTTATATCTTATTGTGGGCAGTTTGTGCAGTAAGGTACCTTCCTGTCAATAACTTCCAAAATCCTCTTTATATACACTTCTTACAATATTCAAATTGTCCCTACTAAGCCAGAACATACCAGAATGTTGTGTTTGCAGTTGCATACAGCTGTAAAATATGAGTTAATGAAATTTTATTGTTTAAATTCATGAAACTTTCTATATACTATTGAGATTTATTGATTCAGGTCCCTGATTAAAAATGGAGTGACATATCTAGTAGGGTGGCCGAAAAAACTTTTTTAGATTTTCTACGATGAGTAGTGCGGAAAAGTTGCCACTGGTGGCACTACGTTTACAGAAAAAAATGGAGATTTTCGGACAATTCTTTCATTTGCCGTAAGTGGCTTGAAGTTTAGCTCAAATGCTGATTTTTGAAATTTTTTAGCAAAAATTTAAAAAATGTTAAATTAAATTTATTTTTCCTGAATTTACTTGAAATGTCAAGTTTAATGTATGAAATGTTAAAATAAGTTCTGATTATCTACTATTTACTTGTTATGTGTATTTTGAATTAGGCGATTTTTATAGCCTGTTCGCTTATACCTGAGCAAAAATTGTAAGTATTGTTTGGTTCGTACGCCGGTTTCTCTCTTTTGCCTTTATTATATTCGTCGCTCTTCTATCGGTTTTTCGATATGTTCAGAGTCACATATTTGAATTCCGGACCACAGCCTGTCTTGACAGATATTCTGGAGGGAGAGGAGAATTTGGGGTGGAAACCAGTGAAAACGCGATCAGCCATCATGCAGATGAGGGAGGGAATAGGAGACGGGAGTAACTGCGAGATGGAATGTTACTTATTTTTCTCTCTAAAATACAGCTATTGTCAGAAGATTAAAAAAGTGGGAAGCAGGCATTTTTTCTGAATTAGAATTTGAACTAGGGCCTTCAATATCAGAGACTCCCAAACGCTCATACCTTTCTCACACAGCGTTTGTTGGATTTAGAACTGAAATATCATGTAAGTAAATTGTGTTAAGAACTTCATGTGTGCTTTAGGATACAGGAATTGTGACAACCAAGAATAAGGATCTCGTTATCGATAAAGACTTGATCAGGAGACAGAAAAAGAAACTTTAGTAGAAGATACAGGAGGAAGAACATCTTGGAAGATGAAAAATTACAACCATATTTTTTCATGGTAGAAATAATAACACGACCTTCATAGAAAAAATGGAACAAGCGGTACCGTCGAGAGAAATACGAAGCACATATCACTAATGGCGTGAGAAAATGTACGTGTCCATTTCTACGAGCCTATTTATGTTTCATGGACATCAGAAATGCAAAAGGCTGAAGATTTGAGTACTCTATTAATCTAGCTCCGTTTCAGTTGGTAAACGTCTTAGGTCAAGTGATTCTACCTTCTAGTTTAGACAGTTGATGTCGCTGTCAGAGTGGAAGCAGAGTGTCAGAGTGGATATGTATGAATAATTCATATCAAATGTTGCAGTTATCTTTTTGTTTTTTCCAAAGCAGACTTTATTCTGACTTGGAAAATTGTATAATGATTTTGCTATTTTTCCGCAATGACCACAAGGAGGTGTCAAGTGACCCAAATATTCTGAACCATGTTCAGACAACATGGTGATATTTGTTTCGTTTTTCTGTCGACGGTGCAGCTTTTCCCCTTTCTTTCTATGAAGATCATTTTTTTTCTACGATCAAAAAAGATGCTTGTAATGTTTTCTTCCTCCTAGGTCTTCCTCTTCTTATATCTTCTTTCCAAATTTCTTTTTCTGCCGCCTGACCAAGTCTTTATAGATAATGAGATCCTTATTCCCTGTTTTCACAATTCCTGCAATTTTTAATCATTTATACACGAAAAATCTATAAAAGTCACATAATTCAAAATGCACATAACTATTAAATAATACATAATCAGAGTTTATTTAAACATTTCCGCATTAAACAACTAAACATATGTGTACATTTCATGTAAATTTAGCTAAAATAACTTAAATTTAACATTTTTTTTAAATTTTTGCTAAAAAAGTTAAAAAATCAGTATTTGAACAAAACTTCAAGCCATTTGCGGCAAATGAAGGAATTGTCCGAAAAATCTCAAATTTTTTGTGTGAACCTAGTGCCACCAGTGGCAACTTTTCCGCCCTACCCATCATCGAGAATAAAAAAAAAAAAGATTTTTTTTCGGCCCACACTAATATCTAGTTCTCTATTTAGAATATATGCAAAATAATTTTTTATATATTTTGATGGGCAAAGTTTATTATTAAACTAACTTAATATTTGCTAAATGTGATAAATGCACTTGAAAGTCAAATAAATAATTTTATTTATTCAAATCGACATGTTTCATTGCTCTGACAGCAACAGTTGTGGTAATTATATATTTATATTATAAAGGACAAACATATCTGTGCGTAACGCATACGTCATTCTGCGAATGGCAACACTTTGAAATTTGAAATGAAATTTCGGTTTTGCAATTTTCGCTACTGCAAATTTTTAAACTTCTAAACATTCCACATTTTTAATTTTTACACCGTCGTATGCAGAAAAAAATTTACTTTTAAATGCAATTTGTTTGAAAGCTGTATCTCAATTTATTTCTGAGATATTAATTTTTTTATAGTTTTGTAATACCTATTTTCTAACCGTGGCAACTGAAGTACTCCGTTTCAGTAGAAAGTAAAGGAAAGATATTTGGAAAACAGCAATTATATCTTTTTGTTGCCATTTTCCATAAAATGAACAATAAAATTTACAACAAAAACATCTATGTGTTAGCAAAAATTTCATTGTCGAATATGAGGAAGGATGTGCTTCCAAATATAATTTGTTTGAAAACTGCATATCATTTTACGTATTAGGAATCTTAAGCACTTTAAAAATTAGTATTAGAATTTTTAAAAAGCTATAACCAAAATAAAAGTTAAAAAAAGAGAGAGAAAGGTAATCATTTTTTCTTGAAATAAATGAATAAATAAATAAAAATGGGGATTACAGGATAAGAGCAAATGCATTTAGAGAAGGAACACCGATTTTCAAATAACTTTTTCTTAAACATGGCGCGCTACAAAGCCACAATATATGCCGAATGACTAAGAAAGAAAAATGTCATATGGTAAGCATATATTTTAATTCACAAATCTGAAATGTTTCTTCTAGGTTAGCCAAATGACGTCATTTTTATCCAATTTCGTGAGTTTCAACAGTTACGAAATAAAAAGTCAAATCTTAAAAGAACGCAATGCTTTTTATAAAGGAATTTTGAAAAGGTGCATTTTAATTTAATAAACTTTTAACGTGCTTTATTATATTATTTATTACTTGAAATTCAGTTTTCAATCAAATTAATGTTATAGTTTTATCTAAATGTATAATAAAACTAGATTTACACTTCAAACAAAAAAATCGTAAGATCTCATGCAATTTAAATGCAACACTGCGGGTTGCTATGCCAACTAGTGATCGATAATGATGCAAATATTTTCGCAAAAAATACTTTTTATTTAAAACAGATAAACGAAAATCACGCGATCTGGTGCATAATAAAATTAACTGCAATTTTATAAATGGGTATCAGTGAACGTGAATTAATTTATACTATTATTTCATGTGTCTGCGTAGCACCTCTTTCCAAATTTTGGGAAGCTGCGTGGAGGCTGAAGGAATTCATTCTCTATCGATTCTCGGATAAATGGCAAATAAAGTCTTGACGGATATATGCAGAATAATAAAATAATACTATAAAATAATTCACGTTCACTAATATCCATTTTTAACACTTTCCAACAAAGTTGCAAAGTGTTTATGCATTCGGTTTCTCTGTCCATCTGTACGCGCTCTAACTCCCGTAAATATACTCGGATAGTTCTGAAATTTTTGGATGTTAGTGACCTCTACCATAGCACGAACCTTATTGCAAATGAAGTTTGTAGCATGTTTAGTTTATTTACAGGGACAGTCAAAATTTTCCGTTACATTACGGCCTATGGGAAAAAATCGTTTAAGATGATTTTTAATGATGTTACATGCTTTCAAAGATAATAAGATTGATATGCATTTATCAAGTGCATTAAAATATGCATTCTGTAGAATATGCCGTGCAAAGAATAAATATTACTCATTTACAGGGCCACACAAAAGAATTCCGTTACATAATGATATACGGGTGGAGGGAATTTTTTCCGGTGTATTTTAATTATGTTAAATTATTTCATGTATAATGAAATTGATTTACGTCGCTGAGGTTTACTATAACTTATTTCATGTGTAGTACGAAGTACATAGCATTTACAGGGACACACAAAAGATTTCAGATACTATATTGTATCCGAAGTACTGTACGGTAGCGATAATTGCTGGAAATGCATTTTTAATTATGTTATGCGCTTTTATGTTTCACTATATTTATGAATTGCATACGGCGTGTAAATGCTGAAATTCATATACATGGCTACACAAAAGAATTCGTAATGGTTACTGGATATGATTGTAAATTGCTTAAAGGTGGTTTTTTAAATAAGTTATGATTTTTACGCTGAACTGCCTTTTGTTTACTAAGAAATGTTTGTATAACATAAATAAAATTATATACAGGGTCACGCAAAGAATTGGATACATGGCCGTCTATATTAAGAGTATTTTACTTTGAATTAAACTTTAGCTAAATCGTGGCTTGTAATAAAGGTACTAGGTTAACTATAGGGTTGTACAAATGTACACAAGTATGTTTCCATCTATTAGTATAAATTGCTGAAAGAGAAATTTACACCTGTTATTGTTTTCTTGCTAAACTAAATTTCCCCATTATATAGCATATATATCAACTTACAGATCAAATACAGAGCTGTTCAAAAGTAATTGAATACATATTTGCTATGGATGGTAACTGCTGAATTCAGTTTTTCAAATGTTTTATGCGTTTTCTAAAACGGTTACTTAGTTCTGTTATATACCTCATTTCCCTAAATAACGAAGTTTTGATAAAGCATTCAGGAAGCGTTGGAAAGTGTTTCATAATCTATGTATAACGCATGATTTTTCTTACTTGTTAATATTTCAGTTAA
The DNA here is from genome assembly GCA_963932465.1 of Maratus speciosus. Taxonomy (NCBI): domain Eukaryota; kingdom Metazoa; phylum Arthropoda; class Arachnida; order Araneae; family Salticidae; genus Maratus; species Maratus speciosus. The sequence goes on along the minus strand of OZ010788.1, from coordinate 180,849,226 downwards.
TTTGATTATGCATGAGTTCGCGTGATTTTAGTTTACCAGTATTCAATCATTTTTTTTTGTCCAAAAGTATTTGTATAATCTACCTTGAAAATTTTACCATCAGAGCAATGAAACATATCGATCTGAGTACATGAAAGTATTTATTTTCATTTTAAGTGTATTTTTATCACTTTTAGCAAATGTTAAGTAAGTTTTGATGTATCACGTTGTTTTATTATAAAGTTTTATAAAGTACTAGCCGCTCTTCGTGACCGGTTTGGTCTCCCTTTGAATTTATGGTTCGGAAAGCATGCTAGGCATGCTACTGTATCATGTTACTGTTATTCATAATTTAATTTACTAGGGCTCCTTTAAATAGTAATCCAATCCTTTAAGCTAATATTAGTTTTTGTTGCATTAAAGTATCTCAATTTGTTGATTTTCTATAAGCAAGTAAGTTTACAATGGAAGTCTACGGGAATTTGGCGAAATATTAGAGGTATCGTCAAGTTGGCGTCACTTTTGGAAACTAATTTTGGTCGCCAAATTTGGCGATATATTTCCAAATAGGAGACAAACTTGGTGGTATTTGGCGACAGAACAGGGTCTCTCAAACTCTTTTTAAGAAAACCTTTCTATGCAGTAGTAACAATTCAACTCTGTTATACATTTAAGCTACAATTTAAGGGTAAAATGAATTTTATAATCATGATGAACTAATAATATTATTTAATGTATTAGTATATAAATTTAAAATAACATCGTTGTAAATAAAGTGTTCATTTATATTTTTGAAGCCGTGACATTCGGAATTCAAAGTGTAAAATTCCAAATTGTAATGTCATTGGAAAAATAATATAATTATTTTTTTCTTAAAACATTTAAAAAATCTGGATTCCTTTCCTAGGTGTGGCCTCACTGGGTTAGTAGCGATTAGATAGATCCTTACTCTTGGGTTTGCGGGGCACATAGTTTCCATCTACTTTCTCTAATCCGCGAATCCTGGGTTGGATTGTCTAGTATTATATAATATCATATTTTTCATTATTATAATAATATTTTATTATCTCAATTTTTACAGAAGCATATTACGTAGCTAATCCGTATATTCAATTGTTTAAATATGTGAGAAATATTATAATACAGAGTGTCCCAAAAGTCAATGACACATTTTAAAATTAAATGTAAAATCAAGTAAATGTCGTACGGTGGAGTGGTTTCGTATAAAATTCTTCTCACGATGAAAGTATTTCTTCAAGCGAAGAAAAATAATTAGTTCCTAACTTCGGTCATAGATGGCGACACTTGTTTGGCTTCAAACATGCGTTTCTTTCTGGTTCTCAGAATACTTTTGGCGCTGTGATACAGAAATGTCTCCCAGCAAAAAAAGCTAATTTGTACTTCGGTACCAAATCGAAACTAATCTGAAAATCAGAAACAAACACATGTTTTATAACAAACATACGGACAAGTGGTGCCATCTATCATCGAAATTTGGATCTATTTCCTTATTCACTTGAAGAAAACCTTTCATCGTGCGAAGCAGTTCAGTCCAAACCGCATTTCTGTACAATAAATACTTGATTTTATATTGAATTTTAAACTATTTCTGGGACTTCCAGGACTTATTATCACTTATTATCACATTTCTTAACAAAATAATTTTTATGTAATGTCCTTTTTCTCCAATTTCTTATTCAATTTATTCCGTTAAAAAGAGTTAAATCCAAATGCATAACGGGATAGTGAAAAGAACTTTTATCATTAGAAGATATGTAAAACTTTTTAGATTTTTATTTCAAAGTAAAGTGCATCTTTATTCCAATTGATATAAAATTTAAACTAATTTTCATAATTGTATTTTCATAATTGAAGATTTTCTGTTTACTAAAACGTATTACATAAGAAACTCTTTTTTCTTTCTAAACAATTATGAGACTTTTTTACATTCATGTTTATTAACTTAAATTAACCAAGAAACAGTAATTGCTGCAAGCGGTTGAAAATTTGGTTAAAATAATTACCTCATAAATCTCTTTGCTAGAAAACAAATTGTTCTTTCTATATCATAATAGGCTTTAATTACGTGAAAAATTAGTGCTATTAATCGGAACGAAGTCTTCGTATATTTTCAAGAATAGTATAATTATAAGATATTAGAATTCGTTATTCAAAATTTCTAATATTAAGATGAATAATGATTCTTAAGAGAAAAATATTGATGAATAAGTATTTATCTTTTATGACAATGCAAATAACCAAGATTTTAAAATTTAAGCGTAGTTCTTGCTCATTTTTTTTAAAACAGGGTGGAGAAATGCTCAAGAGATATTTTAAAGTAAAAATAAATCAAGTGATTGTTGTACGAGAGTTCTATTTTGACGAAAATGACTCACATCATCGAAAAATTTTTTTAACACGTTTACCGCCTTAAACACGCCAGTCGCAATATGTACAGTCGAGGAAAAAAAGCATCCTCTACTAACTCCTCAACAAATTATCGTAGAAGAAAGTTACTGGTACCGAACGATTGGAAATAAAGTCTACTTTTAAATGATGTATATAAAATTTGCTTAGGGGGCCATCTACATGTTAAAATCAACCATAGCTTTTTTTTCAATAGCAATACACAATTCTGACAGCATAAATTATCTCTATACACTTCAATTAGCCTAAAAACAAATTTTTATGAAATTCATACGATAAGTTTCCGAGAAGTTAATTATTTTAAAACCAGCGTATTTTAAAGGCTGTATCCAAATTGAAGTTCGGTACTCGATTGTTGACCGAGAGAACCCCCCCCCCCCCTTCTTTATCAAGGCACCTTAAGCAGTCAATGAAGCCTGCTAGATTACAGGACAGCAGAAAAAAATCCAAAATATTTCGTCACTTCTATCATAGACGGCCCCTTAAAGCATCATTTTAACGTTTTTTTAAAGCATAATTTGAAAACTACTTGGAAGAAAAATGTGAAATATTGGATTTTCATAAAGCAATACTTAATAAATATAAACTTAATAAATCTAAATCGATCAAATAAACTGTAGGTTGCAATTCATATTTTTTTCGAATATTAATTTCACAATTCATAATTCATTTCATATAAATATAAAAATTGCAAATTCAACGTATTTATGTTATGGTATATTAGTATTATTGCTACACAAAAAATTAGCACATTAGAAGCATAATTTCAGACGATATAAATAATAATATGGAAATGTAATTTAACATTAGAAGCACTAAATTTTGAATGTGTATAATTCAAAAACTTATCGTTCAAATGACTTGAAATTTTGTTTCTAGTCATAGTTTGAACCGAAGATTTGAAATATCTCGTTAAAATTGGGTATTGCTATTGAAAAAAATTAAGTTTGGATTCGTTTTAATATGTAGCTGACACCCTAAGCATCTTTTAAAAGTAGACATTATTTCCAATCGTTCGGTACCAGTAACTTTCGTTTACGATAATTTGTTGAGGAGTTAGAAGGAGGTGTTTGCTTTTTTTTCCACGACTGTACAATAGGTGATAGGTTAACGAACTTAATCCATTCCAAAACAATGTTCGCTAACCGAATTGTTCGTTAACCAATCATAGATTTAGTATAGATTTGTAGGAATTCAATTAATCCATTCTTAAAAGTTAAATAATATACAAGAAATTATATAAATCTTCCCTTTATAATAGGGTTAATATACGTCCTTATTTAATATGGACAGATCGTATTTTATGGAATTGTTCGTGTTGTGGCGCATTAAAAAAATAAATGCATTCTCCATGCAAAAAAAAAAAAAAATAAAAATAAAAATAAATAAATAAATAAATAAACAGTATTACATAAATATACTACGGCATTAAAACATATGAGTTTGTCACTTTGATCTTTCAAAAAATTTCTAGTACTCTAAAAGATCATGTTTACTGCAGAGTCTGATAAAGGTGAAGTGGAGCCTAGAGCCTGTTATACATTGTGCACTAAATTTCAATTAAAATAAAAAATCTGCAATTAAAAATACTTCTTTAAAAAGGAACACAAAATATAAAAAGTAATTGTTCTAATCTGTTCATTCTAATTTGGGTGTCCTAATACGCAGAGCTCGAACTTCCGTCAGTCCATGAATTAATTAGGCCATACGTAAGCATCTGCCAAAAATGTTTTCTAAGTCATAATAGATGCAATTAAATGCACCCGGCAAATCTGAAACACAGCATTGCTTCTTCTTGGCTTTGTTTTGTTTTGTGAGGCGTTCGTTAACTGAACATGTGTTCGTTATCAGAACATAACAAGTAATATAAAAATTTTGTTATTAAAGTCAATTCCTACTTAGGTCTTCAAAGAAAAATTTAATATAATTCCTTAAGCTAATATTAGTTTTTATTGCATTAAAATATATCAATTTGTTGATTTTCTATAAGCAAGTAGGTTTACAATGGAAGTCTATGGGAATTTGGCGAAATATTAGAGATATCGCCAAGTTGGCGTCACTTTTGGCAACTCCTTTCGGTCGCCAAATTTGGCGATATATCGCCAAGTTGACGACAAACTTGGCGGTATTTGGCGACAGAACAGGGTCCTTCCTATGGTAACCCCCTTAAAAATATGAAGATGCATTAACCAATGGCCGTCATTTTGTCTCCCATATAAAACTAAAATTAATTAATTAAAATTTAATTAATGAATTAATATTTGAAAAATCTGTATTAACATCAATTGCCGTCCAGTACAAGTTTTAAAAAATTAATTTCAACTTGATAGGATGGATAATAAGTATTTTATTAACGATTGAAAATTTGAACAAGATACATAAATAAATATAGGGTTGGGTTGTTTTTTGACGGCCGATAATCTACTCGAGGGATATAGGCCCGAGGGGGAGCGCCCTCCGTGGGGTATTTCTAAGGGAACCTAATCCGTATTTACGCATGGAAAATCCAAGGTTTCGAAGAAAACCACGAAAACTCCGAAACGGTTAGGCCGACGGGCGCGATTGGGTTCGAACCCAGCACCTCCCGTCTACCAGCTTTGAGAGCAGAACTTCTCATCCACTGGTGGGGCGAAATAAATATAGGAATAGTGTGAACTAATAGTAGGAATTGAAAAAAATCACTCGCGAAAGTGTTCGTTAACCGATCTGTTTGTAAACTGAACAGTTCGTTAACTGATCATCCACTGTATTTCTGAATGATTGCGCAGTACTACGGCTAATCAGTTTTATCAAAAATCCTATCAGAATTTTTTAATAGTAACTTATTTATTTAATTTTAAATTCTTCAGTTACTTTCGCCAATAGTCATTTATTAAAAAAAAAAAAAGTGTAAACTCTGAAAAAAATAGACAAAGATTTTTTAATCTAAGAAAATATAATATAACCAAAAAAGAATGAGTATATTAGATAAAGTTTTAATATAATTAATCACTTGGTAAATAAATCATAACAGTTGTAAATTTCCAGGTGGGTGAAAAAAGTCCAGGCCGGGAATCGAACCAGGGATATCTTGACTAAATCCGACAATCCTTTACCAACTGAGCCATCTTAGACGAATTTAGAGGACTAATTCATTCAACTAACCTATAATTATTATAGGTTATTGGTTTGCTTGTTGAATTAGTTCCCCAGATTCTTCCGTGATGGCTTAGTTGGTTGAGCATTAGAGGCTTTTACAAGGCATCCATGGTTCAAATCTTGGCCCGGACTTTTTTTCACCCTCTTGGAAATTTACAAGTGTTACAAAGAGGAATATACTCCATAATCATTTTCGAATTACCCATGATTCCGAAAAACGGTCTTTATCTTTAGAAACTTATATATACAACATACCAGGTGCCCTAAAAAGGACTGACTGATTTTAAAATTCAATAACTTGCAAACAGTGACAGATATTTAAAAAAATTCTTGCAGGAGCGTTATGCATAAGGTCAAAAGTTTTTTTTACAGTGATTTTCGATTTTAGTTCGAATTACAAACAATAGATGGGGCTGTAAGCAATAGGCGCTAAAAACAGGCTGGATTTTTTGGTCGATCTTTTCTTCCATGCGGAAAAAGGAGATGAAAATGTATTAAGTGGGTCCCGAAGGACCAAAAATCGATCCTTAATTTAGCGCCTATTGATCGCAGTGCCATCTATTGTTTGTAATTCGAACTAAAATCGAAAATCACTTTAAAAAATCTTTTGACTGCATGCATAACCCTCCTGCAAGAATTTTTTAAACATCTGTCACCGTTTGCAAGTTATTGAATTTTAAAATCAGTCAGTCCTTTTTAGGTAACCGGTATTATAGAGATTTAAAGAATAATGTCTAAAACCAAATTTCATTTGCTGCCATGGATTATTGTAAATGTTTCTGAATAATTTTTTTGTACATTAATCACTTTTCTCAAACGGCCATACCCGTTTTTAACATATCCCCTATTTATTCTCAATTAAGCATTTTAGCTGCGTTAGTGAATCCATACATATAATATTAAGAAAATAATATTAATTTTAATGTAAATGTCAATAATGTTAATTTATCATGTTTGTAAAACTTATTTGTGTAGGTTATCGTATATTTTCGTTCGTGGTTATGTTAAATTTTCCTACATTTAGAAAAATCTGTTTTTTTTTTTTTACAATATGTGCGTGCGTAATATTTACTATAATACAAACTATGTAAGAAGCAACACAAAATTTTTCTTCCTGATAAAGAAACTTGTCAGAATAATATTCCACACGAGATTCGTACAATTTTTCTTTAAGGATTAGTACCCAATACTATTACAGAAAGACTGCCAAAGGAAGAAAAAAACATTGATGAAAGAAAAAAGCAGTACGTACATTGATTTTTTTGGCGAGGCATAACTGTAGATATAGCGTAAAAGATGTATTTGTTTTTGGAATTTAGTATTTCTCTCGACAAATGTGTTAGACTTGGTGGAAGAGAACTAAGTAAAAGAAAATATGTTTATTGGAGTTGATGAATAGATTTAACTAAATAGTTACATATATGTTCCGATTATCTATAACCACTACAGATTTTGAAATTTTTATAATTTATTTGCTGATAATACAAAATGAACACGACATAAAATAAACTGAAACTGATTGAAAGTTTATATACAGAGCCCCCTCAAATTTATCTTTACAACAGTGAATAAAACATAAACGAAATGAAGAGAAAGAATATTTTTTCCAACTGCATTAAATCATACTCAAGGCTGGAGTAGTAGAGATGAAGTTTATTCCAAAAGAGTGAAAAATATTCTGACTAAGAATCGAAACTGAATACTTGGTGTGCCGTTCCAATGCTTTACCTGTTAAGCATCCGGACGATACCTGGCTGACATAATTCACTCTTATTTTTTCATGTCTGCGAACTGCAGATCTAGTTTTATTCGTCCGAGCTATAACTATAGCATTTACATGATGAAAGTGTGTTTTAACATGGAAGCTCCTGTATACTATGTAATTAGGTCTTAATGAAGAAAATTTTTCGCTCTGTTGGAATAAACTTCAACTGTACTGCTCCAGCATTGAGTATGATTTAATCCAGTTGGGAAAACTATTCGTTCTCTTCATTAAGACCTAATTACATGGTATACAGGAATTTCCGTGTTAGACCATACTTTCATCATGTATATGCTAGGGTTATAGCTCGGATGAATGAAACTAGCGCTGCAGTTTGCAGCCATGTCCAACAAATAAGAGTAAATTATGTCAGCCAGGTATCGTCTGGATGGCTTAACAGGTAAAGCATTGGCACGGCACGACAAGTATCCAGGTTCGATTCCAGGTCGGGAGATTTTTCACTCTGTTGGGATAAACTTCAGCAGCGCTACACCAGCCTTGAATATAAGATAGCGAAGATAGGTTTTCTGTGCGTATAACATGAACTTACAAAGTTTTATTTGTAGTAAAAAGAATGTTTTTTCTTTCAGTTACGATCCACTAACATCCATAGCTGGTGATGGCTACACCACAGAAAAAGGACCAGATTGTGGCTTAGTTCAGAGAGGCGAAGTCAGAACCACAAGTCTAAAGGAATTTCCGATTGAAATACAGATGTCACGCACCATCCAGGCCCTCAATACACGCGTAGCACAAGACGTTTATGGAGACCATTAGTGCACTTCACAAGAGGCGCTGACCGGCCAAGTACATGTTAAGAAAAAGCGGAAAGTATTTGACTAAGTTAACAACGAAGTCCAAGGAGGACCATTCATACAGCGTTTAAAACTTTGGAACTTGATGTTCATTGCACAGTAAACAGATTTTTCTTATCTAATTTCGTTTAAGCTTTATGGAGGATCAAAGATACAGGGTGCCTCAAATTTATCTTTACAGATTTGATCCTCTATAAAAACTAAACGAAATAAGATAGCGAAGTTCGGTTTTCTTTGCGTATAACAGGAACTTTGAAAGTTTTATTTGTGCTAAAAAAAATGTTTTTTCTTTCAGTTACGATCCACTAAGATCCATTACTGGTGATGGCTTCACCACAGAAAAAGGCCCAGTTTGTGGCTTAGTTCAGAGAGGCGAAGTCAGAACCACAAGTCGAAAGGAATTTCCGATTGAAATACAGATGTCACGCACCATCCAGGTCCTCAATACACGCGTAGCACAAGACGTTTATGGAGACCATTAGTGCACTTCACAAGAGGCGCTGACCGGCCAAGTACATGTTAAGAGAAAGCGGAAAGTATTTGACTAAGTTAACAACGAAGTCCAAGGAGGACCATTCGTACAGCGTTTAAAACTTTGGAACTTGATGTTCATTACACAATAAACAGATTTTTCTTATCTAATTTCGTTTAAGCTTTATGGAGGATCAAAGATACAGGGTGCCCCAAATTTATCTTTACAGATTTGATCCTCTATAAAAACTAAACGAAATAAGATAGCGAAGTTCGGTTTTCTTTGCGTATAACAGGAACTTTCAAAGTTTTATTTGTGCTAAAAAGAATGTTCTTTCTTTCAGTTACGGTCCACTAAGATCCATAACTGATGATGGCTACACCACAAAACAGGGCCCAGTCTGTGGCCAAGTTCAGAGAGACGAAGTCCGAACCGCAAGTCAAAAGAAATTTGCGAACGAAATACAGATGTCACACACTATCCAGGCCCTCAATACGTGCGTAGCCAAGACGTTTATGGAGACAGGTAATGTGCTTCACAAGATAGGCACTGGCCAGCCAAGTACATGTCATGAAAATACGGAAAATATTCCACTAACAAGGAAGGTCTCCTTACTAGGGATACTCAGAATACTTTGAAAAGATACTATTTAAACTACTTCTGTATGTAATAAAGGATCAGTCAAATTTAACGGCGGAATTACAGTAGAATGTCAGTAAAAAAATAAAATATTTTCAAATATTTGGCGCGAAAATACAGAAGTAACATGCGATTTGGCGAGCAGAATTTTCCCTTGCCAAAGGCAAATGATTTTAATGCATCGGAAAATTGTTTGTTAATTCATTTTTAGAATGCGTGTAAATAGTGTTTAGTGAATTTAAACTTAAACAATGAGATAGTTTAGTAAATACATTTTTTGTATTACATATTTAAGTTGCTTGTTATTTAATTTATTACTTTAAAAAAATTTTCATACATAAAAAATATTTTCATATATTTAAGCGTGTTCCAAAATAAAAGCAAAATGAAGAATGCTGCAGTTATTTATTTCAATATCAAATAAGTCGTTGTTTCCGTAGCAAGAAAATTGAATCGACAGAGCTCAATTGGACTTAATTTTGTGACTGAAACAATTTTAATTAATTTAAATTATGTTTTAATTCATAAAATTTGATACTTGACTTTCATTATAAATTATATATATGAGAAAACTATAGTTAAATAAATCTGAAGCTGACAAAAATAAAGTTATTTACATTAAATATATTCGAACAAATTCAATGTGAAATATTTATATCTTAAAGGGTTTTTGGCATAAAAAAGTATTTTTTGAAATTTTATTCCATCGCCAACCGGAAAGGATCGCCAAATATCGAAATTATTTTTTTTACGGACGCTCTATCGAGATTCCGCCGAAATTTTTTTAGAAACATATCTGTCCTTATGAGTAGAATATTCTCTATTTTTTTTTCAGATTTCTTGGAGTACGCCTGTATGGAGACCTTCCTTCTAAATTTACAACGAAGTCCAAAGTGGACCATTCGTACAGCCTTCAAAACTTTGGAATTTGATGTTTATTACACAATAAACAAATTTTTGTTATCTAATTTTGTTTAGGCTTTATGGAGGATCAAAACTGTAAAGATAAATTTGGGAAACCCTATGCTTTTATTATTGAAACATATACACCTTTAATTCTACGGAACATTAAGGGGTCTCAGGACTCTTAAAATTGGAAAAAATGAAAAAAAGGACCATTTTCAACATTTAATATCTTAAAATGTATTTGATATTAAGACACAATTTTAAATGGGAATGAAAGATACAAGTATGTTATTTCCTTTCAAATATTTGAAAAATTGCAAGATGCAGACTTAGCATTTACAGGGGGCTCTAAACTGTCAGACATTTGACGAGCAGAAAATTGGCATAACAGCTTATGCGCACGATTACAAAATAAATTTCGCAACAATGAAAATTTTAGTGCCTACTTATACCCCAGATTATACAAATTACACTAAACCTAAATAAATTTGCATTTAAAGCATTTTTATACTTTTAATACAAAGTTGTATTTAGCTAAGGCAAAATTTAGAAAATTTCAAAAATATATACCCCTAAAAAAATATTTTCTTTTTACAATAAAAGGAAAATTTTAGGTTCAATTTATACAGACTAACATGAAAAATAGGTTTTGAAAATTTCATGAAAAAATATTCTGAAGTCTTTGAGATATCGTGCGCGTTATGTCCAAAAACGTCATTTGGAGAAAAAATAACTTCAAAATTTTAGGAACACCACTTCAGCTATTGAGAGAGTATTATTCAAAATGCCATAATTTCTGTTCTAATGGGAATTTCGAGATAACAATTATATCAAAATGTTCAGAAAACATAGAAGTTTAACATATAAAAAAAATTACATTTCGAAAATTTTAGAGCTTTAAGAGTCCTGAGACCCCTTAAGTTTTCAAATTTTGGAAATATACAGAAAATTTCGATAAATCTGTACGAAAACTACGACGCATAACGCAGTCGTTGTAAACAGATTTTGCCACCTACTTAGGTTTACTTGGAAAATAAAGAAATTTTTCTATATTTGAGGATATATTTTTCACATCACTGCATTGTAGAATTCTCGTAAATGTAAGTATGTTGAATACTGCTCCACTTTAAGAAGGGGTATTTTTTAATTATTTTCCCCCCAAATTATGCTTGTGTCATCTATAGATTCATTAGTATGTAAGAAGACTTTTATTCGAATAATACATTTTCATTGCTGCTATTCTTTTGAATTTTTTTTAAATAAATATATTTACAAATTACACAATATGAACTTTAGAAAGCTGACAGTTTTATCTAAGAGGCGACAAAAATAATAGTAATACAGATGTTACAAGTTAAAAATAATCATTTTATTTAACATTTCTTGGTACTGTCGGCCTGCAATTCTCGCGACCATTGTCAGAGAATATTTTTATTATTGATTGCTGTTTCATTCATAGAAATACGTCACTTCGTTTGAAATAGGAGGGTCTGTAATTATTGGGTATAATTGCAGGCTGAAACTACTAAGGCATTTTAAATAAAATGTATATTTTTAACTTGTAACATCTACATTATTTCTTTGTCGCCTTTTAAGAAAAAGGCTCTTCCCTCTGCATCGTTATGTTTGCCCAGCATTTCAGCCCAAAATTAACTTTCGGTGCAACTTGTCCATCTGCAGCGCTCCATTTTTTTTTCTTTTTTGCCCACCCCCCCCCCCCCTCCAAAATCCATTTTCTTACGTCAAGTCTGCACCAACAATTCGGCTTCGAAACCCCAGGTCAATCAGAAGCAGTTATGGCAGCAGTGTCCCAGTTGGCAGAGCATCGAATCCGCAGTTAAGGCCGGGGGATCGAGGCCTACTGCTGGCTATTATCCGTCATGTACGCTAATGGCACCTGGTGAATGTAAAATCCGTCGTGGATACAAAGTCCTCCAAGTTACCTGTGGATTATACCTCTGGAGGTGCCTTGCCATGTGGAGGTCTCGTTACCTGACCAATTTTCCAAATTACGAGATCAACATAAGTAGAAATGTAGATTCCAAACAACAGGATATAAATGTTAAGCAACCGGCATAACACCGTTCACAACTAATCAAAAGGCACTGCCGATACGTTATAGGCGCTCGTTAAGTTTATTGCCGCTACGCGGCACCCTCTCTGATACCAGGAATCAAACCCGATCAGCTGGGGCTTCCCGGCAGGTAGGGGCCTGGTCATCGCTTAGAAAGAAAAAAAAAGTAAAAAAGTGAGCTTTTTATAGTTTATTGTATATTTTGTGATAGGATGAATGTGGAATATTGAATGTCGTCTTATGATTTTATTTAAAAATATTTGATTAAGCATTCATAATATTTAACAAGCATCTCAGGAAAATATCTCTCCATGAAAAGAAAATAGGGAAACCCATACTTACATTGCAAAAGAGATTTGTGCCAATTTATTACGACCATTGATAATCTAAACTAATAATGTCACATGGGGCGCACATTGTGAAGAAGAGGCTTTTTTGTTGACAATGTCCATGTACAGGGTGTCTATAAAGAAATGTCCCAGTTCTAAATTTTAATGCCAACTGTTAGCGTTGTAGAGTGTTGGTTCAAGGTAAGAAATAAAGAGTAAGTCAAACAGTTTTTGATAAGTGCATGCGCGAGTACTGACTTGTTATTTACTCGCTTGCAGAGCACATACGCAAAATGGCGATTCCTGAGCGTAAAGCAGTTTGTGTTCTGCAATTTTCTAAACGTGAATAATTAATTTTAGTTCAACGTGCGTTTCTTTCAAAGTTTAATTGTGATTCCCTATGTGGAAAAAGCACACAGAATTGAAGATGTTATTGCTTCCATTATCCCGTACCTGTTAACAAGAATTGGACTTTCAGTTTGATGGGTGTCGTATGACTAAAGGTAAGCATATTGAGCAAGAGAAACTAGGCTCATTTGCCTTTAGTTTGATGTATGATTTGTAGTAAATAGTTTTAATTAAATTGTTATAATAAACCCTTAAAACTAGGACATTCATTTATGTATTATGTGTAAAAGACCAATCTTATATTTGAATATGACCTGCTAAGTACTTTTTCTATTCGATTGATTTAATTGAAAATACCTAAAGATTCTAACTCTATGTTTTCTTAGAGTTTTATCTACATATATAAAAGCCATTCTCTGAGTGTATGTCCTTTATACAAATCTTCAATGTTAGGCCGATTTGCACGAAACTTACTGTACATACGTTTTATATCGTGGAAAAGATCACTGTCCACTTTAAAAAAAAACTATCAGACCAATATTTATCCCTTTTTTCTACCACCTTTCATAATTTAACATTTTAGAAATATGTCTTTTTAAATTTTGAAATTTAATAGTTTCTTTCCCGTTGCCACACATCTAAAAAACTGCTCAATAATTAAAAAAAAAAATGATAACTCGAGTACTTTGTTTTATAAGCCAATAAAAATTTGGATTGTCTCACTATATTTTTGCTGTTTTTTAAATTGAATTCAAAGAAGAAAATTCACATTTTTCATATATTTATGTAAAAACTTTAACTAAGCATGTTTTACAATGACGTAGTACCTTAGGTGAATGTTTTTGAAGTTAAAAAATCTATTTTAATGAAGTCGTTTCAATATCAAGAAATCAATTAAGGTAAAAGATAATAATAAAAAATAAATCGTTTGCTAGCTATGACGTCAATTTCGTAAATATAATTTCAAACTGGTTCTAAAAACCGGCTGCTACAATTTATTTCCTATTTCTTTGTAATGCTGTATCTTTAATTATATCATTTAGATAAATGCTTTAATACCTGAAATGCAGTGATAACATTCTACGATTTATATCGAATACGGGTTGGGTTGGGTTGATTTTTGACGGCCGATTATCTACTCTTGGGATATAGGCCCTAGGGGGAGTGCCCTCCGTGGGGGTCTTTCTAAGGGAACCTAACCCGTATTTACGCATGGAAATCCAAGGTTTCGAAGAAAACCACGAAAACTCCGAAACGGTTAGGCCGACGGGCGCGATTGGGTTCGAACCCAGCACTTCCCGTCTACCAGTTTCGAGAGTAGAACCTCTCAGCCACTATATCGAATACGGTTATATAAAATACGATTTTTCTACGAAATATATTAAATAGAAATTATAGCTACTATTTTTTAGGGTAAACTTTTTTCTTTTTGAAACAAAATTTCATGAGTGACATTACGATCAAACACGGCTGCAGATTTCGATTTTATGAATGGAAATATGAGTTTCTATTTAAAAATTATCGGCAATGAATCTTTGTATACATGTGTTAAAGATGCCCGATATACTGCCCGTTAATAGTACATAAATAAAATCGTTTTTAATTTGAAACACGAATATATTTTTAACCCTTAGTATATTTGCTAGATTTCTCAACAATTACAGGAAAAATTATTTTTGGTATTTTCGTTTTAGCGATCAGTTTCGTTTTAGCGATCACTTATTTATCTGAGTAGCACATTTCTCCCGCTGCGGACAAATTCTCCGAAGAAATCTTTAATTAAACGGAATATATGGGTGAATTTGATCTTCAATTTTAAAGCAATATGTATCTCTATCTCAAATGTCCTTCCGTATAGCTGAAAACGATACATCATCATTGCGCCATTATATTTTCTAATGTGTAAGACAAAATTTGGAGTGCTTAGGGCCTAATTTTTTAGTTGATCATTTACAGTAGGATTTGGTCTAAGAATGATAGACGGATATGCAATATACAAAAACTATTCCTCAAAAATTATCTAACTTTTTTAAAAGGCTAACTAAGGACAAAAGCCTGTTTAAGAATAATTCAGTTCAAAGTTTAAATTTCTTTGTTATCTTTAGAGGTTTTTAGAATTTATTTTGTTAATTTATTTTTATGACATATTGGAAATAAAAATAATGCCATCTAATTTAATTTTCATTTACATAATTAAAATGTTTAAAACATATGGAGTGATTTTTTCCTTTTATTTTCTACAATAATTATACATGTTTTGTGGGTCGTTATTTTCGTGTCAATAATCAAACAATCGTTTTTATAGGCCACCATTTGTTGAGATTTTTGAAAATACAAAAATAATTCTGATAGATTGAAAGTTGGGAGCACGATATATTAAACTATTCTGAAAGAAAGGAACGTATTCATAATTTATTGATTACGAGAAAGACATTATTTTTTTAAATGGACAGATACTTCTAAAAAATAGCGAAGGTATTTTAACTGCATTCTTAACACTTACCCACCATGTTGCAATACGTTTAAAACCGTTTATTTGTCTGCCATCTTCCTGCCCTCTGTATTCTCTTTCCCCCCCCCCCCCCCCGGGATTGCACTAATACTCTGAAGCGAAAGCTGGGTTCCCGGGGCGACCATCCCTGTCCTCAGTCTGTTGGTGTTGTTGACGGCCAATTATCTATACGAGGGATATGGGCCCAAAGGAGTATATTGCCCTCCGTGGAATTCTTTTTAAAGGAACCAAATCCGCATTTATGCAAGGCAATCCAAGGTTCGAAGAAAACAACGGAAAATGCTGAGCGATTAGGACGACGGCCACGATTGGGTTCGAACCCAGCACCTCCCGTCTACTAGCTTTGAGAGCAGAACCTCTCCGCCACCGTTGGGACCCTCTATCTGCTGACTGTCCGTGCTGTAAGTGTCGTAAATATAGGCGGATTGGAGTGTAATTGATATATGTTATTTAAATATATTATGGCATCTTTGCTATTTAAAACGATTAAGTAGCATTTATAGTTCATTTGCCGGGACATTCAAGTTAATCTCTTTACGGTCTATCGAAAAAATATTTTTTGAGATTTTGATGATCTTACTAAAAAAGAAATTGATACGAATGAAGTTGATATGCATAACTGAGGTGTGTGTGTGTGGAGGGGAGCATATCGGTAAATAGAGTTTATAAATGTGTGCAGGAATGCATAAAATAATTCCATCATATTATGATCTATGGAGAAAATCTATCTGTAACTATCTGAAACTATCTATGTAATGTATGTTATTGATGTTACACTTCTTCAAAGGTAATGAAATTGATATAAATTACTGGGATGCAATACAACCTGTTTTCTAGAGATTATTTAATTTGTAGTTTTGTCTTTTTATCTGTTTTTAAAATTTAATCGTCAATTTGCAGAAACACCCAAAGGAATTCTCTTACAGAACTGACTGTGGTAGATAACTGCCGGATGTGCTTTATCTGTTTCGCTATACAATTTTAAATTTAACTAATTTGTTGTGTATTACAAGATCTTATATGGAACTGCAGGAAAGAATTTGCACACATTATCGTCTATGGACAGCAAATTCTGAAAATTGATATTCACACCATTATGTGTTTTTTAAATAGCTATATAGATATGTCATGTCATTGTATGATTGTATGGACAACTGGCATTTCTTAACAATATTCAGATAGTGTTGGAAATTGTTTCATAATCTATGCCTTCTGTTTTGTTCTTGTATTTTCTTTACACTGTGTGAAACTGTTAAATAATAGCAATATTTATCTTACAGAAGAATGTCAACTGAATACTGGTCAAGAAACTATGCAATGGAATTCAATTTTATTTTATTTAATCTTACAAATAACTGAAATATCCCTCAGATAATATGTAGTAGGTTTTTTAATACAATATTTTAACCTTTAACTGTATATTTTGAAAGTTCGGCACTCAAAAAATGTTCAAAATTTCAGTGTTCTTATATTTTGTTCTACTGCAATATAAATGAAAACTGAACATACAATTGTTCTGAAAATAAAGTAATTGGAAAATCCGTCTAAAAAAATACTTGTATTGACAGATAGAGCACAGAAAAGTGAATATAAGAAGAAATATCCGTTGTATGAAATTAAAAGCATATAAAAGGGATTACTTCAAGGAAAAGCACATACCTTTTTTTTTCCAGTATGTCTCTTTTTTGACAAAGTAAAATGCAATTTTAAAAGATATTCAATGCAGTAAACGAAAAAGTATCTGTTTTTGATAAATTTAACCTATATATATATAATCCTAATGAAACGAATTTATGAAACGGATATATATGAAACGGCTGAAATGAAACGAATTTATATGTAACGATTCTTTGAAACGACTGATTAAACAACTGATTATGTCTCGCGGCGATTTCTCCTAAAATATGGAATACTTGGCGATGAAATTAACACCAAAAATCCGCATTGATCTGCAGATCTCAAAAGTGGTATTAGAATTCGTAAATTCGAATTAGCTTTCGAAATATTAATTTTTTTCTGATTTTAAATACTTTTTTCTAATGATGGCAACTCAAATTTTAATCATAACACATATCTTTTTTCGTATTTCAGAAAAGGTTATTATTTTAAACTAATTTGGCGACCACTTTGGCCTTTCTTAAATGTATGCTAAGAAATGTATCATGTTACTTTTATTCATAATTCAATTTACTTGAACAATCTTTCGCCAAATTGAAAGATTCTGATAGAGAAATCAAGAACTCGGTATTTTTATGTTAGCGAGACACAATAGATTTAGGTTCATTTAAAAATGATGGCTTTCACTTCTTTCTTTTTTTTTTAACAAAATGAAAAGAAATATTAGGCACAGATGTCATATACGCAACGGGGACCCTAATTGGCGCCAAAAGGGCATTATTTTGATTGACATGGTAACCAGGCTGTTGTTGTTTATTTAATAATAAATGTTTATTTACTTTTATTTCTTTTATAAATTATAAAAATTATTTTGTTTTATAGTTATCAATTATTGTGTTATTTCCTTTTGAAAATAATAGAAAATAATTAAAAAATACGTACTACTTAGTTATTCCGTCGACCAATTTCGCCAAATTATACAAAATGACATAATTTTTATATAACGAAAGATTTTTAAATAACGAAAGAACAAATACATTAGTATAACATCAATAGATATAACGACAAATAAAACGTCGAAAAAAAATCACTTGATGACGTAAATACGTGTAATTTGCTTAAAGTCAAGTGAATGTGACATTTAGGATCAGCCATTATCGGCATTTAATCTTATAGTTTGGCGATATATTTTTGGTCGGCGGGATAACTAAGTAGTGCCAAAAATACATATGTAACTGGTATTCGAAAGCGAGGTTTTCGCCAAATTTTCATTAAAAAAAAAAAAAAAAAAAAAAAACACCAAAAATGTGGTGCGTATATGACATCTGGCCAAATATTAAATAATGCAAACCATGACATTTAATTTCAACTTCAAATCAATGTTTTAATTTACCACTCGAAAAATAAAAAAAATCTAACTGACGAGATTTGCAGCCGGTTAGCGTAACAGTACCAAGAATTCTTTGCGACCATAGCAACTTTTATGTAGTTTTATTCGAAAAAAAAATTAGATTTTCTAATCAAAATGGAAAACTTTCGGCAGAATGTCATATACGGCCGATATACTTTCGATGTCATATACGGCCCCATATTGGCGCGATTTTTTCTGACGCCAATGTCATATACGCAACGGGTACTTAATTGGCGCCAAAGTATCATTATTTTGCTTGATATGGTAAGCCGGATGTTGTTTATGCTGTTGATGCTTTCCCCAAATTGGCGTCGGAAAAAAATTGCGCCAATATGTAAAATATGTATGACATCTGTGCCAAACTGTCATATGAAAGGCGAAGGTATCAGACCATATTTGTCTATGGCAGTTGATGACTTGAACCATTATAATATAGATGAAATCATGGCGAAAGAATAATATTTGGCGACTTATCACCTGTGCCTGGCTAACTTTAAAGTACCAAAATGGCACCTAGAGTATAAAAAGCGAAGTAGTCCTCCCGGGACTCTTGATGATGGTCACATGACTTAGGCTATTGTTATGGAGATTGTTTCAAAATACCGATAGACAAAGACTCTGTATACTTAATTCATTTCATTTTAACTTCTTTTCAAATATTTAACTTAATCAAAACGAACTTTAATCAAAAACGAAACAAACATTTGTTACAAACATTAACAGCAACTGATTCTGCCTTAAATTTTTGCAATCAAACCCCGTTTACAGGGAGATCTGCACAGCTTTTTTCAGTATAATTCAATCCTCTCTAATATTTTTAAAACCCATCAGATTAGCTTGTTATTAGATTCTGCGGTGTCTGAATGGGGGTTGGCGAGCGTAGCTTGCGGGGGGGGGGGGGGCAGAGCTCCTAGTAATGTTCATAAATTTCATCTCTAAATGTTAGAAAAGTTCGTTTTCAGTGAATAAATTTCATAACATTTTACTTTTAATAAATTTAGAATGCAACCTAAATTTATGGAAATTGATGAGATACTATAAAAATAGCTAAAATTATTATTTTGTAGCATATAAATAAAAAAAATAATAACCACATATTCGGCATGGATATCGAACGGTGCTTCTAATTTGATGTTTCACTAATGTTTTTCTAACTGAATTTATTTTTTGAATTAGCTGATAAATATTTTACCAACAGCGGATTTTTTTATCTTATGAAAAATAAATAATTCAAATTTTATTTTATAACTGACTAATGCAAATTTAGTAATACAATTTGTCACATTTAACAGAAAATACATCTAAAAAACATTTACGTTATTGAATTAACTAATAATTTTTTTGGTGCGGTCGTAATTACTTAAATACGTAGCACGTATAGTCGTTGTATGGTCCGTTCGCCTGTCTGCCTGTCCGTCTGTCCATAAAGCAACGCAAAAACTACCCAACCCATTGGTTTGAAATTTAATATATATAATTATTACAGAATATTGTCCAATCATTTCAAATTTTTGGAAAATCGAATAAAAAATTTAAAAACTTCTTCTTGTATTAAGTTAAAAAAATCGTAAGATAAAAGGTTTCTTCATTATATTAAATCCTACCATACGTAATTAACTTAAGAATATTCCATGACAAGTAATGTTTCTAGGTTGTCATGGAAATTACGTGCTATTTAAGATGAAGTCATATTATTTCCGTATTACTGAATTATATATATATATAATCGTAATAAATTTTATATTCATGCATTTTCGCATAAGAGTGTAACAGCTATTGCACTAAGATCTCACTATTTATAAAACTAGTTATCGCACGAACGCACTTCATCTTCCACGTTTGACATATAATTTCCGACTTGTTGGATTTGGGCTAAATTGATTTTGAATATTATTCTTATTTCCTTCAATTGTAATATTACTTTTTTTTTAATGAACAAAGGAAACTGTTTGAATGTTCATATACAGGCATGTTTGATAACATCCTTCTTAATATCAGTATTCTCAAAACGGTCCTTTTTTTAAATTACTGAATTAGTGAGTTATAGAATTATATAATAGAAATCACAAAATAGTGTGATAATTCTTAATTATTTCGATTGTATAAACTATACATGAAATAAGTTTTACATTTCCTAATTTGTATGAAAATGTTTAAAATATTATAAAACTTTTTTTCTATTGCACAAAGTTTGAAAATATAACAAAATACATACATATCGATATTTGTTGTATTAGTTAATTTAACATAACAATATACGTATATTATGAAATATTTAATATATCTTAAAAGAGATATTAATACCTTTCCTTATAAGAAATGCTAACACTTTCCTTTTCGCTGAGAAAGATGATGGCTTGTATTTTAAATTTGGATTATTAACCCATTAACCGCCAAAACTATTACGATAGAAATATTCAAATTTCTTGTTGAAATTAGTTTCCCACCACAAATTCAGTAAGGTAAATTTCGCTTTACTAAAATAACAAAATTCCTGCCAATAAATAAGACATTTTTTTAAATTCTAAAATAGTGGTGCCAATGTAATTAATTCATTGCATGAGCAATTATTTTGACTGTTGCGTGAACACAACGTCAGCGGTTAATGGGTTAAAGTAAAGTTTTTAGAGGATATTTTTACATTTATTGTAAGACAGGTTACGATATATGAATTTGCACCAAAATTTAATTCATAGAAAATAAAAATCATCGGGATATGTGAGGTGTATTTGCATTGTAGTGTTATTAATCAGTTAATAAATTTAATCATAAGCAGACAACATTTTCAAAAATATGTTAAATTTTAAAAATAAGGATTATTTTAGCAATGAGATTCAACGTTTCCTTCAAATTAAAATTGTAAAATATATTTGTAGCGTAACAATAAATATATAAAGAATCAGCGTCACATTGAATCTTTGTATTAAAAATTACTACAAAATTTCCATCACTTGTATAAGTTATTTCTTGTAAATTAAAAATTAAACAAATACTATGAATTGTTTTCATGGTTGAATGCGATACTAAGAATATCAAGGTTTTTTTCATTCTTAATTTACGGCAATGTATGAATTCAATATACAATTCAAATAAAGATTTTTTTTTTCTAAAATGCATTAGGGTTGGGTTGGGTTGGGTTGATTTTTGACGGCCAATTATCTACACGAGGGATATAGTCCCGAGGGGAGTGTCCTCCGTGGGGGTCTTTCTAAGGGAACCTAATCCGTATTAACGCATGGAAGATCCACGGCTCGAAGAAAACCACGAAAACTCCGAACGATTAGGCCAACGGGCGCGATTGGGATCGAACCCAGCACTTCCCGTCTACCAGCTTCGAGAGCAGAACCTCTCGGCCACTGCTAAAATGCATTAGAAACATGTGAAATAATATATACATATCTGAGTATTCTTAAGATATGTGAAAGGTAAAAATCAGATGTTTGCATTTTGTATACAATATTTAATTAAAATAAAACAAAGTATCATTTCACTAATTTATGTTGTATCTTAGTGTATACGCACATGGATAATTTATTTTAGTACTTTAGTATCATCCATGGTAAAATGTTCATAAGAAGTCTGAATGTTTGTTATTGGGAAATTTTAATTATTTGAATTTCAAAATAAGTGTGGCTTAAAAAATAGAATAGATTATTTACACTAGATTACTTTTAAGACAATTATTCTAATTTCTAAATAAATCATATGAGTTGTAAATTTCCAACTGAGTGAAAATGTCCGGACCAGGATTCGAACTAGGGATCTATTGTATGAAGCCGTCAATGCTCTACTATCTGAGCTATCCCGGAGGAATATGATGGAATTTTTTCACCCAGCTAACATTATTGATTAATGCACCTGATCTGAAATCTGGTTCAGCTCAACATAATAAATCGCGGGTAGTGTAACTCCAGAAATTACTGGATCCGTAATTACATTAGATTACTTTTAACGCAATTATTCTAATTGATAAATAAATCATATGAGTTGTAAATTTCGAACTGGGTGAAAAATGTCCGGACCAGGAGTCGACACAGGGGTTGAACCAGGGCTGAAGCCGCCAATGCCGTCAAATCAGAATGTTTACATAAAATATAAAAATATACACACTAAATATTAAAAAAAAACTTGCCTCCTTTTTGAATAACAGTATTTAATTTGATCTTCACTCATAATTTAAAATTGTATGAATGGTTTATTATTATCTTGAACAAATGCTTATTTTTAAGCATTGGATTTTTTAATGCAATGGGAAAAAGAAGGAGGGAGTCACCTTTTTTCTCATAAAATAAATATACATTTAAACAACATGTCTATGTATACTATAAAAATACCCATTTTGTAGAATTTTAAATTAATAATCAATTTAAAGATTTTCAGCAAAAACTCTTTTACATGAACCTTCGTGTACTTTATGCAAATGATCCCCACTAAACTTCGATCAATAATTCAGAACAGATATCAATCACACAAAATGAACCATTCGATTTTTGTAGTCGTCGTCTTTTCACACAATCGATTACCTTTTGCGAGGTTTCTAGATAATTTGAAGGCGCAAGAATTTTAGGTTCAGCCGATAAAATCTATAAGTATTGTGTGGCTTCTATTCATTTTCAAATAGAGTGCCTTTCTTGGAAAGTTTCTATCTTGGTGTCCACTGACATAATATCCACTGTACAAGATTTTCTTTTTTATGTTTATTTTTTAAATAATAATAATTAAAACCAGAAAAAAAGATTTAAAAAATGTACTCCATAGTGATTTATAGTCCTAAAAATTAAGATTTATGATTCATTTCTAAGATTGAAATTAATTATTTTTTAGATGCTGAAACATAAAATAAGTATAATCTTTCATGTTTACTATATTTATTGCATTTTCACGAAAATAAAACAATTTAGCAGTTCGTTTTTTATGAAATGAAACAAGGATTTACAGATTTCACAGTAAAATTTAAAATAAAGATATCATGCATGGATTTTTAATTTCTCTGTATACAAATGCATTTTATATACACAAATGTAGATGTCTATAAAATCATGGTTTAAAGTATATTTATTTCAATTTTTTAGAGCTTTGGATTTCTTTGTTGTTAAATTCATTTTTTTCAGTTCAAAAATTCATTGAGCAAAATAGTCATTCGAAGTTAACCCGCACTACATACAAGTTAACCCGTCAATGACCATTGTCATTTCCAGGTGACACATCTTTTAAAAGACCTCTGAACATAGATTTTAAGTAATTATAAACCACTGTGCTTATTGGGATCTAGACGAATTTTTCTAATCATAGGCGTAAATCAAATATCTTTTGGATTTTTGGGTATTACACTATAGACTACTTAATTTTGTGTTTCGTTTAAACAAACAAGGATTTTGATCGGTCATCTTGCTTGGTATAAAAATTAAAAAAATAAAGCATGTCTAATATTTTTCTCTTGAAGTTTCACGTTAATTAACCCTTTAACGGTCGCATTAAATTACGGTTTAAAAATTAAAATTGCTTATTGGCATCACATTTTTTTAAAAAGAAATATTTACCTTATTTAATGACAGGTAAAATGATACCATAATAAATCCAATTACACTATTCTATGAATCTGGTGGTAATCTAACAATTTGAATAAAAAATGGACCGTGAATATCACGGGAGAGAGAATTAAGGGGTTAAATGTAGAATTTATGTTTGTAGGATTTCTAATGTCTGTTTAAAATTTGTTTCTGCTATGCCATATTGAATTTGTGTGCCACCCATAAGCGACATGTAGTACTTTTGATAAAATTTGACTACTGTTGATAACTTTTTAGTAAAAAAAAATACAATACCAACTAGGAATTTAAGTTTACTTATCGGTGCTGCAGTGTTAAGATCAACTAATATATTTAACATATTTTTTTCTCGCATATTTATCGCACACGATTATTTCATTTATATTATAATTTTGCAAATCGTATTACAATTTATTAATCCCTTAATCGTCATGGTTTTCTTACCCAACCGAATGATTTGAAATGTAATATATATAATCGTTGTACAATTTTGTCGGGTCATTTCAAATTTTATGAAAATCGAATCAAAACTTAAAAATCTGTTAATAAAAGTTTTCTACATTGTATTACATGCTATCACACGTAGTGAATTCAATGGTATGCCATGATAGGTAATAATTCTAGGTTGGCATGGTGATTACGTCCTATTTAAGATGGAATCCAATACTTCCGTATTACTTAATATAATATATAAATTCGTAATAAATTTTGCATTCGTCCATTTTTGAATAAGAGTGTAACAGCTATTGTACCAAGGTCTGAATATTTATAAAACTACTTATAGTTCGAACCCACCTCATTTGTTACATTTCACGTACAATTTCCGATTTCTTATGTTCTGCATTCGAGTGATCACCCCTTTCTAAAAACAAATCCTGTCAAGATCTCTCATAATTCACCTGATGCATATTTGGATTTGTGGGAAAGCTAAAAAGGCTAAGTTATTTTTTTTTTTTTTAAATCTTGCATTATTTCTCATTCTAGCTTTTGTTTGTGGTATACTTTTCTATAAATTTTGTATAGCAACAGGCTTATTTGATACTTGTTGATTAATTGCTATACTATTTTTTTCAGTTTAAACGCTATTCTGATTTGGTTTTATATGTGCGTTATAAATTTTTCTCTATAAGAGATGCCAGGTGTCAAGTCTTAAACAAAACGCAGGGAATTTAGTTAATCCAAGAGGGTAGCTTTATGACATAAGTTTTAATTTATTTTATTTCGGATTTTTTCGGATAATTTATTTATAAATTTCTTTCGGAAATGCATGGAACGAGCAGATGTTGTTGTTCAGAAACTATGTAATCAAGCTGTTTTTTTTTTCGCTTTTGTGCAAACGCAATACATATTTCAGAAAATAGTGTCAAAGTGGACGTTTGGAACCAATTTTCCGCGCGAAAGTAGAATAACCACTCAAGAAAGTACGAAGAACGTGTTTGTCACATGATCAAAATTGCTTATAACTCAATAGGTAATTCATTTATCAAAAAAAAAAAATGGAAAGCACAGTTCGATTCCAAATCGCTTTTATAGTCAGACTTTCCAACTTTATATCTGAGCTTTAAAAAATGAATTTGAAAATGTGTCAAAATGTTTTGTGCTTGTTGAGCAGAGCAGTTGAGAACAAACAACTTTAATGCACGACATCCATCATTGTGCTATCATGAGATGATTACATCTAATCTTTAAAAATTTAATACGATGTTGCTTATGATACGAAGTTTCCAACCATCCCTACACACCCATATCTCTAATTTCTATTACAGTTTTTTTTTCTTTCTAACAGGTTTCTTATCCTTTTTTCTAAAGTCTATGTAGGGTAAAATTTCATTCTGTTCTTCTCTATCTCTCCATGTTTCCAAGTATGAAATTTTAGTGTGAAATCTCCTAATAGTCAAACTATTTGTTGTGGTTTTGGAATTTAGAATTTAGGCGCGATAAATACATTTGTTCTTGTTTATCATTTAAAATTTTCAATATCAAATTAGCGTGTTTGAATAAGTAGTAAGTGTGGGTAAGGTACATTTAAAACACCACCATTATTAAAAACATCCCCAATGCATAGATGTTACAAATTTGTTTCAAAAATTCTTTGTGTCGAAATTATTGCGTAAATACCATTTTTTTCAATAATAGAACTTTCAATAATAGAACACACACACATATAATTATTTTTTCGATGTATTCGAAAATTTTTCTGTAGTCAGAACGACAGGGAAATTCTATTTCTTCAACGCCGCTGTTAAAGAAAATGAAAGAAAACAGCAAGTCTTCATAGCAAGTAAAAGTGCTTTTTTTTTTTACACTATACCTTTTCTAAATATAGACACCTATACCCTTTCCCACATGTTGAAGAATTTCTTCGGATCAAAAAATTATTTTCTAAGATTTTTATTTTTCAAAAATAGAGACAAATTTAAATATTGTAAAATTTCAGCAAAAGCAACTAAATGTTACTTATTTTCCCTTTTTAGACCTTATGAGAAGTTTTGTATTCTTTTTAATCTCTGATTAATTCTTTGTTTATGGGGCAGGATTGGCGATTATTAGGTAGATTTCGTAAGAATCTCTGAAACATTTTTGCAGATCTACGGCGATCATGAACTCAAAACCAACCCCAGTTAAAAACTTTGTATATACATTTATATATATACACTGCTGGCCATCCAAAATGCAACAACATGAAAGGATCAACCAAACAGCGTAAAATTTATACCAAGTATACACCTCGGTAGGATATGCAAAGATTACAAATTCAGCGCTCACGAACATCGTGGGCGACTGCAGCGCCCATTAAAATCTGTATATAAAGGGAAGAAAGATTGTCGTTTTGAAGAATGTGAACTGTTTTCTCATGCTATTTTTTGTGTGTACAGATTCAGTATGCCTCGTAGAAAACCACGAGCACCATTCGAGAACGTTTCTGATTTCGATCGCGGAGGAATCGTTGCATACAGAGATTGCGGATTATCCTTCAGAGAAATTGGTCATCGTATCGGACGTAGCCAAGCAACAGTCCTGATAATATGGAATCGGTAGATGCAGGGGGGAACGACAGACCGACAGGAGCGATGGCAACCGCATCGTCACACCACTCGATTGGAAGACAGGGATATTGTGCGCATGGCACTGGTGGAACGTACCGCCACATCCGCAACCATAACACAACGATTGCCGTCTGTAACACAACAATGGGCGTCCGCACGAACAGTTCAAAGTCGTTTGCTGTACAGTGGATAGCCCGCTAGGCGTCCATTGCTTCGCATACATTTGGCATTAAACCACAGGCGTTTGCGTTTACAATGGTCCACTGAACGGCAGAGATGGACATCCGAATAGCATAGCATTGAGTTTTCCGATGAATTACGCTTCTGCCTGCAGTATCACGATGGTCAAATTAGAGTTTGGAGATACCGTGGGGAGAGGCTCTCAACTGCTGTATTATGCATGATCACACTGGTCCTGCACCCGGTGTTATGGTGTGAGGTAGTATTGGATTCAACTCCCGCACCACCCTAGTACGCATTAACGGTACACTTAGCAGCCAGCGCTTTATCGCTGAGGTCTTGCAGCCTGTTCTCATCCCTTATCTTCAGGCTTTGCCTGCGGCCACATTTCAACAGGACAATGCACGACTACATGTTGCACGCAATGTTCAAGCTTTCTTCTTAGATCACCATATTCCATTGTTACTCTGGCCTGCCTGTTCTCCAGATCTATCACCCATCGAGCATGTCTGGTCAATGATTGGAGAACGCCTATCCCGGAATGCGGCACCCGCGAGTACACAAGATGAACTTTGGCTACATGTGAGGCAGCGTGGGATGTCATTCCCCAACAGCACATCCAAAGTCCCTTTCACTCTATGCCACAGTGTATAGCAGCAGTTATTGACAGACGTGAAGGTAACAGTTCTCACTGATTTTCCCGTCTACCTCACTTCAAAGAAGGTTGTCTTTGGAATCAATTAACCCTGATACTATGTGTAATCTCTAAAATAAATTTGGCTTTTATATGTCTTGTCTTTTTTGGTGCTGCATTTTGCATTGTCAGCAGTGTGTGTATATATTTATGAGGACGTGAGTTTCAAAACTCGCCTTATCCAAAAAATCAAATTTTGGGAAATCGCGAAAAACCTGTAATTACGACCCCGTGCATCAAATACCTCCAATTTTTTGCATACTTATTGCTAGTTACT
Source organism: Maratus speciosus (assembly GCA_963932465.1). Classification (NCBI taxonomy): domain Eukaryota; kingdom Metazoa; phylum Arthropoda; class Arachnida; order Araneae; family Salticidae; genus Maratus; species Maratus speciosus. The sequence continues at coordinate 180,821,050 of OZ010788.1, read as the reverse complement.
CTGTGATATCATTGTATTAAGTGGGAAAATCTACTTCTATTCATTTAATTAATATATTGGAAAAAGTTTCGGATAAGAAGAGTTTTGTTGCCAAACTATGGATAAGACGAGTTTTGATACCAATTTCTTTTAAAATTACATCGTTAGCAAGTCAGCTGAAAGAAATCAGTAGTTTCTATTTTTGGTCATCGGGTGATAATATTTTAGACTTAAAATGATCTCTATGACAGCAAATAAGTATGATTGAAATTCAGTAGTACGTTTTATTATGAAAAAGCAAACTTATAAACAATAAAATAAAATTTATCATAAATATTTTATGATTTTGATAACTTAGTTATCTTAAAAAAAAGAATCGATAAATAAAATAATATTTATCATAAATGTTTTATGATTAAGATAAATTAGTCATCTTAAAAAAAGAATGGATAAATAAAATAAAATTTATTATAAATATTTTGTGATTAAGATAATTTAGATACTTAGAACTTTAAGATAATATAATATAAGATAATCTATATAACATTTAATATTATATATATATATATATATATATATAATATAATATAATTTTCTTACAAAAGATTTAAAAAAAAATTATACAGTTAACTCATCAAGTTTTACTTCTGGGATATCGTCATTGTCCTCCTGGAATATTTGCTCCTGATCTTGTTTTTTAAATATAATATTTTTATAAAATATAAGGTCCTCCATTTCTGACCAGTTTTCACCAAAATGCTTCTTTAACAATTTGTGGATATCCTTAAGTTTATCTTGCTTCACTGGGACAGAACATGGCAGCTGCTCGAGATTCATGAATCTTAAACTTTTTAATCTCTTGGTCAATGGTTTAAAAAAGCTTACATTTGTTTTGTAATGGGGCTCAACTTTAATGAGGATGATTCATCTCTCCTTCAAGAGACTGATACGCTTTGGAGCAAACTGGAAGTGCAGCTGGCCGGGAAGTTTTACGGTAGAACCCATAGCTGATTTGAAATCATAAATCGGAACTTCCTGGCTTACATTCCGTACCCTGCCAAACTGGGAAAAATTTTCCAGATAATCTTCAGGATGGATTATACGCTCCCGGTTTTTTTTAGATTTCTCTCAATCCTGCCAAATACTCTGACTGGTTGCAAATAAGAATGGCCCACAATGGGAAACATAAAGTCAATCTGTTGAATATTCGAAGGGGTTAATTCCATGAGCCACTTTGCTAGCATTTCTATCATTGTGATATGTTTATTTTGTCCAGGACAACCACCAGAAAACTGAATTTTTTCGAATCCTTCCAGATTTAAGGATCTAAGATTAAAAAAAAGATTATGGAGAATATCTCATTTGATACCTTCTTGCGTTCGTGCTCACTCCAAGTAAATATATTTACTGTTTCCCTGTTTTGAGTGTTTCTTGATGTTCCCTCACATATGGTAAAGTTATATTGGTACATTAGTCTGGAGTAATAAGCAGCCTGGTCAGGAGCTTTGGGCAAAACAAGGTTTTTCTGGCAGTCGAATGAAAATCTGTATACTCCTTCCTTCGTTTCTCTCAACATTTTGTGGAAACTTTTTGCCTTTAATTTTTGAACCCTACATTTGGCCATAGTCTCTACCGTTTCCTTCCCGACTTGAGTTTTAATTAGTAGCTTTAATCTTAAACATTATGAACAAGCATTGGTTGTGGGAGATTTAAAACTTAGTTTAAAATCGTAATTGAAAATATCTCTGAAAAGATGGTATTTCACCATGAATAATGAACCGTCTGCTTGCTTGCTGTACTTTTTCCATAAGCTTTTCCTGCTCCAGTCACTTGGAAAATATTGCATTTTGCTTCTCGTCCGTAATGTGAATCGACGTACTTCAATCTTTGGATGTAACATCGTATTGCGGGTTTTACCTCTGCCAGTTTTTGTGATCCTCTATCCCCCCCCCCCCCTCTTTTCTGAAGGAGAATATCCAGATTTTAGATGTTCCTTGCACAAGTTTTGCACTCTGAATCTTGATATTCCAAGAATCTTCAAAAATGCGCTTCCACAAATTTGAAGATGGCCATGGTTCTTATTGTTAATATAGTACTTTATAGTTATGGTTTTGCAAGCGCCTTGAACTGCCCCTACAAAAATACAATAATAAATAAATAAAAATTAGAAAAATCCATGGTGTAAATTTTACGTTTCAGGATGCTTTATAAAACACACCTCGACGGCTTCTTGAAGGAGGTGTTTGATATGTAAACTTCAAAATAAAGTTATCTTGTGCAGTTTTGTCTTTGCTTGAATAAAAAGCTTGGTGAAAAAGTCGGACATCCTGCATTGAGAGAATTAAACACTTCAGGTTTTTTTCTGGTGAATGCACTTTGAGAGAACCGGAAGTGCCTTTGGTTTATGCCTGAGAATAAACATTAAATCTTTTAACACCTTGTGACAGTAAGAAATTTATGAAACATGACTTCATTTTGAACTTACCGTTCAATTTTCTTTTGCGTACTTGCCCATGAGTTCGTATTACTTTTTCTCTTCTTTCTCCTTTCCTCACAAAATGCAGGAGTTGATTCACTGTCCATTATACATAAGACACACGGTAAATCATTTTTCATTAGTTTGTTCGAACAGAACTGATTAAAATTTTAAACGAAAATAGCAACAGGTCGCAGAGAAATGAAGGAAAATCACTGTGATAGTAGATGACAAGCTCGCTGTGCTCTGGTCTACGCATGCGTCGGGATAAAGCTAGTTTTTTTTTAAACTCCCTATACTTCAGACAATAGAGACCGTACAGGAGCTCTACCTAGCAAAATTAATGGTAGTTCTGGAAGAAGGCTTACTATATGTTTTTTGGGTCGCTGAAGCCGAATTTTTAACTTCCTACCAAAATTTCCCCCGGCACCCCCCCCCCCCCAAAAAAAAAAAAAAAAAATTTGCCCACCCAAAAAGGTTTTTATTAAAAAAATCAGAAAGTAGACAAAATTTGCAACAAATTAGATATATGACATTATGACTTTGGATGAAGGGGAAGGGTCTGCCTCGAAACATGCGCGCGGTGCTGCGTGAACTAAGTTGCGCAATTCCACTTAACCACTCACACGTTTACATTTGCCCTCCCCTCCCCTCCGAACTTTCTCTATAAGGTTTACTTTATGTTTTTTGGGTCGCTGAATCCGAATTTTTAACTTCCCCCAAAATTCCCCCCCCCCAAAATAGTTGATTTTAGCTTAAATTCCTTATTATTTTAGGGGAAAAGCATTACAAAATTCAGAAATTAGACAAAATTTGCAACAAATAGGATATATGACATTATGGCGTAGGATGAACGGGGAGGTGGAAGGCTGCCTCTGAACATGTACTAAGTTATGAAGTCCAGGCAATAGGGGATTTTACCTGGAAAAATTAATACTAGATCTGGATTTCGACTCACTTTATGTTTTTTGGGCCGCTGAATCCGAATTTGTAACTTCCCACCAAAATTTCACCCGGCAACCTCCCAAAAAAATGGTTTTATGAAAAGATTTTGTTTTTGAGAAAAGTGCGCGGGGAATGTTCCGAGGCAGCCCTCTCTCTCCCCGTTTATCCTACGTCATAATGTCATATATCCTATTTGTTGCAAATTTTGTCTAGTTTCTGAATTTCGTAATGCTTTTCCTCTAAAACAATAAGAAATTTAAGTTAATAACAACTATTTAGGGAGGGTTTCGGGGGGAGGGAAATTTGGGGGGTATGTTAAATATTCTCATTCAGCGATCCAAAAAACTTAAAGTAAACCTTATAAGGAAAGTTCAGAGGAGAGATAAGAGGGTGAATGTAAACGTGTGAGTGGTTTAGTGGAATTGCGCAACTTAGTCCACGCAGCACCGCGCGCATGTTCCGAGGCAGATCCCCCTTCCCCTTCATCCTATGTCATAATGTCACATATCTAATTTGTTGCAAATTTTATCTACTTTCTGAATTTCTATATACTTTTCAACTAAAACAGTAAAAAAACAGCGATTTTTTGAATAAAAAACTTTTTGGGGGTCTTTTTACCAAAATTTTGGGCGTTGCCGGGGGAAATTTTGGTGGGAAGTTACAAATTCGGATTCAGCGACCCCAAAAACATAAAGTAAGCGAACTACCATTAATTTTGCTAGGTAAAATTCCCTATTGCCTGGACTACTAGTGGATAAGGCGAATTTTGAAAGCAAATCGATATTTTACAAAGGCATAAATACAGGATAAAAGTAATTTTTTTGCAGACTGTAATGTTTTTCGGTGCAGGGTTACCAATGGAATAGATTGATAGAGAAAACTCGATTTTTTAAATTTTGAATAAGGCGAGTTTTGAAATTCACGTCCTCATATATATGTATATTTATATATATACATATATATGTATAATATATGTATATATATATATACATATATTATTTTTTTGGACTCGATAACTTACATAATTATACTCAATTTGTTTTCACAAACTGATACACTAAATCAGTTCGTTAAGTTCGTTAATGGCGAAATCGGTCCAAAACGGGAGGAAATAAGGAGAGTTTTGTCAAAACAGAAAAAAACACTCATACCTTATTAATTAAGATACCTATCGAATAAGTTTAAAGTTATCATTACTTCTAGGGAAACGTCCAAAAATTTATCTATTAAAGTTTTTTGATATTGTTAAAAATGGCCTCAAGGGGCGAAAAAAGTAGGATTTTAAGAAGAAAAAATTCATAACTTAATCAATTCAAAAGATATCAAATCCATTTAATTTTTTTTATATAAATCTGCTTAATATTATCTACAACTTTTATATTGACAAGTTTCTGATAGCACCAACACTTACAGCAATAACGAACAAAATTTAAAACATAAAAATGTGGGGCAAAAGAAGAAACAAATTCATAACTTCGTCAGTTCACTAGATATCATATCCGATTGATTACAGATCTTCTTTATATTATCTACAACTTTTGCATTGACAAGTTTTTAATAGGATCGACTCTTACAGCAAAAGAGAAAATAAAAATAAAAAATGAAACAAAATAAATATATGTGGGAGAGGGACTGGTTGTAGAATAAAAATGTTCGAAATCTACTTGTGCCTGTAGGCCGAAGCGGAAGGGATTTTTTGTTATACTCAGTATTAACCAATTTACAAAAAACAAATCTTTATAGTGAAATTTTCTTGAAAGTATACTAGTACAAGTGTATGTCAGAGATTACTTTTCAAAGAAAGGTAAGAATAAAACAGAAAATAGTCTTCTGGGATGTGAATGTCCCATCTCTTCATGATCAAAGAGTTAACCAAATTCGGGAAAGAAGTTCTTTCACAGAATTGCAAAAATAAAACGATTTTGTGGATCAAGATATTATTAACCCTTAAATGCCGGGTGTTGATTTTAGGCAACATACCCAATTTAGGCTCTAAAATACTATTAGATTAATATTGAAGCTATAATTCCTAATGTTGCCAATAAAATATATTCTGAAAATATTATTAAATCGATTTTCAACATGTAGATGGCAACATTTGTGCTGTTTAAGAATAAAGATAGATTTATTTTTTCAATTGTTGCTACTTGTTCTTTTTGTTTTGTTTGGAAGCTTGGGAAATACCCTATTTTGTTCTGCAGTGAGCAAGTAAAATTTATTTATTACTATAGTTCCTAAAATTCTTGTGTGTTTTATATTATAGAATTTTATTAAAGAAAATTATTTTTTCAATTAAAGACCAGTATTGCCGATTAGTAACAAACTGTTTTTTGCAGTAATCCATACTTAAAACAAAATATGATTTTTTAAAGTATTTTTCCCATGATTTATTTAAAAAATGAAAGCCAAAAAACATTATTACAATGATTTCAAAAAATCAGGCATTTAAGGGTTAAATGAAACTGCCATTTACACATGATTAAAAAAATATTTAAAGAAGCCTTTCATGGTTTACTTATTTTAGTTTTAAATATTAATTTTACGCACGCAAATGTAGATTTTTATGAAACTTAGTTTTTATGTAAAATGATTTCAAATGTTATAGAATTTTAAAAATTGTTTCATGGTTAACTGAAAAATTTTAAATTTACTAATCATTTAAAGCAAATATACAACCTAATGGAATAACTACATTCAAACTAAATTTAAGTAATATAGTTAATTTTTTCTCATATATTTATAAACATGCGACTGAGTTGAAAATAAGGGTATATTACTTATTATTTGACATTTTAAATTCCGTAATCTCCGAATATGATTGCTTTTAATAACATTATTTTATTTACTGAAAAAAATGTTTCAAGAAATTTTAATATATAGTAGCAAAATATTTTTAAATGCTATTGTATTCCAAACAACAGAATGTTTTGAAAATCATTTTTTTATATACATTGAAAAAATTTGTATTTAAACCCATAAGACAAATTAAAGTGCGGAGCTTTTAAAAAGATTTTTAAATCTCATTTCTTTGTCAGTTGGTTCGTATATTGACTGCTAATAACAAGGTGCTAAAATTCACTTGTTTCGGAGTTGGATGTTTGTAATAGAAAGGAATTTTACTTGAAATTAGAGATAACGAACTCTTTAATCTCTTGAGTAAAATATGAGAATAGTGTACCAATTTAAAAGCAAACAAACTCTCCATAAAATGAATCTACTTCAATTATCTCAAGCGAATTCAATTTTATATGACTCGCATATAATGTTGAAAAATGTTTATTATAATCTAATAATTAACACCGTATTCATTATGTATTTAGAGATTAAAATACTGATATTTCTGTGATGAATCATTTATTACTACACTTCATAATGAAGCCGGTGTGTAACTTTATTTCCAATATTACCTTATATGCTTGTTTTATAAATTAGAAATTAATTCTTGTTAACTAAAATTATTATAATTCCTTCACATTGATTACTACTAAAGCAATCCATTTACACATCTTACAATCATTCAACTACCAAACGTTCCAAATAGAAATAATGATGTTAATAATGTTAATGCCCGATTTCTATAAAAATAGAAGCTTATGAATATTGGAATATTGAAATAGAAACAAAATATAGATATTGGAATAGAAAGAAAATAAGAAAGAAAGTTTTTTAGTTTATTCTGATCTCATAGAACACATTCATTTCACAGTATGCAAAATATAGTAACAGTCATGAAAACGCATTCCTCTGCTCTAAAAGTAACCAAAGAAAGAATAACATTTTACCAAACTTAGGAAGATGTTAATAATTAATAGGAGTTTAAAAAAAAAAGTTCCATTTTACTCAGAGCTTATAGAACGCATTAATTTGACACTCCGCAAATTGCATCCGTAATCATTAAAACGCATTTCTATGCTCCAAAAGTACCCGAAGGAAGAATAATATTTTACCATACTTATGTGGGTGTTAATATTTAACAGCAGTAATATATTTATATATATATCCGTTTCATTTTATTCAGAGTCTATGGAACGTATTAATTTCATAGTTTTTAAATAGAATCAGTAATCGTTAAAACATATTCCTATGCTCCAAAAAAAACCCGAAAGAACAATAAACTTTTACGATTTCCAAAAGTATTTACTTATGAAGCTGTTAATATTTAACAGCAGTAAGAAAAAAAAATTCATTTTACTCAAAGTCAGGTTTCTCAGTTTACTACTTTAAAAAATAATTCCGGTTGTTTGATTGGCACAATTTTTTTGAAGTAGAAATACTCGCTTTTTTAAATGGCAGATTAAATAATATGAAAAAAGGCGATATTAATAATTTAAGAAAGTAGTGGCAATCAAGCAATATGAACTTTAAGTAGAGAATTGACAACACTGCTCCGACCTTATAGAATACAATAATTTCACAGTTTGCAAGCTGCATCGATAATCATTGAAACGCATCCCTATGCTCCAAAAGTAACCGAATGAATAATAACATTTTAGAATTTATAAAAGTTTTTACTTATGAAACTCTTAATATTTAAAAGCAGCAAAAAGTTTCATTTTACTCAGAGCTTTGAAGTAGAAATATTCGCATTATTAAGTGTCTGATTAAATAATATGAAAATCAGGCATTTATAATATTTTAAGAAAGTAGTGGCAATCAAGCAATATAAACTTTAGGTATCGGACTGACTACATTGCTCCAAGCGTATCGAACGGATTAATTTTGCTGTTTTCAAATTTCACCAATAATCATTAAAACGCTTTCCTTTGCTTCAAAAGTAATCAAATGAATAATAACCTTTTAATAAAAGTATTTACTTATAAAGCTATTAATATTAATAGCAGTAAAAAGTTTTATTTTGATCAGAACATTGAAGTATCAATATCCGCATTGTTAAGTGACCGATTAAATAATATGAAAATCAGCTATTATAATATTTTAAGGAAATGGTGGAATTCAAGAAATATAAACATTAAGTACAGGACTGACAACATTGTTCTGAGCTGACAGAATGTATTAATTTCACAGTTTGAAAATCGCAAGGATAATCATAAAACTCATTTCTATGCTCCAAAAGTAACCGAATGAATAATAACCTTTTCCCATTTATAAAACTGTTTACTTATGAAGCTCTTAATATTTAACAGTAGCAAAAAGTTTCATTTTACTCAGAGCTTTTAAGTAGCAATTTTCGCATTATTAAATGACAGATTAAATAATATGAAAATCGGGCAATTATAATATTTTAAGAAATTAATTTCACTCAAGCAATATGAACTTTAGATACATGACTGACAACATTTCTGCGAACTTGTTGAACGTATTAATTTTACAGTTTTCAAATTTCTCAATAATCATTAAAACGCATTCATTCCTTTGCTCCAAATGTATCCGAATAAATAATAATCTTTGACCATTTATAAATTTTTTTACTTATGAAGCTGTTACAATTTAGTAGCAGCAAAAAGTTTCCTTTTACTCAGAGCTTTGTAGTAGCAGTATTCGCCTTATTAAATGACTGATTAAATAATATGAAAATCAGGGAATTATAATATTTTAAGAAAGTGGTGGCAATCAAGCAATATTAACTTTGAGTATCGGACTGACAACCAGGGTCTGATTAATGCATGGGCCTCCGGGGCCTTGACCCTGGGCCCACCAATTTCAGGGGCCCCGCAAATTTGTATGTATTTTCTCACAATTTAAGTTTTTCCACTGTTTGCATTTTATATTTTTGTCCCTGACGTAAAAACAAAGTTCTACTGTAATAAAAAAAAACAAAAAACTTCATATTTAATTTTTCTGTAAAAGTCCTTTTCAATTTGAGAGTACCTATAATTTTCAAACTTGCCGTATCCAGAAAATCGAATTTGGGGAAAATGCGAAAAACTGCATTGATATCAATATAAACGAGGATTTTACAATGTCGGAATTATAGTTTAAAATTATTACTAGACTGTTAGGGAAAACACAATTTTTATGATTTTGGATAAGGCGAGTTTTGAAAAAGTCTTCCTCATTTATTCTGCAACATAAACTGTGAATCATAGATGTATGTGAATTATACAAATGCTTATTTGAGAATGTGCACGGTAATTCATTTTCTTGATTTATTTTTTATTTTTTTTTTATTATTATTATTTTTTTTTTTTTTGTAAACTTGAAACTTTCACCCAGACAACTTTGTTAACTCATCAAATAAACCTACTTTTTTTTCTGAAAGTGTCGCCGGAAATGGGGAGGTAGGGGGGGGGCAACATTTTAACAGGCCCTGGGCCCAACTTCAGCTTGATCAGGCTCTGCTGACAACGTTGCTCGGAGCTTGTAGAAGATGTTAATTTTACAGCTTGCAAATTGCATCAATAATCATTCACATTCTTATGCTCCAAAAGTAAGAGAAGGAACAATGGCATTTTACCATTTATTAAAGTATTTACTTGTGAAGCTGTTAATATTTACCAGCAGTAAAAAACAAAAGTAAAAATCCTCCGTTTCTTTTTACTCAGAGCTTATCGAATGTACGAATTTCATCAATAACCATTCAAACACATACCTATGCTTGAAAAGTAATCGAAAGAACAATAGCCTTTTACCATGTATATATATATATATTTATTTATCAATCTTTTAATATTTCAGTTCTTAAAATGAAACTCATTAAATAACTCATTTGCAGCCTAAATGAACGCCATCACATGATAGACAAAGAGTTTGCTAATTGAAGCAGAAAGATAATTTGATTTGTAATAGTACTTTTGTGTGATTTACTTGAAGTACACTGAAAGATTTGGATTCTTTTTAAAGTAGAAGCTTTCAAATTATTTTGAAAGTAACAAAGATATATTTTGTTACTTTTGTTTTATATTTTGTTACTTACTTTTGACGGATATATTATGTACAGAATAATGATTATACTAATTTGTTAAAATAGAATTTCTCGTGTGACATATTTATAATCTTGTGTAAATGACTTTTGAACAATGAAAAATTATTTCAATCAATATTTTATAAGTTTGAAGATATTCAGACACGTTCTTTTATTACAAAGTTTTTTAGTTTGCAGTAAAATATAATAATCAAACAAAACACACTATGAAAATATCTAAAAATATATAAAGGCACTAACAAAAACTGACTGGTATTCAAAGTGTTATGTTGACGGAATATTCTTTCAAAATAAAGTAAACGAATTTCCATTATTTAAGTTTTGAAATGTAATTAATATTTAAAAATGCTTAAAGATGTTCGTTTAATTTTTTAGGTCTAATTTTGTAAAAGCGTAACGTTCTATATTTACTGCTAAATGTTATTGCGGAGTATTAAAAAAATAAATAAATAAAATCGTTCTACATCATCTATTATTAATTTGAATTATAATATTCAAACTATGGGACTTTTTGTTATATCAGTTATTTGTCAATTTCTTAGGCAGCCAATTTTAAACACATTTAACTCTTAAGAAGAACAACAGAGCTGCTATATCGATTAATAAAATGGGAAAATAGTTTTGAACCCCTTTTCATAGATGCCATCCCTTAAACTTTTTTAGTACCACTACTTACAAATAGAAATATTCCTCATATTTAACATAATATAACTTTTAATATTAAAACTGAGAAAGATATTTACTTCTATTTTCTCTTCCCAAATAGTACTAATCTATAAACGTGAAAATTGGCTGCTACATCTTTAATTAATTATAAGCCAATCTGCAAACAAGTTATGAAAAAGTCTTTTATTGCCTTTGGGCTAATCTTTTCTGGTCATTTAATTAATCAATCATTTAATTAATATCATATGCTAAATAACGTTTTCAACATCACCTGTAAATTTATCATACAGTTAGGGATATACAATTAAACCGTTCGTGATCTAAAAGACTAATAATCACTGATTTTTTAATTTGTAGATCTTTTATTAAATAAATTTATAAGTTTAATCTCAAAGTTTTCCATTTTTATGAAAACGTATCTGTGAAAGTTCATATTCGTACATTACAAGCAGCTTAGCAATGCCACATCACATTTTTAACAATTAAACAAATAGGTTGATTTTTCATCGAGTATAAAAGTGAAGCCAGTGTGCAAAATAACTAGCAGGTGAAGAGGGAAAAAGCGTTAAAATAAAATCTGAAAAAAGCGAGATGTTCTTTTTAAAAACGGCATTTTTTTAAAAAATTCAGACGCAATATTAAGTAAAGAAAAAAATCCTAATGGTGCTGTCCCTGAATAAATTCGAATTAAACAAAATTATTATTGATTCTCATTTATCTCATCAATAAACGTTAATGTATAAAATTTAAACTGAAATAAAATATTGAAATTCTTGCCAGAGATATTCCTTCGTTGTAATGCACCTATAAATATTATGTTATGAATAAAAGATTCTTATAGTGTGAAACTGCAAAACTAAAATATCAAATAAGCAATTTTGTATTTATCGTATTGTTTTACACTGCGTTGTATGATGTATGATTAGTAATTTTTTCAAACATAGATATCGATTTTAGTTTACTATCAAATCAATTAAACATGCTCTTGTAGTAATTGAATTTATATATGTACAATAATATTAAAAATAATATTAATTTTAGTGTTAATAAATAATGTTGTTAAGTTATCATGTGTCTCCTTTAAAACACGTCTATAGAACATAAAAACGTTTCTTTGATAATCGATAGCACGTAATAAATCTATATTACAGATTGAGTAAACTAAATAATATACTATAATAAACAGTCAAAGTATGAGTATTACTCGCGCTCAGTGGGTTCCGCACAATAAATATATGAATTATTAACTGTATTATTAAAAAAATCGTTACTAAACAAAAAATAAGACTTTGTAAAAAACTACAAAACGTAGGGTTTGGTACAGCTGTATATATGCCAGAAAAGTATGAATGGGTATACCGTAAATGTTCAAAGAGATATGAAGCCTAAATAACATCAAATATTGCTATTCTGTATAACTGTTATTTAAATCTTATCCTAATCTGTTTATTATGAACTTAATTCGGCACTGAGAACAAAAGTAGTGCACATTTAAATTTCGCTTGGCATTTCATAAAACTAAATTCAGCGTAGTAATAATCTTTTCTTTTTACAGTGTAGTTAAACAAAAACCTTGTTCAAAGTTTAAACTTGGCATTTTGCTAAGCGCGCTTCGAAAGGAGGTCGCAAAGCAGCAATGCCGCCTTGATACATGCCGCGTTTTCCCAGATACGTTTTTAATTAACTTTTAAAGACACGGGAGTCGTATTGAGATACACACACAATGCTAACTAGTCGCGAATCCCATAGTATTCCTGTGATCAATTCTAATTAAATTAGTCTGTTTTTAACAATTTGTCGTTTATTGCTTTTATATTGCTACTGGACATTGTATTATATAAATGTATCATTAAAAGTTGTTATTTAGGATTTAAAAGCTGATGGCACATAGAATACGCCGCCACTCTCATTTTGTATGTTGAAACCGTGCATGTTTTTAAGGGTTAATATCTCGGCTAATTACCAATGATTTTTTTTTCAAGAATCATTATCAACAATGCAATTATACTTCTGCTACGATAAGTGCCTGAAACGGTCCTCAACGCCTTTGCTTAATGCCCGCAAATCGAAATGTGTGTGTAATGGAAAAATGCGTTTTTTTTTTCAAAAATTACATGACCTAGGGCAATCACTATAATTTTCCTGCACGGTTTAAATTAACGTCTACTACGTCTAATTTTTTCATAATTTTAGTTTCAATAGATTCGGAAATAGAGGGGGGGGGGGGCATGCTTTTGCCTCTACATTGTCGACGATATCTCTGGAAATATAATACCTAAAATTAAAAGAAGTGTATGTGTTTTGAGTTTAGCGTTACGAAAGCTTTCACATAATACCCCGCACGATAAACAAAGAAAATATAATTTGTCAAGTAACTTAATTAGCCCCTCTACAGTTTTCCTAAAAATATTTGTAAATGTTTAATGATCTGTAAATATGTGGGTCAACAGTCCTTATTACTTCCCCCAATTTTAACTTTCCAAGTTCCATAAATTTCGAGTAAAATGGTTGTGACGGACAGAGAGACAGACACAGGAGTGTTCTTATAATGGTTCCGTTTTTACGTTTTAAATATGGAACCATAAAAACTACTTGAAAATGTTTTCGAAAATCTGGGGCTGTAGAAGAAGCCTTGTTTTTATAGATGTTTCATTAAATTTCGAAATTATATTGTTTCCTAAGTTTTCTAAATATAAAGAACGCTTTTCGGAATCCGGTTTAATTAGGAGGAGGTTAATGTTTATTTTTGTTCGAGATTATATTATACTTTCTTAAATGAAGAAACATTTTCCTTTTTTATAGTGCATTACATCGATATTAACATGTCACGTGTGACTGCGCATACAGAGCAAGATTTCTAAATCTTTGTGACATTAGATTATCTTGTTTCGTACATTATAAGCTTTAAATTGTAAGCAGATTGAATGTGCTTCTAAGTTTAAACGTGAAGATCTGTAAATTTGCATTACTTCAGATTTATTTACAACAACGGGTGAATTGGTATAAAGTATTATGGATGAAATGAAATTTACGCTTAAAGAAGAATATTGGTAAAGTTATTTGTTATTCGTCTTTAATTCATTTTTTCACTTAAAAGAGAGAATTTAAAAGAAGTTTCATTTTCAGCAATTTCCTAAAGAATTAAAGAAAGTACAATTCTTTAAATTAGGCATTTTAGTTATGAACTTTAAAAATTTAATGATTTAAAAGTAATTAATTTTGAATATTTAGTACGCGAGTTACCACAATATTAACTAAGCGTAGAACCAAGTGTGAAAATTTTCTAAGCCAGAAATCAAATCCGGAACCCTTGGAATAGTGCTCCAAGAGCTCTGCCATTTAAGTTATGAGAACGATACCCAGCTTAGCATCACTCACTCACATAGTTTGGTAAGGCTACAACTGCAGCATAAGATGGAATAGTTTTCATAGGCACACAATTTGAAAAATAATTAAAATTATATAAGAATTACTTTTGTTGTGCATGATTTTTTTAAGTACAGTTAATTATATACATATATATAGATTTACGTTTTTCTATATCATCTATATTTGTAATATCAAAAGAAACACAAAAATAGATTTTTCATTTGAATTAAGCAGACTTTTTCATTGCTTTGCAAAAATCGCAATACATTTGTGAGATATTCCGAAAAGTAATTCGAAAAATACGTCTGTAGAACACTAATTCGCCCAATTTTACCTTTTTATAATTTGTACTATATTTCTATGCAAGGTTTACAAACAAATTTTCTACAAAAAAATCAATAAGATTCTTGTACCCTCACATTTTAAATATAGCACCGAAAAGTAAAAAATAATAATGCACCACTTGTTAAAACTGTCACAGTTCTTTTTTCCCGTTTGAATTAAACAGCTGTAATTTTCCTTCTTTTAGAAGAAAAAAAAGAAGACAGAGAGGCTGAAGCGGAAATATGTAGTTTAGTTCCATTCAGTGAAGAATGGAGAATCAAATAATACGGGTAGAAAGATAGGTGCTTATATATAGTCTATAAAAGAAAAGTGAAAGGCCATTTGAAAGGCACAACCATAAGAGAAGCTGTCTCTATGCATTGACATTACGTGTGAGAGGGTAAAAAAGTAATATGTGATTTAGATTTAGAAGATAAGACTAATATACACTGCTCAAAACAATTAAAGGATATTTGAAGTTTTATATAAAATAAAGATATAAACGAAATTTTTTTTTGCCGAAAATAGAAGAAGAGAATCACAAATGCAAATTTTTCTGGTTTTCAAACTGTGGAGTATGCAAATTTTGAGTTCGACGTTAAAAACGTCGCTTCAGCGGCAGCGAATGAAATTTGACTTTCAACTGGATAAAAGAGAATGAAGACAAGGATGATCGGCATTCAGTGATTGCTTTGTTTCGATGAGTACGATGTCTCAGCGAAGTCATTTGACAGATTCAGAAGCTTTGAGAATTGTTGGTAGGTTAGAAGGGGGCCAAACTCAAGACAAAGTAGCGCAAGCCATTGGAGTGTCACAAAGTGTCATTTCCAGGATCTGGAACCGTTTTTTGGAGAGTGGATGTGCAGGCCGAAGACCAGCGCAAGGTCGTAGATGGGCAACAACGCCCAATGAAGATCGGTATTTAGCGTTAACAGCTCGGAGACACCGAACCATGAACGCTACTCTTCTCCAACAACACCTTCGCTCGGCTACAGGTACCACGATTCCAACTCAGACTGTCCGAAACCGGCTCCATGCTGTAGGTCTGTATGCTCGCCGACCGATGGTATGTGTTAGATTAACATCAAGGCATCTTCGCGACCGCAGGGAGTGGGCAACCGAGCATGTCAACTGGAGGAGAAATGAATGGAGCAATATTCTGTTTTCTGACGAGTCCCGTTTTTCTGTGCATCCGGATAATAGGCGTATTTTCATCTGGAGGGACCGTGGCAGTAGGAATAATCCTGCGTTCGTGCACGAAAGTGTCAGATTTGGCGGTGGAGGAGTGTTGGTGTATGGTGGCATCTCCATTGACGGGCGCACTGACCTCTACATCATTCGAGATGGAGCTCTGACTGGTCGCCGATATAGGGATGAGATCCTCAGACCTATTGTAGTCCATTACGCTGCAGCAATCGGAGATAACTTCATTTTAATGGACGATAACTGCAGGCCACATCGTGCAAACCTGGTGGAGGATTTCCTTTTCGAGGAAGGAATCGTTCGAATGGAATAGCCAGCGTGTTCTCCAGACATGAATCCGATCGAGCACGTTTGGGACGCTCTAGGAAGACGAGTTTTTGGCCGCCAACAACCCCCACAAACTCTCCAAGAACTGGAAAGAGCTCTTCTGGAAGAGTGGGGCAGAATACCCCAACTCGTCATTAATAGCCTCATTGAGTCCATGCCTCAAAGGTGTTCAACGTTGCCGGCCGCCCGTGGAAACCATACCCCCTACTGAAAATGATTTTCTTTGAAGAAAACACCTTTTCTTATTCTTTTTTTCTCATATGCACAAATTGTGTTTTTTTCCTTTAGTACACAAATGCGCAATAAAATGCATTTTTTTCTGCCAAACATGTGTAATTTATTCTCATATAACCTACTATGTCTGTCGACCATGTATCAATCAGCTAAACAGTTTACCAGATACAAAATCCACCTAAAACTGCAATATCCTTTAATTGTTTTGAGCAGTGTATATATACATATATCACATTTTAATGCGATGACAGAATCCACTGCAATTCACTTTATTTTTATTTAAATAATCAAAAATATCGCAGTCATATTGTATAGCTGCCTTCATTCAGCAACTGGCGTAGAACTATCTCTTAAATTTCCCATATCCGTAGGGTTACCAGTTGATAGGGGCCATGTGGTGTTATAAATTTAACTATAAAATTGGCTGACTGACTATCCTGCCAAAATCGTGATTATTAGTAATTTTGGTCCGTATCCAAATTGATGGGCGATTCATTAACCCTCCGACTGTCTTGGAAAAGGGCAAAATTGTAATGTTGTTTTTTCTGCATTTTGTTTTAAATGCTTAAAGAAAAGATTTTTTGAACATTTTATAAAAAGAAACTTAACAACGAATATAAATGCAATCCTTGGAAGTATTAATCACTGTTGAATGTATTAAAAATACATTAAATCAATTGAATTATATTACTTTAAATACTGCTTGTATTGCAGTGAAACCTGGAGCTTAGTGAACGTATTAACACGGGCTTGTCGGTGAGGGGGTTAAAAAACTAATTAATAGGTCTAATTTTTAAAATTTTTCTTACATAATATATATATGTTAAATGGGAAACAATCTTCCTATCTGGAAATTTTTCAATTGATAATTTAAAATTGAATTAAACATTAAAATAAACATGTTTCAAATTGCAATTTTCTGCTGCGTTTGCATCTAAAATATTTAACAAAATGCCTATATTTTTTAACTAAGTGATCTGCATTTTATATTTACATTTCTGCTTTAATTTTATTCGGTTGAACAGAACATTGAAAATGTAAATATTATTTAAAAGGAATTTTGTTTAATATTTTTGTTTGAAAAATATTTCTCATAACTTAAATATTTTATA
Source organism: Maratus speciosus (assembly GCA_963932465.1). NCBI lineage: Eukaryota > Metazoa > Arthropoda > Arachnida > Araneae > Salticidae > Maratus > Maratus speciosus. Next base: position 180,803,532 of record OZ010788.1, on the reverse strand, counting down.
ATAAAAAAAAATTTTAAATATTTAAACAACTATTGTTAAATCGACTTCAAATAGAAATGTAATAAAGTATTTTGTAATTTTGATTATAAGATTTTAATTTATTAGTGTGAAATAAATTTTTGCTTAATCGTCTATATGTTTTTATCTATGCATGTATTAAAATGCATAAATTTTCTCTTTAACAGTTGGTTCCTCTTTAGTTTTTAAAATTTCTGTCCCTTGATCTGTGACGGAAATTTCTAAACCAGATGTTGAAAGAACAGTTTGTATGTTATCCCCGAGGAAGGCTATGTGTATACCTGAAAGTACTTGGGCGTAATTGACATTGGATAATGTTAATGTAGCTGAACTTTTTTTTTTTTTTTTTTTTTTTTTTTTTACGATTTTAGCATCTTTTAAGTGATAAAGCATATTAGATGTAATTTTAATTTTTAAGTTTTTAAAAACGAATTTCAGAATTCTACTCATACATTTGCTCATTTTAACATTTTGTTATTTTTATAAAAGGGTTGAGTTGAAATAAAAAAAAAATACTTGCTGTTACAAAAAAAAAAAAAAAAAAAAAAAAAAAAATCCGAAATAATTTTATAGTCTACAAATATTAAAAACACTTCAAAAGAACAGCAAATTCTTAAATTCCCTGTTAATGTTCTATGAATGCTTTAAAATATTTCATAAAAATAATCTTATTAACAAGCTACGATAATTTGACAAATTAAAAATCTAAACAGGGTTACATTATTAACTTAAAACGAAGCATGTTTATTAATTAGTTTTGGTACTTGTCATATAGTAAGATCTTTCAAAGTATTTGATAACAGGGAGTAAAATAATTAAGATTTTAGCTTAGTTTCAACATTCTTTGACAAATAATATGGATTGGAAAGATCATTAGAAAATATTTCAGAATTCAATAAATAAAAAAATGGCATAGAACAACTATATATTTCTTAGAAGTTATTTTAAAGGGTAAATATATTTAAATAATTAGACTCGTATTTTTGAATGAAATTGATTATCGAATAATATATAAAAAAAAAATAATAAATCTAATAACTTAATTAAATGAAGAAATTGTTTTCATAATTGACGCTCGTTTTCCATTCTCCATGCTGAAATAGTGTCAAAATCTCAAATGAAAACTGATGCTTTTTCAATTTTTGTACAAATTCAGTTTGCACCTCGGAAATAGGATTTTTACTATGTGCTTAAAATTCCATAATAGGGACAATAAGTTCATTTACATTAAAAGTATCTGTCCATCTTACATGTTTCTCTCTATTCTAAAAAAAGGCAACTACCGCTGTCACCGCCGCCGCCGCCGCCGCAAGTTTTGAATTTTTTGTGAACTGATGTCTTTCTTCGTTAATATTAAGAAAACTATTGCAAACAAAAATATGAAAATCGGTGATACTATAGAGAAATGTTTGATAAACACGCTGATGCAGACAGTTTTCAAATCGAAGAATTATTTTAAGAGATATGTAATGCTAAATTTGGAGAAAATCGTTCCATTAATAAAGTTTTATAGGAGCAAAAACTATACATGGATTTAATCATTTTTAGATCATTTTATAAGTTGAAAGTTCCCGGTGTGCAGATTGCATTTATTGTTTTTTAATTTCACTCATTTTTTGAGGTTTTATTTCTATTTTAAATTCCAATTTTTCGAAAGATATTTTTGACATATTTTAGAAAATGGTATTAATTTAAACTGTTGCCATCTGTATAGACAGTGCAGACAATAATAATTTCTTCAAATTAAAAATTTATTTTCATGTGACTATTATAAACAGGAAAAAAACCCTTCAAATTAGAATTAAATAATTACGTATAAAAAGCAGGAACATTGAAAAGTACGTCATAAAAACTATATTTACACGTGAATTTTAAAAGAGAAAGGATATTGTAAAATAAGAAATTCGATAACATGCGTTAGAAGTCTTAAATATGAGAAATTACGTCATATTTAAAATGAACATAAAATAATATTGCAAAAGAGTTTAAATAAAAAAATTACGCGAGGCATTTAATAGATATTTTGAGATGATCATCTTTTCAATTATTTTTGTAAATTCTAGGACGGCGCAAATAATGTTTCATTTCTAACAAAAGTATTTTCACGTGATTATTAAAAGGAGAAAGAAAAGTTTGGTGAAAATTACGTCAGATTAAAAACGATACTTTTAAAATGTATTGTTTAAAAGAACTTCCTTTTCGCTTTGTTAAAAAATACCACGCGGGAGACAAAAACTCTGTTTATTTAATTCATTTTATATTAGCTTATTTTGAAATGTTTAACTGATTTTATTTAATGAAAGACGAAAACAGCCATTGTATCTTTTAACAGAACCTGATTTGGCCTTAAAATTCCCCAATCAAAGAGAAATGAATAGAAATCCGTTTATAGGGAGATCGCAACTGTTTTTTATATTGTAATTTAACCTTTCGAAATCTTTTTAAAGCCGATCAAATTAGCGTGCTTTTAGAGTCTACGGCATCGAACGGGGGTTGACAAGCGTAGCTCGTAAGGAGCAGAGCCCCCTAGTGTATACAATATAAATACATATACACTGGTTTCCAAAAATTAAGGTAAAACAACAAAAGTAGCGATTTTTCAAAATATTACAAGTAGATTTTAATAAAACTGAGACACAATTTACAACACATAGTAAGGTATAAAATAACATTAAAAGAAATTACCTGACGATTGTGGTGTTTCAGAAATTAATACAATTATAAAATAAACAAAATAAATGTCTCAGTTTGGTATAGGAAAAGTACCTTTAATATGGAGTATGATCACCCCTAGAAGCAATACAGCACATACAGCGAAGTGTGATACTGTCAATTATGCGATCGATAAGTTTGCTGGGAAGTGCGAGCCATTTCTCTTGTAAAGCAGCTGTAAGTGTGGTAAGGGTCTCATGAGGGGGATTGAGAGCAGAGACACATCTTCCTAAAGCATCCCAAAGATGCTCAATGAGATTCAAGTTCAGTGATCGCGCTGGCCATTCCATGCGCTGAATTATTTGGTGCTGGAGATAATCTTCTACGATGTGAACCCTGTGCGGTCCATTGTTATCGTCCTGTAACAGGAAATCTTTACCTATTGCACCGGCATAAGGGTGCACATAAGCATCAAGAATGTCATCTCTATAGACGTGAGCATCCACAGTTCCACGTGGAAAGACATGGGGGTCTGCACGTCAGCCCAAAGAGATACCATCCCAAACACAGACACTGCCTCCTCCATACGAATATCTTTTACGAATGTTTGATGGATGATAGCTTGTTCCCTGTTCTTTCCAAATCAAACAATGCCTAATATCGCTTTGGAGGCTAAAATGGAACTCATTTGTGACGAAAACACGTCTCCATTGATCAGCCGCCCAGTGGACATGTTGACGTGCCCACCTTAAACGTTCCCTCCGGATAAATGAGGTAAGCGGCACACAAATATCTGGTCGCATCGCGTAAAGACCACCTTCATGAAGATTTCTACGCACAGTAGACGTTGATACTAACCTTCCAGTGTCTGCAGCAAAGACAGATTTAAGATGAGAGTGGGTTGCTGTTCTATTCCTTCTTACACATAATCGCAAATATCGGTCGTCGATGTTTGTCGTAGCTCTTTCTCGTCCTTCGCTGATCCTTTCGTAGGCCGAACCAGTGGTTTGAAAGTGTTGCCAAAGCCTATGAGCAACAGAAGGACTCGCATTTAGCCATCTGGCCACCTCTGTCTCACTTTGGCCTGCATCCAATCTTTCAATAACTCTATATCGCAGTTATGCGGACAAATGATACCTCGAGGTCATACTAATGAATTGGTTATCTCAGTTTCCTTATCTTATAATCACAGCGACACCAGCCGCCGTACTCTCTAGCATGCATTTTTATCCTCCGCACAGATGACGCAATCCGGTTGCAGCGCCACTAATTTGCATTTTGTAATTTTAATCAGCATCTTTTAGTTAACAACATATCTAAATTTCATACGGATATGTTAATTTTTGAACGAGTTATCGCTTTTTTTTGTGATTTTTCCTTAATTTTTGAAAACCAGTGTATATCTCGTAGGTCGTTCTATGTGTGTCCATCATAATATGTCCTTATTTTATTTCACACATCATGTGTTGTGGTTTTTAAAATAGGTATTCGTTTAAAGTTAATAAAATCCTATATATCATAACTCGTGAAATTTTAGCAGTAGAACAATGTGTATTGTGTTGTTTTATTTGTTTAAGCATCCAGCAAACTTTAACATTAAAGAATAAGTATTTCGACGTAAATTGCTTTTCATATGACGAAGAAATACCCCATAGCTGGAAACGTTTGCGTTTTTTGTCACAAAAAAATATAATTAAAATTTGTGCTTTATTTAATCGCAGATTTTGGTGACGAAATAAAGAAACATATACAATTAATTTTTAGTAATAAGAAAAAAGCTTAAAAGTTCGCAGCTATTTTTTGTTGCAATTGGAGCACAATAAACTATAGGTTTAGGAATTATCCGTTTATCATCTGTAAGAGAGTTCACCCTAAATACACACATACACACACACACACACACACACACACATATATATATATATATATATATATAAGAATTATATTTCTGAAACTTAATCACGATAATTTCAAGCACGGAATCAAATAGTTGTGCCTTGATTTCAAGTATACTCGAACTTCATAATTAACTTTATTGTATTTTAATTTGAAATTATATATATATATATATATATATATACACATAATAACAACCATATACCATATAACAATATATATGCAACTACTTGATTCATTGCTTGAAATTATCGCGATTAAGTTTCAGAAATGCAATTCATATAAATAGTGCTATTAATTATTGATATTCATGACCTACTTTATTTATATGCTATATGTTTATCTATCACTATGCGGATATTTATTTCCATTTATAAAAGAATCATCATACAATGGAAATCTACTAAAAGCACATGTACATATTTATTAATTACGCAAAAAATATTGTCATAATATAATCTATTTTTTGGAATTACTAACATGAAACATAAAATGTCATATAAGTTTAACATAAATTCATGCTGGGACGCAAAGTGAAAATTTTATATTTTCACGGATGGAAAAAAGAAAAAAAAAACTTGCTGTTTTGCCAAACTTTTGGAGTGTTTTACAGTACTTTAAAATCAGTTTTAAAGGTAAATAAATTTTTATTGATTGGATATAAAGAAGAATATTCTAATTCTGAAGCATTTGCCAAGATCGAAGTTTTTATGACATGATGAAGCCATTGGATATACTTTGTGTATCGTCTCTTTCAGTTTGAAGTAATTTCCCAAGAGTACCGGAAAAGATAATTTAAGATTTACTACCATACTTCTAAAATGGTATTTTCGAAGAAAAGAATTCAGTCGTTTAATAATTTATGCCAGTGGTTGTTTATGAATGACAAATTTGCAATGTTTAACAGATTTTAATGATGTTTAAAATCTAAAAACGTTATTACGATGGAGTATGATTAGTAATTATTTCTATGTAAGGAGATTGTTTTAAAGAAGAAATAAATCTTGAAACAATTTTTAAATGCCCTTAGCAATTTTCATAATTTCATCTTGGTCCTCGGAAGGGTTCGGTCTCTGACACAAAATATTTTGGGCTGGGGTTAAAAAAAAAGTAAAAAAAGCGCATATGTTACATATAGCGGAAAATGTATTTTAAATGTATTTTGAATCAAATTTCTTACAAGTACGAGGGTGTATCAAAAAGTTTTTGCCCTCACATAGAAATAATTGAGTGAAATTTATGAAACTGCTACATTGTATTATTCCTTTTCTATATAGTAACCATGCAAAGTAACACATTTCTGCAAACGGTATTTCAGAGAGAGGGGAATAGAATGTATTCCAGGAGGCGCGATAGTAAGCCCAAAGGGGGTCATTTTTCTAACTTTTGTCGACCCCCACATGTGACATATTGTTGGAAAGGCCTGTGACCACTTATTCATGCTATGCACCTAAACAGCCCATTCCCCAAAGTTTTGCCCCCGGGGGCATGAATGTTGCTCGCAAAATTTAGAAAAGTGCCCCCCCCCCATGGGGCGACTTAGACTTTAACTTAATTTTTATTAAATTGTTTAATTATTTTCCTGATGGTCTTTGTTTTTCTCTTTGGGTACTGCTTTGTGTGATTGGCTGATGCCTTCTGCTTTCCTATTGGCTGTTTCCAACGCATGCTTCCATATTAGCTGTGTCTTCAACTTGGCCGCTTTACTTACCTGTTCTCTGTCGGCCTTGCTGGTGTTTTCAAAGTAGTAGGACGTGTTCCCTGCGCCCGGTGAAGAAAGACGAGTTTTATCGAATGGCCTTGCGCATTTATTAAAATTTTTATGCTGTTTTAAAGAAATTCGTTTTAACTTATCATTTCACTCCAGCTAATTTAATGTAAAAAAAATAACCTCTTTACTTTACGCAACAAAAATCCAGAACTGCTTTTAATAAATTGTTTGTTATACATAGCAAGATACGTTTAGCTAAAAATATTACAACTATTCTGAATGAGACACCAAAAATGAATTATAAAATTTATCAGTGCCATCAGGACATGTATTCTTTTTGGGGGATAACAATGCAAAAACATAAAAAACTTTCTGTGCAAAGTATATATATATATATATATATAATGTTATCTTAGGTGGTCATAGTACCAAGCGTGGTCTCTAGTGCAATCTAATTGAGAAAATGGAGACAAATTATCTAGAATGATTAAATCAGACAAGAGATCATGGATTTCATAAAAACAAAGTTTCGAATCCCCTAGCGATGAATTTTCGGACCTTTTTTTTCTCATAATCATTCGCCCCCATGTTGTTTATCTTCCTTAAAAAATAATTTCTTTCTCGCAATTAGATGGTGCTAAAGAACGGTCTGAGTGCTGATTGTTTAATTGCAGCGACTATATATAAATATACATAAATATATATATATATATGGCTTTGAGTGCAAAAAATGGCAATAGATGGCGATTGTACTATTATACACGTGTTAAGTGCTGATACTAATGAAGAAGAATTCTTCTCTTTTTATCGACATTTTTATGTGGTTGTTATTATGTAATTAATCAGAAAATGATACTTTTGCGAATATAAATATAATTAATAGAGTTAATAAATAAAAATTGAAAAATAAAAAAGAAGTTAGAATAGTTACTATATATAGGAATTTACAATTGTAATGTCGAAGAATTTATTAACGAATTATACATTCATAATAAAATATTCTATCCGAAAGCTTTTTATGCTCAATAACAAATACGTCTGAAATTTCTTTTTTGATTTTGCCAACGGAAGAATAGCATGCAATCAGAAAATATATATTTTATTTTTTATTTAAATATGCCATCACTTTCGGATTTCTTCCAGAAACTTTTTGTGTATGTTATAAATCGTATAAAAGTAATACATAGACACATTTTGCTTAAATAAAAGTCTCTTATAAAAAAGTTTTTTTTGAAAACGGAAAGTCGTTTGAGTTTTCCTTTCATTTATGTGGATTTTTCATCTAAAAAAGGATTTCGGTATTGAACATGCAGTCTTGATTTATTTACAAGCAGTTACGGGAGATTTTATATTTTAAAGGTGTTATACCATTTGTTCCAATTTATTACTTAGATTTTAGAGTATTTTATTACAGATAATTAAATTATACAACTAACATTTATAACATATTTACTCGCGTATTTCGCGCATTTTGTTTTATAGTTCCTTCGGTACCAAAAAGTGGAATGTGCGAGATATTTATTGATATAAAATTTTCCAGAAGAAGAACGTAGTTTAATTAAAGTAATGTATCTGATTAAGATTATTAGAACACTAAAAAAATAATTATTAAACAAATAAATTACATTTGCAGCATTTATTAAAGTGTGACAGGGTGAAAACATACCTTTATAAATTTTTAAAGCAGTCTATGATACTACTAATAATAAAACTAAATAATCTAGCGAGAGAACATGCGTAGCATTTAAAGACCCTGCTGTTATATTTTTCGCAAAGTGGACCGCTTCAAATTTAGTGTCTGGTAAAAATTGTTTTCTTAATCAATATAAATTCACAGCACAAATTATATGTTCAAATGTCTAAACTTAAACTTATTAATTTTCGACAGGAAATACTAAGATACCACACGACTGTTGATGCAGCGTTATTGGCCATAGAATCACCTATGCTCTTGGAGCAGGTGTAATAAGAAGATCCGAGGATCAAACAAAACAAATGGAAAATTGCTCTTAAACGTGGTAAATGAGGTGCGTTCGTACTATAACTAGTTTTATAAATATTTTTTGCACCGTATATTGTACTGAATGTATATTTTAGTGCACTTAAATAAGTGCATATCCATTTCATTCTGTTCGAAATGCTGTAACGTCATTAAAATGCACTTGAAATAATTTATTTTCCCATTGGCCGTCATGTAACGGAAAACTTTTGACTGTCCCTGTAATTAAACTATACATCCGATTTTAATAAAAATTGAAAAGACTCGAGAAAACTTTGCAGCAATTATATATTTAAAATTTCAGACCATTCGGTTGGGTAGTTTTTGCTCTGTTATATGCGGACAAACGAACACAACGACGACTATAGGTGCTACTAATTTATATACGAACGCATCTAAAAATGAGATATGCTCCTTTGAGCATACAGAACTAAACTCAAAATTCATTTTAAATTTCCTTATTAAATCAAAATTACTAGGATAAATGCTCTTAGAGTAATTTGGATTAATGTTCAATTATTTCAGATTTTCTCATAGGCATCTAGCGGTGAATTTTCGAACCCTGTTTTTCTCATAATCTTTCGTCCCCGTGTTGTTTAATCTTCCTAAAAAATAATTCCTTTCTTGAAATTAGATCTCGCTAAAGAACGGTCTTACTAATCGCAGTTTAATTGCGGCGACTTAGTATATATATAATATGTGGCTTTGAGTGTAAAAAAAGGCGACAGATGGAGATTATGCTCTTATACACTTGTTAAGTGCTGATAGTAATGAAGAAGAATTCTTCTCTGTGTTTATCAACTATTTTATGTGATTGTTATTATTGAATTAATCAGAAAATGATACTTTTGTGATTATAAATATATTTAATAAATAAAAGTTTTAAATAAAAATGAAGTTAAAATAGCTGCTATATATAGGAATTTACAATTATAATGTTGAAGAATTCATTAACGAATTATACATTTATTACAAAATATTCTTTCCGAAAGTTTTTTATGCTCCATAACAAATACGTCAAAAATTTCCTTTTTTAACTTCGCCAAGAGAAGAAAACCATGCACACAAAAAATATGTATTTTATTTTTTATTAAAATATGCCACCACTTTTGGATTTCTCCCCGAAACTGCTTGTGTATGTTATAAATCGTGTAAATGCTATTTATAGACACTTTTTACTTAAATAAAAGCCTGTTATAGAAAGGTTTTTTTTTTTAAATCAAAACAGAAAGTCGTTTAAATTTTCCTTTCATTAAAATGGATTTTTTATCTAAAGAAAGATTTCGATATTCAAGAAGAAATCTTGATTTATTTACAATGTGTAATAGAATTTTTTTATATTTTAAAGGAGTTATAGAATTTGTTCCAATTTATTATACCGATTTTTGAGTATTTTATTACATATATTTAAGCTACATATATTTTACCAGTAATATTTATATCATATTTGCTCCCGTATTTCGTGCATTCTGTTTTATCAGTTTTTTGGTACCAAAAGTGGAATGTACGAGGAATTTATTGATATAAAATTTTACTGCATAGAAATGCCTCTAATTAAGATTATTATAACATTAAAAATAATAATTATTTTTAATCAAATAAATTATTCTTGTTGCATTCATTTAAGCGTCGATTTTAAAGAGGGTAAAGAGAGTCTTAAAAAAAATTTAAAGCATTCTAGAATATTAATAATAATAAAATAAACATTCTAGCAAAAGAGCATTATTAAAAACCTTTAACCGGGTGTCCCGGATTTTTCCATTTCTAGAAACCATGTTAAAATGGCTGTAGACAAAAATATTTGAATAAGAATTTTATAGCCACATATAGAAAGAACCACATATAGAAAGAAGTGACATTAAATATGTTATAACATCAAACTGCGATTGATAAATATATATATCCTCGAACTTACAAGCATTCTTATAAAAATGCAGGAAAATCCTAGGATGGTGAAAGGGTTAAAATTTATAGACTCTATTGTTATATTTTTCCGCAAAGTGGACCACTCCAAATTTAAAGTATTTAGAAAAACTTTTTTTTTTTTTTAACCAATGTAGAATCACAGCACAAGTAATATGTCCAAAGCTCTAAACTTAGACTCATTAATTTTCGATAGGAAATACTAATATACAACACGCCCGATGTAGCAGTATTACTTGTCATAAATTATTTGCGCTCTTGGAGCAGTTGAAAATACAAAATCGCAGGATCAAAGACAAAGAACGGGATACGCTCCTTTGAATATACAGAACTAAATGAAAATTTATTTTAAATTTGAATATTAAATCTAAATTACTAGGATTTCAAGTTGCTAATTATGTGGCATTTTATTACTATCAAATTAATATTATTGATAGTATAACATGCTGTTAGAGTAATTTGGAATCGTATTTAATTATTCCAGATTTTCCCATATGATCTTCATCTGAAAATTTTACGTTGCTTTAACAGGATTCTTTAATCAAAAGCTAGAATTACGTAAATAATGAGGTTTGTTTTTGCGAAAAGTTTCTTTTAAAAGAATGCGATGCATAAATTACGAGGGGATGCAAATTACGAGTTCAAAAATGGTATTTTACATCCATATGTAACAAACACGATCAGTAAAAAACGAAACAGCGCTTTAAATAAATCACGTGAAGAGTTCAAAAATTTTTTCTGATCATATAATACTTAATTTTTTAATAAACTTGTATGAATGTTATGGGACTAAATAACTACACTTAAAGGTATTAAGTATATTTAAAATACTGCGGATCCGGTAGGAAATCATAAAATTAGCACTGTCTACATAGGAGGACATGTTTTTAAAAATCAATAGAATGCTATCAAGTAACATACATTAACTGTGTTTCTAAAATTCTCAGACTGAAATTATCTGATTATTATAAAACAGAAATGGGAAGCATCATAACGCACATACAAATAATGTGCATTCTTATTCTTAAAAATTAAAAGTATGCATAACTGAAATATCGAGGTAAACAGTAAATAATTCGTTTAATACGAGAAATAAACATTGCACAAAAAGCTACTTTAAACAAATTGTTGAACAGTTTTAATAAAGACAAAAAAGTTTAGCGTGAGCATTTAAAATTGATCGTAGAACGTTTTCTGTTGTAATTTCCGCATTAAAATTTAAGTTATTTTACTAAAATACTATAATTTTGTAAAATAGTAAATAAGGTAACTGTTAAGAGATTATAAGACCACTTGAGGAAATTAGCATATTATACATCACATCAGAATCATTATAAAACGTACGCGTTTGTATATCGTGAAAGTATTCCGGAGAAGCGAAGGTGCAGGTTTGGATAGTGTTAATTATGATAGATTTGAATATGCCGCGGGGTAAAGAGTTGTCTGCGACCGAAGTAAGAAAATTTTGGTTTCATAAAGGTGCTGGTAAATCTGAACGAGAAATAGCTCGGTTAATGAAGCGTTCTAAAACTGCCATTCACAATGAAATAATTAGAAAAAGGGAATCAAATAAAATTAAACGATCTGGAAGAAAATTGATTTTGACAGCACCGGATGATTGATAAATATTTCGATTATCAACTCAAAAAGGTCTTCCAACACGGAAAATTTCGAACCTTTTCTACAAAAGAACCGCACACAAAACAGTTTGGAAGAGTCTGAAATCCAAACTGTTGAAGAAGCCGAGATTAATGAAACATCATAAAGAAGAAAGTCTGAAGTGGGCTAAAAATGTCATGTCATGGGATAAGGAATGAAAACATGTTGATAGAACAACAGCGGAAAACGAAACTTAAAATTATACTAAGGCTACTGTTCTAAACATTTTATTTAAACTAAATAAAACTACCAGTTTTATATTGAGGGAAAATGGGCCAACTCTCTATTTTAATACTGGAACTATCACTTTAACACTAGAACGGCGGTAGGGGTCATTTTGACACCTGAGTACTTTCGTCCGTTGATTACTTTTGTTTGCTTGGGCGAAATCGTTTGAAATTTTTTGACTTTTCCTAAATAGATAACATATATTTCTAAAGAAAAATTCAGCTTTCTAGATTTGTTAGTTTTTGAAACATGGGCTTGTATTCCTAGAACGGCGGACGGGGGTCATTTTGACACCTTTAATAAAATACTCTTTGTACTCGAAGCTGCTTTTGTTGCTATACTATATGTTCGAGGAGCAATAAAAAAAAAAAGGGTTTAGATTTATATTCATTGTCGTCCAAGGCATGAGGAATACTATTTTGCAAAGAAACTATCTCAAGAGATAGATTCAAAGAAAGAAAAAGATTTTTTAGGTCTGATGAAAAGACAACAAGATCTAGCAGACTACAGACTGTTAAATTTGCTCTTGCATCTAAAATGTGGAATAAATTTACTGAAAATTGCAAAACATGCTACCGACCAGGACAAAATATTACAGTTGATGAACAATTGTTCCCAGCTCAGGATAGATATAAATTTACGCAATATATGCCAAATAAATCGGATAAATTTGGAATAAAATTTTGGTGATCTGTTGACGTTGATACTAAATACCTCTTGAATGAATTTATTTATCTAGAAAAGGATGAAGCAGCCAGTTCTTAATTACGTTTATCGGAAAATGTTGTCATGAAATTAACAGATCCCCATCTAAACAAAGGGAGGAATATTACGACAGATAGCTATTTTACTAATATCAAATTAGCAGAAATGTTAAAAGCTAAAAATACAACTTTGGTTGCACAATGAAAAAGAACAGAAGAGAAATTCCTATATCATTGAAAAATATGCGCAGTACTCTTTATTCATCGAAGATAGGGGAATGTGATAATATGACACTTACCATCTATCAAGCCAAAAGAAAAAAAAGGTGTTTTTCTACTTAGCTCATTACATTCTACTGTAAAAACTGAAGACGGTCTCAAGAAGTTGCCCGATTCAATAGAATATTACAACGCAACGAAGTATGGTGTGGATATCCATGATCAGATGTGCCGAAAATACTCCGTGAAATCGGCTTTTTCAATATTTTGGATCATGCAGCTTTAAACGCCTGGATAATTTATAAAAGTGTAACAGGCAAGCCTATCAGTAGAAGAGATTTTCTATTAAATTTAGGAGATGTGTTCAGAATGGATCTTATGGTTTCAAATCTCCCAAAGATCTTTCCTGAGTCTTCAGAAAAAAAAACACGAAAATAAAATAGATATCAAGAGAAAAAATGCCAAGTACAAACATGCAATGGAAACAAATCTCAAGAATTTTGCGCACCATGTTTCAAAGTTGTGTGCGGAAAATGTACTGGAAAAATTGCTTTTTTTTTTTTTTTTTGATACAACTGAATTAATTCCTAATACGTGCGTACAATTTGGAGTATTATAAGCATTAAATAAAATTGAAACAGAATGCTTAACATATTAACCATTCAGCTACACTTATAATGAAATAACGGAAACAACAGAACATATTTCTCATTTATGGATTTAGAGAGTGAATCATTCGGCGAGTAAGTAGATGAAAATATAAATATATATTATTTTATAAATTGTGTTTTATTTTAGTTAACATTAGTTTTAATTTGTGAAAACATTAATTTTAAATCGATTTTTATATCAAATTAATGAGTTTTTTGAGTAGTCGTAGTATGATCCAATTAATCGCCCTGTAGGCATTACATATACAGTACTTTAAAAATTCAATAAATTATCGAATAATATTAAATATAAATTATGAAATACACGTAAATTACATATTTTTGCCAATGTATGGCTTTTAAAATTATTTTAGCGTTGTTATTTCAATAGTTTCATTGAGGGGTCAAAATGACCCCTTCCCGCCGTTCCAGTAGATAAGATTTTCCCGCCGTTCTAGTGTTAAATATTTCATCACTTCTTCCACTTGTACATAAAGAAAATTAATCAGACAATGAAAATAGTACTTACGTCTTACGTGGGTAGCCGGCATCGTTCTTCAGAAGAAATAAACACGAACAGTCACAAATAAACTAGCACAAATGTTCATATATTCGAACTATGTGTATTAAATATCGGTTAGTTTACACTACAACGGGGACTTACACACAAATCTTCGCCCCGTGTATATTTTACCTTCACATTTTTAACTGTCTACAATCTTCCACAGAACAACAAACATACTTCTCCGAACAGCCATCTTACTACTACATTCTGCGAGCTAGCAGAAAAAAACACGTACATTTCTAAAACATGATTCCTGGGCTCGCCACGCCATCTACCAGGCAGGAATGAAAATAATATCTCAAATAATACACAATTATCACATATCAAGGAATAATTTGACAGAATATTAATAATTATTAAATCTACACTGAAAACAGAAATTAAGAAGCATTAATGATACAATTTACACACATATACAAAAGATATAAAGAAAGATATAAAGAAAAATATAAGACATAAACTCAAAATTGAAAGAACTGCAAACTGTAAATATAGTCTAAATCAGTTTTGGTGCTGCCATCTTCAGGCAATATTTATAAGGAAAACAGTCATTTCACGACACTCCCACCTTTTGATTTGGTGAGAGTCAAATCAAAAACTAATTTCTGTATCTTTAGTACAGGAGCACACTTCTAAAGGATAAAGCTTGCGCACATGCCGCACTAATGTGTCATTTTTTGTCTTAACTTTAACTACTCTTACACGTCCGTCTCGACCCGTACACAGTTCTTGTACTCGAGCGATTGGCCAATTGATGCGTTTGGTGTTCTCTGAACCGATAAGCATGATGTCACCTTCTTTGATATCACAGCCCTTTTGACCATGTTTTTGTGCCAATTGGCTAAGATATTCTTGGCGAAAGCTCATTCTAAATTGTTCGCGAAGTTCTTGACATCGACGTTGGCGAACAAACAGTTTGTTGTTATCGACGAAGTCCAAATCCACTACACCTGAGGTTCGAAGATCGCGTAAAAACATCGACGGAGTCAATGGTGCAAGATCCCCCGTATCGTTTGAAACTTAAGTGAGTGGTCTACAGTTGATAACATCTTCGGCGTCACAAATAATTGTGAGCCGCTCCTCATAATTTACTGATGCTTGCCCTAGCACTCTGACAAGCAGATTTTTCGTGGTGCGGATTAGTCGCTCCCACCATCCGCCCCACCATGCAGCAGTAGGCGGAATGAATTTCCATTTTATGGGATTTAAAGTTTCATGAGAGACTACCTTCTCCCAATCAATTTTCTTCAATGCTGTGGACGTTCCTACAAAATTGGTGCCGTAGTCCGTGTACGCAACAGAAGGGCGGCCTCTCCGGGCAATGAATCGACGAAGAGCTTGTATGAAGTACTCGGTGCTTATAGAAGTGACAAGTTCTAAATGTACACATCGGTACACAGCACACGTAAAAAGAACTACCCACGGTTTTACTTTATTTTTGAGAATCAGAGGGCCACATAAATCGATTCCTGTTATTTCAAAACTAAAGGCATCACGAACCCTGTCCAATGGCAATTGGATGGGTGCAGTAGTTGGCGGCTTTACTGTAAATCTTTGACATGGTACGCATTTCCTTATTACTGATCTAATAGTTCGTCTAGCGGCTATGATCCAAAACTCTTCACGTAATATGACCATAAGAGTCTGAATACCAGCATGAGAATTTTTCAAGTGATAATCTCGTATTAGACAGTGGACAATATAATGTTTGGAAGGTAGCAAAACAGGATATCTAAAAGCGTAATGATCATCACGTTCTATAATTTTTGTCTTTACTCTAAGTAGGCCCCTCGGATCTCCTCTCCGTCAGGAAACCATGAACTGAATCTCCAGTCTCTGAGAAACTCTCCGTCTGAACAAGTGAAAGAAGTGTGTTTTTAGCTTCTTGAATTTCATAAGCAGATAGAAATGGTTCTTTATTAATGTTACGTTTTAAAGAATTACTGATAAAACTTTTTACCCAACTTAAAACCCTTATCATCTTTGAAAATTTAGAGAATCACTCATACCATTTAATCTCTTTATCCTTTATAATATTTAAACTTAAATTTACGGTTACTCCTTTCTTGCGTTCAGAAAAAACTAAAGTCTCATCTGGCTCTATTTCTAGGTTTGGCCAGTTGTCGATATGCTCTTTTAGCCAGTTAGGCCCATACCACCATTTACATTCCATAAACCGACGAGGGGAGCAGCCGCGAGAAGGCAAATCAGCCGGATTAAATTGGCTCGGAACGTAAGACCACTGATTTACTTCTGTGACAGCGCAAATTTCCTTCATCTGATTGCCCACGAAAGTTCCCCAACTATCATTTCTTTTAATCCAAGATAACGCGGTGGTGGAATCGGTCCAAAAATATTTTGGGCAGTCCTGTAGCGAAAGAGCTTCTGTAGCATATTTAGAAAGACGCACCCCTAAAACACACGCCATATGTTCGAGTCTCGGGATTGTAACCCTTTTTAATGGTGCGACTCTCGCTTTAGCCATAACTAAACTTGCGACTATTTCCCCTTTATGTTCACATCTCAAAAAAATAACGGTCGCATAGGCGTGTTGGCTTGCGTCACAAAAAACATGGAGTGACCAGGAACTTCTATCTCCAAAACCTATGCGCCGCGGCAATTTCAAATCCGTGAGTATACCCAAATTATTATACCACTTTAAGAATTTAACTTTAATTTCTTCAGCTAAAGGGTATTCCAATCTACTTTTATAGTCCAAATTTCCTGAAGCAATAACTTTGCAGTCAACAAAACAGGTGTCAGGAAACCTAATGGGTCAAAAATAGTCTGCGTTAGGGACAAAATCTCTCTTTTTTGACAAGTTCTCTGAAATCGGCGAAGTCTTAATACTAATACGCAGGTTATCTTCGTTCCTGTCCCACATAATTCCTAAAACTGATACCGGATCCTCTAACACGGATTCTGTACCCAAAACATGTGACATTGCACCGATATCTGTCCCTACTGAATTATAGGTCCACATGCGTAACTCCATCTTCGCTTCGGCGAGAACCTGAGTAGAATATTTTATAAACTCTTTGAGTTTCTGCTGGTTATCAATGGATGTTACGCAATTATCTATATATAAAGATTTATCTAGTTTCTGAGCCAAAAACCTCTTTTCGGGTGGCACCTGTGACAAATGGTGTCTTATAACCGCTCCTAATAAAAATGGGCTGGAGGTAACCCCAAAAACAGCCCTAGTATGGCGGAATACTTTTATAACATTTTCTCTCTCCCACCATAAAAATCTCAAAAAATCCCTATCTTCTTTTCTTAATTCTATTTGCAAAAATGCACGTCTAACATCGGAAGTTGCCCCAATGCATTTTTCCCTAAACCTCAACAAAATAGAAGGAATTTCTTCAATTATATTTGGTCCTTTAAATAAACAGTCATTAAGAGAGGGAGCTCTACCCACTTTGCATGACGCATCGAAAACAGGTCTTATCTTAGTTGTGGCACTGCCTGGTTTAAACACTGGGTGGTGGGAAAGATAATGCCCTTTCCTCTCTAGTTCTGCATCTGGTACTACCTCAATTACACCCTCTTCCATCCATTCGTCAAAATCCCTATTATATTCCTGAAATTTATTCAAAGATTTAAGTTTTCGGGAAACACTGAAAAGCCTCTTTTCGGCTACATGACGATTTGATTGTAACTCTACATTGGTTTCCAGCCATGGTAAACCTACACAGTAACGACCCTCTTCGTTTCGAGAAAGAGAATCTAAGAATTGTTCCCGGGCCATTTCTTCTTCCGCAGCCTTAGTCAAATTTTGTGGCGTATCTAATATTCCGATTGTTTCTAAATCCCAAAGATCGGAAATTTTCAAATCCCTGATAGCCAAATTCGTACACAAAGTTGTAGCCCCTTGCTCTTTAGGGGGAGAAAAATCATCCAATGCACCACAAACGGCCCAACCCAACTTTGTACAAACTGCGGTCAATCCTCCTTTTAATTGCTTAACTAGACCCGTGAGAATTTTCCCATATATATCACTACCTATAAGCATCTCAATTTTAGGATGATCTGCATCCATATCAGATAATCAAATTTTATTACGTTTCATTTCCCTTAAAATTGGTCCTCTAGGTAAACGCGGAATGTCACCGCAGATTACGTCTTGGTCCAAAAAATCAAACTCTAAATCTGGATATTTCTTTTGATTTAGAGAGCATACTTTTACACGATATTTGTTATGCAACTTCGGAGCAATTCTAACACCCCCGAATAAAGTATGAGCTATGCTTTCTTTAGAAATAATTGGTAAACCCAACTCGACTGCCAAAGACTCTAAAATATATGACTTTTGCGAACCGCAATCTAGAAGTACTCTGACTTTTTCACTTTATTCGCACCCGCGATTTTTACCTGAAAAGTCATTAATGCTACTTCCGCGGTGCAAGTTTGCCTGGCAGCGGTTATTTGTGCATGCTCTGTTACCGCCTTTTCCTTCGGTGGTTCTCGTTTTTTATGCATTTCTGGGCAATCAAATGGCAATCAAAAAGTCTGGGCAATCAAAAAGTGAAATCAAATGAGGTCTGCCACAAGAATAGCAACGCACAAATTGCTTACAAAATTTGGCGACATGATTAGGTTCTAAACATTTTAGACAACACCTCTTCTCTTTAACTTTAGCGATTTTTTCCTCTAAAGTTAATAAACGGGCTTCGTAACAATTTTTGCTCTCATGGTTTTTATCACAAAAAATGCACGAACGCTCTTTAATCGTTAGGAAATTTGATGCAGTAGGAATATTGTGTTTTTTTGAATTTATCCTTTACCTCACCTCTTACTTTATCATGATATATTTCCCTACGATTGTTATTTTCAAAACCGCTGCGTGCTAGTTTTAATCGCTCTTCACCCTCAACTTCCGCTTTTAAGAATTTCATTAAATTATTGAGGCGAGAGAGATCTGTTCCCTCGGGTTGATTGAAAAATGGACTTCTCTGCCACGCTTTCAGGACATCCTCTGTTAGGCTAGACTCAACCATCGGATATAACCACGATGTGTTTTCACTCGATTTTAGGCCTAATGAATCTAGAGCCCTCAACTGGGCTTCAATTTTATCGTACAGCTTATCAAGGGGCAATTTATTTCTATTGTCAGCTTTTACATTCGAAATAATTAATTTAATCAACTCCCTTACATAAACTTCGATCAATAAATCGTGCTTCCCAAAACGTTCTGTCAGCGCAGCAACTGCATTTTTATAATTATCAGAAGTAATCGGGTAACTATCGATAAATTCCTTAGCGCGTGACCCTATTTTCATACTTTGTACTAAGTAGGAAAATTTATCACTGTCATGTAAATCTGGGTCTTCGTGAATTTTTTGAAACTGGGACCAGAACGGCAGCCAATTAATTAATTCTCCGTCGAATTTCTTTAATTCTATTTTCGGAAGCTGATAAGATTTCATCTTATTGCCCGCAACGCTGAACTCACCGTCTGGCCTCGCCTCTGTGATTGTAAATTTTTCATTAAACTGACGAGTCAGCGTGAAGAAATCATCCGAATAAGCTTCTCTGTTTTCTATTTCATTGGAAACAATTTGTCCCGCGGCCGTCCCACCAGCGAGCGGTTATCAAATCTAAAATTCTATTATCTAAATCATTTAATTCCGCTTGTATGTTTTGTAATTTTGCATATTTATCTTTAATTAAATTTACGTCACAATCATCCTTTACAAGTTCTGTTTTCAGAATATTTGCTGTGCGTGTGAAAGACGAGCGAACGCCGGTTCTTTTGAGTTTTAAAGCTTCCATAATAATAATACAAAAAATAATACAATAACACTCTTCAAAAAATCTTTTATAAAAATATCTCAAATAAACAAATAAATTCAATAAATAAACTACCTTAAAAATACATACAGAGCCTAAGAACACTTAAGAACAATAATAGAATAACCCAGTCCCTGTAATCGGGCGCCACTAATGATAGAACAACAGCGGAAAACGAAACTTAAAATTATACTAAGGCTACTGTTCTAAACATTTTATTTAAACTAAATAAAACTACTAGTTTTATATTGAGGGAAAATGGGCCAACTCTCTATTTTAATACTGGAACTATCACTTTAAATATTTCATCACTTCTTCCACTTGTACATAAAGAAAATTAATCAGACAATGAAAGTAGTACTTACGTCTTACGTGGGTAGCCGGCATCGTTCTTCAGAAGAAATAAACACGAACAGTCACAAATAAACTAGCACAAATGTTCATATATTCGAACTATGTGTATTAAATATCGGTTAGTTTACACTACAACGGGGACTTATACACAAATCTTCGCCCCGTGTACATTTTACCTTCACATTTTTAACTGTCTACAATCTTCCACAGAACAACAAACATACTTCTCCGAACAGCCATCTTACTACTACATTCTGCGAGATAGCAGAAAAAAACACGTACATTTCTAAAACATGATTCCCGGGCTCGCCACGCCATCTACTAGGCAGGAATGAAAATAATATCTCAAATAATACACAATTATCACATATCAAGGAATAATTTAACAGAATATTAATAATTATTAAATCTACACTGAAAATAGAAATTAAGAAGCATTAATGATACAATTTACACACATATACAAAAGATATAAAGAAAGATATAAAGAAAGATATAAGACATAAACTCAAAATTGAAAGAACTGTAAACTGTAAATATAGTCTAAATCAGTTTTGGTGCTGCCATCTTCAGGCAATATTTATAAGGAAAACAGTCATTTCACAACACATGTGATATTTTCAGATGAAAAAAAAATTAATCTTGACGGTCCGGAGGATTATAAACACTATTGGCATGATTTGAGGAAGGAATCGAAACAATGCTTCAGTCGACAAATGGAAAGATGATCAGTAAGGGTTTGAAAAGCTTTTAGTCTGATGGATTATGCGATTTAACACAAATTTTGGGACGTATGAACTCATATGTTATATGATATGTTATAAAGATATGATATGTTATAAAGATATGATATGTTATATGATATGTTATATGCATACTATGATATGTTATAAAGTTATGATATGTTATATGATATGTTATATGCATACTATGATATGTTATATGCATGATCATATGTTATATGATCATTTGATACCGTATAAACCTTTTTTAGGTGGTGCTAACTGGATGTTTCATCAGGACAATGCTTCTTACCATGTGTCTATATCCACCCAGCAATGATTTAAAAAAGTAAAAAAATCATGTTTTGTCATGACCAACTCGAAGTCCAGACTTGAACCCTATGGAAAATCTTTGGGTGTTACAAACATTAATACAGGTTGTTCTATAATATCTACATGATGTTTCAAATTTCAACCGATAAATTCTGAGGGGTGATAGCAGGCATCTAAATTATTAAAAATTGCCATAGAACATGGGGTCGCAAACCAATTATTTAGTTACAAATACAGGGTGTTTCATCCTAACTGAACTTGGGTTGGCGGTAATAATAATAAAAAAATAAAAACATTGCAATGGAAATCCAAGGATATGTACCTTGTTTTATATGAAATGTGATAACATCACGAAAAGATCTGGAAAAACATGTTGCCCAAGCAATCGTTGATACCGTATGATGCAAACTTCCACCACTTTTGTTTTGTGTTATCACATTTGCAACAAAGGTGATAATGCCTGCTAAATGATTTATTGTAATATTCTTAACTTTCCTGAAATATATTACAGTCAACCCAAATTGTGTTGGAATGAAACACCGCGTATGTTTGATTAACCCTTTATCCACTGACGTACTTATAAGTACCATTAAAATTACATGTTATAAAATTCATCTAATGCATCGATTAGCTGTAATACAGTTTAGAATGAGTTATATATGTATTACATTATCTTATTCTAAAAGTAGTATGGGTTACACAAAACAAAAATATTTTTAAAAGGATGATTTATTTTTGCCTTTGCATCTTTTCAGCATTCTTGGCGTTGGGGTGAGGAAGTGGAGATTTTTCAATTCTGAAATATTTCTATATTTCTATTATAAGAACATTCTATTCGTACATTTCCTAATTCTAGAAAATACTAAGAAAAACATTTAAAATAAAAGATTTGAGTGGGGTTATAAATATTGCACGAAATCCCCATAAATTCAAATTTAATTGATCCTTCTAAAATCCTTCTGAAATTTATTAAATGGTTATGTAAATCTTCTAATGTAGTTTGGAAATTTACGAAAAATGCTTTAGAAGGTAAAATTTTCATGAATTCATAATTCAGTAGATAAAGGGTTAAACTCGTAATTTGCGACTTCATGTTCTATGGTAATTTTTCATTCTTTTGAGGCATACTATCACCGCCCTGATTTTGTCGGTCGAATTTAAAAACACCTTGTATATAATATATTATATAATGTGTATATGTATGCATGCACATGAAATATTCCAGTTGCTTAAGTTTATTTTGAAATTTAAAATGTGAACTAATACTGACTTATTTGTTTATGAAGAAATCTTTTAAAAATTAAAAAGAATACAAAATATGTAAATAAAATGAGCTCAGGAAAGGATTGAAGTTTGTAAATCATTCTATATTATTACTCATTAGTTTATTAATTGTTAATTTATTATCAAACTATTTATTACCAAACAATTATTTAATTTTATTACGATAATTAATAAAATAAAATATATTAAATATCTAATTTACAATTTCATTGTTAAATTGCAGAATAGTACCACATATTAAAAATAATTAGATTTCCAATCGACTTTCGAAATATTACCGTTCACAACGATCATTTTAGAAATTCATAGATACTGCAGAGAGAAACGCTTCGTTAAACAGAAGCTAATGCTCATTAGCGATTACACTAATGCTTCTCAATTGTCATTTATCACATACTATGCACGTATAAGTAACATTGAACGTAGTTACTATTCAAATAGAAGTTGAAACAATTCCACCTAAATACAGTCGAATAAGCTAATGTTTGTAAGGTATTATTATTTTTGCTTATTTCTATATGTATCGAAATAACTCTTAAAATTAAAACAAATCCTATAAAGGAATTATCTTAAATGTTTTTAATAAATATTTAAAATAACATTGTTTGCTAGTGTTTTTCAATCAATATTACAGTCTGTGTTTGTGCTCCATAATTAATTCTACAATATTTTTCTCATAGCTATTTTATTGCATTTAGCATAAAAACGCGGATTTTTTAAATATTCAGTTTTTAACTTATCTTCACAAATTTTCAATTTTTAAGCATTTGAGAGGCGATCGGTTATTATATATCGCACTTAATTATAAATGCCATAATGGCATCAGAATTTCCAACAAAATTTTGCATTTTTAATACACGTGCATATACGCTTTTACTGATTTTCAATTGTTTTTTCATAAAATCTTGTTTTATTCAAACTTTGAAAGGAATTTCAGCTATAGAATAATATTTTTTCTATTACTAAAAAGTTTGAATTGTTATAGATAAATTCACATTTCCAAGTGGATAATGTATTTACTGAAAAAAATAATAATATTCATCGGTTAATTTCGAATATTTTTGTTGAAGAAACAGGATATGAAGTACCCAAAAATATCGTGAAAGTTCTAGAAAGCAGAAAATTAAATTAAATTATCTCGCCAACATTATCTGAGAAATATATATAGTAATTGTTATATGGGGCATTCTCACAATCTTTTAACTTTTGAGTCCCTGAATAATAATTTTTATTTTAGTACATATTCTTGTGGGGTTTTTTATTTCTTATACTAAGGAACATCCCATTGCATGACTGTATAACAATATTAATGGGATAAATAAGTTTTGGACGATGTTGGAGGGCCAAATATACCAGGAAATTAATATACCGTTTCGTGTCCCTTATGCTTATTTTTAAGTTTGTAGCTGTCTGTATAAAATTGTTTGAATAAAAGTAATTCGATATAATTTTTTTCCGAAACTGGGACAATTGATTTATATAAATATGTAGCAAAAAATTAACCTGCGCACATTTTTACGGTTAATATTATTTTTTTTAAACTCATTCCCTGGGTTTTAGATTCTTTACTGTCCTTCTTAAATTATACAGAATATCACTTCAGATGCAGCCACATAATTTTTTTCAACTTATTTCTCATGCAGACATATGCTAGAGAAAGAATGGTTAAAATTCTTTGACAGGAAATTTATTGCAGAATTTAAATCCACATTTAAATATCTACTTCAAACAGCGTATTTTTATTGGTGGTCTTACCGTACCCAAAGTTTATTCCTGCACTTTTCGAGGTAAATTATTTTTTTTTTTAAATTTAATCCAATGTAAATAACAGTTTCTGAAAATCAATGAACATTGTGGCTATCACTTAGTATTAATGTGATTTGCCTAAAAATAGGTGGTAATTTTCCTTATCGACCCATCCTTACCATCCTTTCTTTCCCTTAACGTCCCTTTTGTCCCATTCTGTTCCCCTTTTTTTCCTTACCGTCCCTTCTTTAAAAAACCTTTAAGACAATGTTATGCCAAAATTTTGTACTAAAAATACTACATTGTTTTCATTTCTTATTTGAATGCCCTGTAGGGACTATGAAAATTCTTTATAAACAAAAATTTCGAAGAAAATAAAATTTATAGTGGTAAAGTTGTAAGGAAAATTAAAGTGGCAAGTTAAACTTCAGTTATATAAAACATGTTTCGCTGCTGACCATTTTTTCTTTATTTTGAATCATTAAGGCATCCGTCTATAAGTTTAAAATATTATTTTAGCAAGTTTATTTTCACCAGATTTTTATTCCTGGAAGTCAAAAGTTTGTGAGAATGCCCCCATATTGATTATTGCATCTGAAAATGTTTTGCCGTTGTACCTATTTTAAGAGATGAAAAAAAAAATCTTCTTTAAGTGTTCTTGGCGGCCACGGATAAGTTCAGTACCAATCATTATGAGGCTCTATTTATTTAATAAATGTAAAAAATAAAAAAATAAAAATAAATAAAAACCCTTTAATTTTCTTCAGGGCACTATAACTTTGTGTCATTGCCTTCTTCACCACTTCATGCCAGCATTTTTGTTTGATTTATTTATTTATTTATTTTTTTTTTTTTCGATAGTAGAATTTGGGAATCGATTGTCATTTTTATCGATTTTTATTAATACGACATCAATATTTATCAAAAGTTGAATTTTTGAGAATCGCCAATCACTAGGATGATGTTGTAAATTGAATAATTGTTGCGACGTGATTTACCTTTACATAATGTCATGCGTATTTGTTTTTGACAATATATATATATTTACATTGTATTTCAGGCCCATCATCGACGGTTTCACTTAATTCGTATGAATTAAGCTAAACAATAACTGAAAAAAAAATTGGCTCTAAATAACTGTGCATATTTTTATGGGTAATTATCCAACTAATAGAAAATTTTCTTAAAAGCAATTTTAAACATACTTTCAAAACAGCAGAGCTATTTTTTCATTATATATACAATAGAAGCTTCTTCAACAAAAACAGAAAAAGGGAAAATTTCTTTCTTTTTTATTTTTTTAATTTATTACAGAAATAGTTCTTTAAAATGTTGTTTTCTCTTGTTTTGATTTTTTTTTCTGTTGCAAACACTTTTGTAACAAAATGTTTGTTATTTGGGTATTTTTAAAAACTCTTTAGCAGAATATGAAGATTTTTTGCATATCCATTGAAAATCCAAAATAAAAATTTCTACATCCTTTCTTTTGCGAAATAGACATTTATCAGAAGTTTATTTTTATTACACTTACAGAGAACATTTTCCAACAGCAAAAGTGTTTAATAATGTATTTTAACTTACAAAGGATAGCCTAAAAAGACTTAAGTATAAACGAATTTTTAAAAAGTATATATCATTGTTTTAAAAAATGTAAGTATAAACGAAAACAAAAGTATATATTATTGTTTAGAAACATGGATGAAAGTTTCGGTAAGAAAAAAAATAGTACATTTGTTTGAAAGCCCGTATTTTCTTTAGATGCATTTTCTTTTTGTTCCCCTTTTTAACGAAAGAACTAAATTTCACGTTTACTTTCTACTTTAGGGAGAGATAAAATGTATCTAACCTACCGAGATTTTGTTTACGTTCCCCCATAAGCAGTATTCTTTAAATATTATGATACGAAATTGAGTAAAATTGAAAAACGTCTGTATCCCACTCAAGATAACTTAGTGCGCAGTTTTTATTTTAAAGTGGAATAAATATTTTATTTATAATTACTAGGGGACCCGGGCTTCCCAGGTTACAGAAAATAACTGAAACACGCTTTTTTAATTGAAAATTTCAATATATTTTTTACCTTTCCCAACAAAATCGTACAAAAGTATTTTTATATGATAAAAATTATCTATCCAAATAGGGATTTGAAATTTTTTTAAAAACGCTATTTTCATATTAGCCGCTTGGATTTAAAAAAAGACAAATGATTCTTAATATAGAAAAAAGTTATAAAACCACGAACGAGAATATCCAATAAATCCTTTCCAGTTACTCACGATCTAAAAAACATTCACTATCTTTAAAAACCTCAGGTACTAATATACTTTCGAGATTAATAGAAACATTTAAGGAGCCACAGTACCTTCAAATATTCCAAAAATCCCTTTTCGTTTTTAGTTTTGTTCTGATTTTTCTTTGTTTGTTTCTCAACAACATGTAAAACACCCCATTCAAAAATCTGCATTTCTTGATGAGTTATCATCATTTATAGACAGGGAGTAGAATTGAAGGTCGATAGATGTTGAAACTTTAAAACGCGTTTTCACATATTAGTAAATTTGTGGGCGTACTCTTACTTTCAAATTATAAAAGCTACAGCTTTAAAAAAATTACCAAATATGGTTTTCTTTATACTCTTCATGCTAAAACCAAAAACCCCATATATTTTAGTTATTTAATTTTTTGCAGTTGACAAACTTGAAAATGATTTTTTTAAATTTTGATTTATTTTTATTTTGTGCTAAAACTAAGTTTTAAAAGAAACTTTTAGTATGCATTTTGGTTTTAATTTAGAAGTAGGTGTGTTATGATTCCATTTTCTTCATTTTCTTCCCTGTATGTATAATTTAGAGTTTTATCATGCGCACAGCACTTACTAATTTTAATTCACGCATTAGTGAGTTGAATTAAATGTAAAATTTAAATGTTAATTGTGTATACTATATTTATTTTTCTGGATAATACAGTTAAAATATATACTTTAGGTAGAAAGAGAAAAAAAGATATTAATTGCATATTATTTATGTTTTGGTAATTGGAAAAGAAGATGTTTTGATCGTTTCGATGATTTCAAAGGTCCTCTGACCTCTTAAAAAAATTAGGTTTTGCCGCTGATTTTAGAAACGTTTTCGTGTAGTTTTAATAGGGCTTTTAGCCTATATTTTCAACGTCGTGTATAGTTTTTTTGAATGCATCAATACTCAAATAAACATTTTAAAGTTCAAAAAACATATTTTACAGACAACTATTATAAATTAACGTTTTTAACATTAAATTCAAATTTTTTATTATTTTGTTACTTTTAAATGCATAAATTCAGTTACTTCGGTAAGAATAGTTAATTGGCATTTTAAAGCATCCTAAAAAATCGATATATGAGAAAATAGATTCCAAAGTAAAAAATTACTCGGAAACGTTTTCAGAGCAGGCAACAATAAAAAAGGTTTTATAAATGCTTTGTAAAAAATTAAAAAAGTATCATCAATTTGGAGTGTTAGAAATTCCCGCTGAAATGGGGAGCGAGTTCATATTATTTCTAGTAAATTGTACTTCGGTTTGAATATTTAATCATTCCAAACAACATAACCGTTGCCTAATTTAACACTTTCGGGTTCGATTTTTTTTCCATTTTGAGAGAAAAATTACTTTTACGTTAATAATGTTAATACTAGCTATACAAATTCATTTTCTGAAATAACACGAATTTTTCATTGTCTGAAATCTGACGAATGTAGTTATATTGCGAACTTTTTAATTAATTTACGTATGACGATAGGATAAGGAAGAGATTCTGGAGTGTTTGAAAACTTCGGATCGCAACAAAATTTAACAGATATTACAGCTTTCTAATATTTTTTTGCGTTTTCTCATACACGATTCTTTCAGAAAAGTGAAATATAATTTTAATTAAAAGAGGGAAATATATGTTGAAAATAAAAGAATTGCCAACGATGCAAAGAGAATTAATCAAATTATTATTATTATTATTATTATTATTATCATTACTAAATGTCAAAACAAATGAAACATTAATAAGAAATGTATAGACATAGACAGTCATTACTACATGTAGATAGTAACAAAAGTCAATTTTAAGACGGAATAATACTCAGAAGACATGTTCTATTAACAGTTCGCCAGACTCGAACGGGTTAAGTTTGAATTTTAGAACAGCCCATCAAGTATAAATGCAAGAACTCGACCTCTTGTTTTTAACGATTGTAACCCAGACGTTGAGCACTTCAAATACTCGAAAGTATTTTAGTTGTACAATGTATGTATTTTAATATAACACATTTAAGTAATTTTTAATAGATTTTTTTGTTTTGTTTTTACGAAATATCTTATGGAATTTGTCACAATAAGCTGATTTACGGATTCAAGAACCTTGATATAGTTTATATCATTTTCACTTAGTTGTATGGTGGGCAATTAGAAAAAAATTAGACAAGAAAATATTTGATGATTTGATGGATTATTTGTTTAAATAATAAGGTAAAAAAGCAATAGAGAAATATTGTTTCGTTTTTAAAGGAGAATGTAAATTCTCATTCAACACATTTGAAATTCAGGAACGCTAACATTGTGTTTTTTCCTTAAACACAGATTTTGTATGTAAGCTTCTTCATCAACGCCTGTAACAATGGTGTGTCAACACACAATAACTTTACACAATAACTTTATTTGAGAACATGTGAACACTTTTTGCAAAATCATTTCATATCCTCCATAGCGTAACCTACATTTTTACAGTTGCTAAGATTACCGGATTGAATACGTGGAGTTTCCGAAAAACAGATATTTCTGTTTCTCCAAACACAGCTTTCATATGCCACCCTCTTCGCCAACAACTGCAACAACAGTGTGCCAACGAGCTCGACAGCAAATAAATTCTTTTACGTTATAACATTTCCCACCTAAATAATCACACCCTTAACAAATTATTTAGAATATATCTTTTTCTGAGAGATCTGTCAAACCTTATTTAGTAGCCGTCAGCTGCAATTCTCAATACAGAACTATACTTCTCAGTCTGTGCGGCTGACACGTTGAGGGTTTTACATTCTGACATTCGACCATAGTTTGTATTTATTATTATTATTAAGCCAACTTACTTTCAAACCCGCCTCTTGTCGTGTTTAACGGCGGGTTCAGCTCCGGCTGAACATTGTAATTTTTTCATTGTATTTTTTAGACCTTAATAAAGGTGACCGGAAAGGATACTATGCTTTACAGACTAGCTCCTGGCCTAAGCAGTCCCTCTTTAGACAATCAAATTAAATCAAGAGTATTAGAGTACATTTCAACACTTTTTCAAAATCATTTAATGTCTCCCATGATTTAAACTGCATTTCTAAATATATTAAGCAGGATAGAAGGAAGGCGATGTGTTTTATAATAGCAAGTTTTATATGCAAAGAACGTGAATGATTTTTTTCCCCACTCAAATGCTAATTTAATCTCTTCCGATAAAATGAGCTGGCCAGGAGTTTTTCAGGTTGAAACGGTAAAATGACCAACTGTACCAGTCATGCTATTTAAAATAGTAGTATTAGTACAAAATTTATACAGTTCATTATTATAATGATGCGCGTCCAAAACAATAACGCATTTTTAATAAATAAAATTCACGTATTATGAACTGAAGCTCTTTGTTATCTTTAATAATGCTTCCTCATATGCACATAATTTCAAGATCATATTCTACCCGTTCATAGAAATTTCGTGATCAATAAAACAGTTGGAGGGGGAGGGGGTTGCAAAAATATGTATTAAGAATCACGATGATTTACATAATATAGAAGAATTAGCTGATGTCTGTGATTTTATTCTGTAGAAATCTTGAACAAATGCTTAGTTTATTATGGTAAATCGTATTATGAAAGTTAATATGTACCCCGTAATATGAGAGGTATCGAAAAGATGAAAAAAGGACAGAGTTTAGTGGCATTAAGTATTTTTAAAATAGATATTTTTTTTTTATTCTAAAAGGTTAAAATTGTTGAGAATTTATAATCTTCACATCCAAAAACAACTTAGATATAATATATGTAATCACAAAAAAAATCACACGTTTGAAAAATATATTTTGTTAGCTCTATAATAAAGGTTACTTAATATACAGAACAATAAATAAAAGGGAGTATAATTTCATTTCAGTTTATGCGTTTTAATAACATAAGTTTCACTTTATGTCCTTTAATAACCCTATAATGTGGATTTCAACAGTATAAAAGAACATTTTCAATTATTGAAAATACAAATTTGTAAAATAAAAATAATAAGCTTCAAAGTTATCAAAGCAATGTCAACATGATTGCTGTAACGTTATTAAATAAATAAAAAATAATTTGCAGAAAGACGCCTGTTTTTTACCACTATTCAATTTTTTTAAACAAATTATGTTGCCTTAGATAGTATTTCACAATAACAGTAATTGAAATATATCTGCACATTTATGTGCTCCAAGAAATACTTTATTAGCATAAAAAAGTAAAATTATTTTATAAATATAACAGTTATGTTGTGAAAAGTTTAGGAAGCGTTAATAATTTTTTTATGATTTTGTGACGATTTGTGTATTTTTGACATGATGGAAACGTTTGAATAAAGACCAAATTTCTAGGTCTTGAAGTGGTCGTAATTTATAAGATGAACTGATTTAAATTTTGTTTCTTACTTTATTTACCATATTAATTGCCAAAGATATAAAAGAATCTCGATTGTATGCATTTAAAAGGAACAGATTATTTTTCATTCATAATTCTTCTGATCACTTACACACGCACGAACTTTCACATATTTCCTCATACATTATATAGTTATATAGTTTTTCACAAAACATAGTCTATGCATATTAATTGACAATAATGATTTAAAATATAAATACGTATTATAAAACTAAGATGACATTTTCGCGATAATGAATCGATATTTATGAGTAGAAAACTTTTTATTATAGAATGCAATATCTTTGTCTTCAAGAAAGTTAAATGTAGTGTACTTATATATTTAAATTTCCTTTGAAAAGTAGCTGATAATAAAGCTGGAGAGAAATAAAACTTAACAAAAGAAAAATAAAGGCGATTCCAAGGTTTTGTATTGGATATTGCATCAATAATGTAACCTCAGTCAATTTCTTTCTTTCCAAAGTTTCGAAACTTACATTTATGTCGATTGTAAGAAGCACACCCTACTGCTATAATGTCTTTTCTCTGTTTAAAGCATCATTACAAAAGCCGATTTTGCCCGCAGTCAAGTAATATATTTGTATCGTATATGACATTAAGGCGTAAAACTACTCTGACTGGTTCAAACTGTAATTTATTTTTCACTATTTATGCTCACGAGAATAACTTTTATTAATTATAAATCAATATTAATAGTAAAAGAGCAATTATGGATCTATATCAAGCGGACGAAGACAGAATTTGTAAACGCACAATAATTGAAAACAGACATTTCTTAATTTTCGAATTTACGATATAGCCGCGAACGAAAATGAACAAATACCTCTTCGGAATTACTAACGACTCTGAAAATGTATACTTATATTTGGAAACTTTAGGAAACAATTTATTTTTTAGATTTAAAGAACATTTATAAAAACAAAGTTTTGGTTACAATTCCGAGTTGTTTTTATAATGTATTAATACGTCTTTTTAACACGGAATATAGTTCTTTCGGAGGCTATCAGTTCTCAAATAACCGTTTCATGTTCAACAAACCTACTTTACAGAAAAAAAACCATGATAAATAAACATCAACAACATTAACAAAAAAGCAGTATTACTTTGCTACTTTTGCATGTATTAATTGAATTACGCTGCTGAAATGGTTTTATTGTGAATGAACAGCATAACAAAAACCTAGCATAATAAAACATGATTTGAAAACTGATTAATGAATTAAACGGAAACATTTCTGAAAATCCGTTGCAGCAAAACAAATTTTGATTTTATAATTGATTCTTTAAATATTTAAAATATATTGCATTCACAGAAAAAAAATGGGTTCTCAAAATTGAGTAAAAAGTACTGAATTTTAAAGGGACAAGTGACATTTAAACTCTTTTTTTTTACCTTAAATACTACTAAAGGGCACATTGTATTGATTATGGCATATATTTATCATACATAAAATAAAAATAAAAAATGTTTTTTTTTTTTTTTTTAGAAAACGAATATTTTTAAATGAATTTTCTTGAGGATATTAAGCGTTTTGAAGAATATTTCAGAATGTTCCATGCTCATTCCATATCAATTAAAATCACCAATTTTATATGCAAGTTTGTTTTATATATTACAAATAAAATTGTGCATCGGTTTTTAAACTAAATATAATTGCAAATGTTAAATGTTGTTAATTGCAGAAGTAGGATGCAAAAATTCTGAATATTTCATAAAATTTAGAATTTTTTTTCTTACTCTTATATTCAAATATAGAAAATTCGATGCACAATCTTATTTGTATACTAGCAGAATTACTCGGCTTTGCCCGTGTTAAACATAAGGGCCTTCCAGGTAAAATAAAGTAAAATGAAATAATATGGCGATGACAATAATGGAGCTTTGTGCATTCTCGCAAATAAAAGATAAAAAATATAACAAGGTAATATGACGTTACTATGTCGCAACCATAGTAAAATACCTCAACTTCAAACATCAGAATACACATTTTCCTTGGCGTGTGTAATAGAATAACATATTATTTTAAAGGTAATACGGAAAAAGAAAAATTAATCAAATGGCATAGCAGTTTTAGTTACATTTTAGTGGTAATAGTTTAGTGAAATTCTCGTTAGCATGCCAACTATATAAATTGTAAAGCAAAAACATGTCAGTTAGTAACGCTGAAATCATACTGATGGTGACAATTGTCTAATCCATAAATTATGCTTTTACTGGAATTTTTCTTAATTTCTAAAAATTGCCCAATTTCTTTTCTACATTGTTGAATAGATAAAAGTACTCTCACACTGTAAAAAAAACGACATTTTTACAGTACAAAGTACTGTTCATCTCTCGCACAAACTCGATCACAGTGAATAGGCTGTATCTTTCTTTGGCTTCCTGACTATATTAATATGAAAAATGCAGTAGTTGCGTAAAATTAACAGTACAATGTTCTGGCGATTTGGACGCCAGCAGTTTGAGTTGTAAAAAAATGCGTCCAAATTGCCAGCACATTGTGCTGTTAATTTTACGCAACTACTGTATTTTCCATGTTAATATAGTCAGGAAACCAAAGAAAGATACAGCACATTCACTGTGATCGAGTTTGTTCTGGCAAATTTACAGTGGTTTTTTTTTTTTTTTTTTTTTTTTTTTTTTTTTTTTTTTATAGTGCAAATGAAATTTGTTTAAAAATTGTATCTAATTTTTCTAATTTTTAATGGATTATAAAGTATTTTTGACGCATGGATATTTTAAAATTTGTGAGCAACGATAGATGAAACCGTTTGCCCTTAACGCAGTATTATAAGGAAAAGACATCTCCATGAGTAACGCTGGCGTCATATTTATAGTGTCAATGAACCTCACGCTTAAATTTTGCTTTTAAGGCAATTTGTTTAACCTCTAAGCATAGCACATTCAATTTTTTCAACGTCAAATGAAAAACAAAAAGTACTTTCAATGATATAATTTTAAAAGTATACCTCAGTATACTGATTTTATATGTATTTTTAAGTAATTTTTAAGCATGAATATTTTATAAATATGCATGCAACTCATTTACAAAAGATGAATCCGATTGCTCTTACAATGTAAATAATTCAGCATTTTATTTTTTCATGCAATATTCCATAACTTAATCGGCAAACAAAATTAAAACCCAATATACACAAAAACAAATCGAATATTCAAAATTATCAGATTAAAAAAGGTCGCTATAAACAGAAAAAAAACATGATTAACAGCTTGTTAATACTTAAGTTGCAAAACTGCTTTTTGGTTTACTTTTTGGGCATTGTAAAATACATAGTAAATGTAAAAAATATATTAGTGTTTTAAATTAAAAGGGATTTTTTTTTCTGCGCTGTGAACGGGATATATGGTAATCTTTAATCACAGATATTCCAGGGTGGATTGTCTGATTGTTTTTAAGCGAAAACTTTCATTCATGAAAACTAAATCTGCAGCGACTAACCTGAAAATGTCATCAAATTCCAGAAGCTTTCAGTCCCGATGCCTAATTTTGAAGCTTTCTTTTAAATGAGAAGGTCTCTTAAAAACATTTGCTAAATTTCATTTTCTATATAACATGTCTTAGAATAATCGTATTTTATGTAATTGTAATAATATAAATCGCAGAATGCTCTCATTGCATTTAAGGTATTGAAACACTTAGTTAAGTGGTGTAATTAATGATAAAGCATGCCAACAAAATATGAAATAAAATGTAGCAATCATTTGTATTTCAGAAAAGTACATCATTTTGACGTAATTAGAATAAAGTATTTGAGCTTTTAAAATCAGAATGCTTGTTTTCTTTAGCAAGTGTGAAAGAAGTATACGATTTCCCGGACAATACCCAGAAAATTGTGATAAATATTTCCAATGTTCGCGTGGTTTAAAAATAAAGACTTCACTTTATGGATGGTAATAATAAGCATTAATTTCAGAAGTCAAGAGTTTTTCCTCAGAATAAAACATTATTAGAAAGTGATGTCATAGCTAGCAAACGATTATTTTTATTATCTTTTTCCTAATTTCTTGATATTAAAACGACTACATTAAAATAGATTTTTTAACTTCAGAAACATTCAACTTAGGTACCACGTCATTTTAACACATGTTTAGTTAAAGTTTTGTACATATTTATAGGGGAAATGTGCATTTTTTTCTTTGAATGACGTCAATTTTAAAAACAGCAACAATATAGTGAGACAATCTGAATTTTTATTGGCTTAGAAAACAAAGTACTCGAGTTATCATTTTTCTTTTAATTATTCATGTTTTTTAGATGTTTGGCAACAGGAAAGAAATGACTGAATTAGAAAATTAAAAAACAGAAATTTCTATAATCTTAAATAATGGAAAGTGGTATAAAAAATGGATAAATATTGGTCTGATGGTTTTTTAAAGTAAACAGCGATCTTTTCCACATTTTAAAACGTATATACATCAAGTTTCGTGCAAATCGGTCAAAAATTGAGGATTTGTATAAAGGACATACATTCAGAGAACGGCTTTTATATATATAGATAGAAAACAAACTTGCATAAAAAATATTAGAGATTTTAATTGATATGGAATAAGCAAGGGGCATTTTTAAAGGTTCTTCATTATGCTTAAAATACTCAAGAAAATTCCGTATTTTTCTCCAAAAAACATTTTTTTTTTTTTAATTTCTTGTGTGATAAATGTATGCCATAATACATATAGTGTGCCCTTGATTAGTACTGAAAGTGAAATAAAAAAAAATAATAATAATAAAAAATGAGTTTGAAGGTCCCTTGTCCCCTTAAAGACGGCAACTACGCAAAACAGCTCTGATACAAATGTACTCTAAATAGAGAAACAGGTGTACTAATTTTTGATTCCACGGATGTGTTCAAGTATGAAGTGTTATGCACTCGTTTTTGATCCAATGGATGTATTGAAATATGAACTTCGAAAGTAAACAATCTCTGATAAATACATTTATTTCTAATTTATGTAATCATTTGCCCCTTGTGAAAATATTAAATTATGCACAGTATTTTTTAAATAATTTAAAAGTTCTTGAAAAAATTTCTCTTGTCGTAAAAATATGAAGTAAACAGGATGGCCGAGAAGTAATAGCTGCGAAACCAGAATAAAGTAAAAACATGGGCTAAATGACATTTTATAAAAAAGCATTTAAATTAAAATAATTTAAATTGAAAAAAATATATATATTCTTCTTGTGAAAGGACCTCCCCTCCCTTACCCTGTTTACTACATATCAAAGTAAAAACTTGATGAAATTTATTTCCCACACAAACTTTGTAACAAGATATATTTAATGGAATATTTATTAAGAAAAAATAGCAATTTTTTTATCAAGATACCCAAATCAAATATTTTTATGACAAGAGCTTTGTTTTCAAGCATTTTGCAATTTTTTTCTTTTAAATACTGTGGATAATTTACTGTTTACATTAATTTAATATTTACAGAAGGCGCATCTGACTACATAAAATAAGAAAAAATATCCTCTGAATATTTAACAGAGAGCACTTACTTTGAAAGTTCTCGATGAAATCGTGAAAATCCTATTCTTCTATTTTTTTTACCCGACTGAAAAGAAGGGTTATGTGTTTCACGCATGTCTGTGTATGTGGATTTCTTTATACCCTCGAAACATCCCAACGGCTGGATAGATTTTAATGAATGAGGTCTCTATCAATTCGTCTTAACGGCCGATGGTTATAGGATAGGTTTTGTTTTTATAAATTCAAAATGGCGGTCGTAAAATACAAAATAGCGGTAGAGACGAAATACAATTTACGCACACTATTGAGTGGCATATCATTGGATAGCTCTTTCAAAATGAAGACGATGTTTCATTGACTGTTTTACAGTCAGAAGCTCCGTTAAAATATTATACAACCTGGAAGTTGTGTAGGTAGGATCTCTAGCTTTACTGCAACTCTAGCCATCATAGACGTCTATAGATCTCATCAAAACAGTGTTTATAGATAGGAACTAACAATTAAACACAACTTAAAAGTCATCAGTGCAAGTAAATAAAAAAATAGGTAAGTAATATAAACAAGTAATATAAAAAAAAAAACATTTTATGTAAATTCTTACTTAGGTCAATACGAGAATTTTTTCCCTCCCATTCTTCTTTCCTTTTGAGTGGAGCTTAAAATGCCTTGATCAAGAAGAGGGCTCTCTCTGTCTTAAAATACCATGATCAAGAGGAGGGCTCACTCGATTATTGAAAATTAATTAATTAAATTTAATTAATGAATTAATATTTTAAAAAAACTGGATTAACATCAAGTGTCATCCACTACAAGTTTTAAAAAAATATATACCTGAGCTTGATTAGATGAATAATAAGTTATTTATTAACGATTGAAAATTTAAACAAGATATATATAGCGAGACTGTGAGCTAATAGTAGGAATTGAAGAAAAAATTTGTTTCTCATTGATGAGAAATAATAAATTAGTTCGCTTTTTACGCAGTCGGATTTTTTGATTTTTTAAATTTAATTGTTTATTCCAGTAACATATCTATCTCAATGACTACACAAATCAGACTAACGCGCATGGACTGGACATACGAAGTACTCCTATCAACGAATGAACAACGCGATGTATTCTTACGCGTTACGAGCGAGATGCAAGATCGAGGATTAAAAAATTAATGTTATTCCAGGATTTCTACGTTATGTTGCATTGTTTTACCATTAAAGAACATATTTTATGGCTCTATGAATGGTGTAAACCGTTACAAATAAATTTATATAAATATCGTTTCGTTTCGATTTGATAACATGTGTAAATTGATCCATCTTTAATTATCCAACTCCATTCTAACTTGAATATATCTAGAAGTTTAAAAACCTCCTTCAATTGTAACTATTTCTATCCTAACCTCTGCACATCTATAATGTGTATAATAGTTTGAAATAATAGCTTCTTATTCGAAAACCAATTCATTTAATATAAAACACATAGTTGCCAACCTCCCGATTTTTTTAATACCAGTAATTTTATCAAGAAATATTTGTTTTAAACAATCGCATGATTTCTACAATTAAATAAAGGGAACATTTTTGTAAGATTTTACTGGTATACAAAAAAGCGGGAGGTTGGCAACTATGAAAACACAATCCATTACATACAACTGTTAAGTGTGATTCCGGGATATGTAAATTGAAATGAAAATTCTAAAAGAAAATCTGATCGAAACAAATTCAATTCACATTCCCCGAAATCACACTATGGCTTTGATCGTATAGTGGCCAGTGTAATAGCGATGTAAACAAATTTGGATAAATCTGAAAAGGAAAAATAAATAATAATACTCACCCCTCTTTGGTAGAAACTTATATAAATAATAAAATCACCCTTGAAATGATACGGACAGATATTGCACAAAAATCATTTATTATATGATAACAGATATTGCTAAACCGGATCCGGGTACAATACTATGGATTAGAGAATATTATTTCAAATTATTTAAATAAATATTATCTTATTGTGACAGGTGTTACTTCCAATACTTATTTATATGGATGCACAGTCTTCATATCATACCACTATGTTGGGAAGTTAGGATATATAAGAATAGTTCTAATTATGTTTTAATCCATTACACACTTTTCGAGAATATATAAATTCAGGACTTTACGATAGTAGAGTGAGAATAGGCAACCAGTTTCTTACGAGTTTTAAATTGATGAACAGTTGTATTATTTTAACATTGATTCCGTCAACTGTTAAGATGACATAGTTGAGGAAACATCGAGGAGAACACGAAATCTAATATCTTCCCTTGGAACACGGATACTGTAGGAGGCACGGCTTAAATTCGACTGGACGAATGGAAGTGACATTTGAAATGAATTGAAATATGCTAGGCAAAGGACAAAATCTGAAAGGCCTTCATCACATCTTCGGATTCAAGCAGAACAGAAAACATCTTTTTCAAACTGAGCAAAATGGGATCAAGTAATTTAGCGGAAATTGACGAGAAGGCATGAGCAGGACGCTATCATATCAGATATATCTTGGTTGAGGTTGATGAAGTATAACAGGCAATTAATACTGACTAAATGATGAATTGAAGAATCGCCATCAATGGAAAAGTAAACGCCCGTTGGGCCCAAGGCCCAACGGCTAAAAAAAAAGCCAAATATCAAATCGGTGTTTTCTCTTCCGACAAAAATAACGAACTCAACTCTTTTTCCAATGCCTGCCGAAATCTGGAAACGATCTCGGCAACGTCAGCCAATCAGAATATTTCTAAAGATGGCTTGTCGCTAGCACTTCCGGCGAAAAAGATTTTGTAGTAGGATTATCACCATGGAGTGGCAACGCACTTAAGAAGCGGGGAGAAAGGAATGTTTGCTATGTGGGAGTTCCTATGACGTCGAAAGGAATTTCCTGTCTGTTTTGAGATAAGGAACAAAACCATCTTAAAAGTTGCATCTTTTGGGATGCGAGGTGAATGGAAAGCAATAAATTTAAGGGAAACTGTAGTAGTTAGAATTTCGTTTCCCTGGCAAACGATTTCAGTAATTTTATGAAAGTTTACCAGAGAAATGGAAAAAGATAATAGAATATAATAAATGTACTTTTAAATGAAATAATTAAAAATAAAGATTTAGGATTTAATATTTAAAATTTAATAAAATTTTCTGTCAAAATTGAAAGATGGTAAAAGGAAGTAGATTATTAAAATTAACAAAATATGCAAAATTAAGTTTATGTAAATTTAAGAAGGATGAATGTTATGTAAAGTTTTTACAACAAAACATTTTATCTCCGCTGCATACAAAAAAAAATAGTAAAAAAAAAAAATGTTTTGTCAACGGTTATTTAAAACCAAAAGTATTGCAAACATTTTATAAAATTAAAACGAGGAAAATCATGTGATTTGCACAATAACCTCACAAAAAGAGAAATTAAAATTTTAAATTATAGCTGCAGAAGTTTTAAAATCGACAAAATTTGGATTTAAGAATTGAACAAGCTATAAAAACAACACCTAAAAACACATAAAATTTAAGCATAGTACATAAAACACAACATATATATAGTACATAACAGTGACGGTGTAAATCAACATATATTAAATGTCAAAGAAATGTATTATGAAATAAAATTATAGGTACAAACAGTTATTTCTCTGCAAAACACAAAACATTTCAACAGATGCAGGATATTCATATTGTAGGGGTGAGTTGTGAAATAGAACACGAAAACCTATGACTCTCATGTGCAGATGATGAGTATACAAGTAAAGCAATATAAAATTGAACCAAAATAATAATCAACAATTTTACCAATATTTCATAACTGACATTAACATAACAGTATTTCTGTGTCAACCATAGTAATATAGAAAAAGTTTTATAATGTTTTACCACATAAATATAAAAAAAGAACAATATATTGAGATTTGTAGCTTCTGTTCCAATTTAAATTAATATCATTACTATTATATTATAAGGCATCAGTTTTTTTTTTTACTTAAATGAATAACACAATGAAAGTAAAATTATCAGACATCAGTACAAAATAAAAATTTTAAATTTCAAGTAATTTATGGAGCCTTCAAAAAGTACTGGATGCAAAAGAATAATTAGGACATGAAATGGTAAGATTATCTGTTAAAAATCTCTTAATTTTTTTTTATTATTTTTTTTATAAAAATACAGAGAAAATTTTATTTTATTTTGTTTATAAAGTCTACTAAGCTAATAGATGATTCTTATATTGAAAGCATGAAACATTCTCACAAAATAAGTTAGCAATAGTAATATTGATTTTGTAACAAATATTGAATAACATATGCAGATATCAAAATTTTCAATTTATTTATGATCTTTTTATTTTAAATAATTTTATTTATTTATTTATTTATCTTATCTTTTAATAATTCATTGAATATCAAATGTTTAAACGTTAAGTGCTGAGGAGTATACAAAACGTAAAAAAAATTCCTAAGATGAAATCTAAGCAATGTGTTAGTCAACCAAAGAACGTAGAGAAATTTCTCCATAGTATTGGTGACATACAATGCTTTATAAAGACTACCGATTTCCAATATGTGTTTACACATATTTTTCATATGTTTTTTACATATGTTATCATTTATATTTATATATGTATACATATTACTCACTCATTCCATTCATACAACGTGTGTTAAAAAAAATAACCAAATGTCCACAAAAAGAAATAAATTGATCAGAAATATTAATTAATGCGACACCGGTTGACACCAAAAAAAAATTATTTTCTACCCAATTCATAGTAACTACCAAGTAGTCCGAACTATCTACAAACAGAAAGAATTTATCTAACTGGATGAGTTAGCCTGGGAGAGAATAAAAAAGACATAGAAAAATTGAAATCAAGGTAATTCTTCATATATTATTTTTTATTTTTATATATTTCATTTTCTTTCTTTCTTTTTTTTATTTCAAAATTTCATTTAATATTTTTTTTTATTTTTGTTTCATTTCTTTTTATTATTTTCTTATTTTTTTTTTTATACATCATTTTTCTTCAATTTATATTATAAGTTAGATTTTTAGGTTATAGGGTACCCTTTTTTAAAATAATAAAAATTTAATGTTTTGATATCCTCAGCAAGAAGTTAAATAATTCTCACAGTGAGTGCAAAAAAAATCTATTATAAATTGAAATAACATAGAAAAAATTAAATTTTGACTATAGCATAAAAAGCCAATATTGTAAAAATAAATGGTATCTTATCAGAGTTTATAAATTATCGCACGAGACGAACCGGAGGGGGGAAAGAAAGCTATTTTCTTTTGTGACCCGACCCCTATGGAAGCCGGCAAGTAAAAAAAATACTTTGATCTCCGAGCAAATACCAAAATAATAAAATAAAATGGACTGCTCCATAATAAATATAAGCTACTGACAAAATAAGAAATTACAAATTTATCTATTGAGTACAGAAAAATGCGCGTAGATCAATACAACTGTCTGAGAACCAAAAATTGGCTAATCTCAAGAGCAAGATCTTGTTAACTTGTCTCCGTAACAGTTGGAAGTCCCACATTCTTCCAAATAAAATGAAAAAAAATAATATCTGGCTGGTAGACCTGTACACCATTTACGGGGATTTTTTTGGTCTATGCACAGGAAAATCCACAGAAACCTTGGTGACAGCTCTAATCAGTGAAAGTACCAGAGATAACCAAAGATACCTTTAAACATAAGGGGGGGGGGGATTAAAATGAATGCTATAATATAATAAAAAAAAATAAATATTTTAAGGGGTGTAAAAAGCACAGGAGAATTGGGAATGCTATGAGATAATTATAAATTTCTAAAACCTAACAGGAGAATAAATTTCATGTCTAGCAACATATAAAATTGTATTTATAATAGAATGCTATTGGTATAAATAATTTCTTTATTATATTATTTATTATATTATTTCTTTATTCTCAAATTATTGATCAGATTATTTTTTTAAAAATGGCTTATTTTCAATTTAAAAGATTCAAAAAATGTATTATTATGATTATTATTATTTTTATTATTATTATTATTATTTATTTATATATTTTATTTATTTTTTTTATTATTATTATTATTTTTTTTTTTATAAAATTGAAAGGTAATTATTTCTAAGTTTTATGTGAGCAATATTATTATATATTTAAAAACCAATTCTAGGTGAATGTCAAGTAGAACAACACAGCAAATAGTACCAATAGACCACAATGTACCATATACGCCTAGCACACTGTTGCGCCGCCCGCAGTGCATGGAATGCTGATACTAATCGCTAAATTAACCCACAATGAAAACATCCAAAATTGACAGCAATAAAAAAACATATGTGAAGAGTGTCATTAAGATGCCGTATCATACAGCAAGTAATAGAGTTTACCATGCGCTAATGAATTCTGATAGTCACTGCATGATATGTACATGTAATACTACTTAATATTCCAATGAGATATGAAAGTTAATGAATAAAAATTTAGCATCTTGATAATCATAAAAAAATGCATTGTAATAGAATTAAAAAAGATGTTTTTGAACCAAAATTTATGAGTTTCTTAAAATTATTCAACAATAATAAGTATAAAACACAATTATGATATAAACTTGTCAAACTTTATAATATTTATATTTAAGTATAATAAATCATTGATATTAAATTTTTATATAATTATTTTAAAATTTTTATTAATGCACTATAGCATAAAATTATTTAGATTTCATAATATTAAAAATGTTACTATATTTGTATAAATAACATCACTTTTGATTTTTTTATAAAACACTATAACACTGAAATAAATTGTTTAAAAGAAAACCGTCACAGAAAATTGTACCATCTTAATTATAAAGGAAGTATTTATCAAGATTTTATCTTGTATATCAAATCAACACAAAATTTGAACTTCATAAACATATTAAAATAATGACATTCTGTACAATGTCCTTGAAGATAAAAATATTGTTCAATCAGAAAAATGCACACATAATATATGAAAGAAAATATTTCTCTTTCAAAATTAATATAAATGTACCAGAATATATTCAAAATCAAAATAATATCTTCACATGAGAGAAAACGTAGAGATTAAAATAATGTTGAAGTAGTAAATAAGATTTTTAATGTTTATGAACTTGAAAACGTAACTTTTAAAGAAGTTAATTGCAAAAAAAAAAATCATAATAAAGCATTATAAGAATAATTTAAGTCATCTATTTATAAAAAATATTTATTTAATAATTTATTTATAGAAGTTTATAAGAGAGAGAAAAAATATGCAAAAAGTTTTAAAATGTTTTGAAGCGAAATCGCTAAAATTTTAAGTCATCATAAATGCTTACGAGAGAAGAATAAAAAAAAAATTAAAAACAACTATGCAGTAAACCAAAGAGCGTTTCGCTAACGTCAGGGCACCAAGAATGTTAAGTGTGATTCCGGGATATGTAAATTGAAATGAAAATTCGAAAAGAAAATCTGATCGAAACAAATTCAATTCACATTCCCCGAAATCACACTATGGCTTTGATCGTATAGTGGCCAGTATAATAGCGATGTAAACAAATTTGGATAAATCTGAAAAGGAAAAATAAATAATAATACTCACCCCTCTTTGGTAGAAACTTATATAAATAATAAAATCACCCTTGAAATGATACGGACAGATATTGCACACAAATCATTTATTATATGATAACAGATATTGTTAAACCGGATCCGGGTACAATACTATGGATTAGAGAATATTATTTCAAATTATTTAAATAAATATTATCTTATTGTGACAGGTGTTACTTCCAACACTTATTTATATGGATGCACAGTCTTCATATCATACCACTATGTTGGAAAGTTAGGATATATAAGAATAGTTCTAATTATGTTTTAATCCATTACACACTTTTCGGGAATATATAAATTCAGGACTTTACGATAGTAGAGTGAGAATAGGCAACCAGTTTCTTACGAGTTTTAAATTGATGAACAGTTGTATTATTTTAACATTGATTCCGTCAACTGTTAAGATGACATAGTTGAGGAAACATCGAGGAGAACACGAAATCTAATATCTTCCCTCGGAACACGGATACTGTAGGAGGCACGGCTTAAATTCGACTGGACGAATGGAAGTGACATTTGAAATGAATTGAAATATGCTAGGCAAAGGACAAAATCTGAAAT
The DNA here is from genome assembly GCA_963932465.1 of Maratus speciosus. Lineage (NCBI taxonomy): Eukaryota > Metazoa > Arthropoda > Arachnida > Araneae > Salticidae > Maratus > Maratus speciosus. The sequence goes on along the minus strand of OZ010788.1, from coordinate 180,758,698 downwards.
GCCTTCATCACATCTTCGGATTCAAGCAGAACAGAAAACATCTTTTTCAAACTGAGCAAAATGGGATCAAGTAATTTAGCGGAAATTGACGAGAAGGCATGAGCAGGACGCTATCATATCAGATATATCTTGTTTGAGGTTGATGAAGTATAACAGGCAATTAATACTGACTAAATGATGAATTGAAGAATCGCCATCAATGGAAAAGTAAACGCCCGTTGGGCCCAAGGCCCAACGGCTAAAAAAAAAGCCAAATATCAAATCGGTGTTTTCTCTTCCGACAAAAATAATGAACTCAACTCTTTTTCCAATGCCTGCCGAAATCTGGAAATGATCTCGGCAACGTCAGCCAATCAGAATATTTCTAAAGATGGCTTGTCGCTAGCACTTCCGGCGAAAAAGATTTTGTAGTAGGATTATCACCATGGAATGGCAACGCACTTAAGAAGCGGAAAGAAAGGAATGTTTGCTATGTGGGAGTTCCTATGACGTCGAAAGGAATTTCCTGTCTGTTTTGAGATAAGGAACAAAACCATCTTAAAAGTTGCATCTTTTGGGATGCGGGGTGAATGGAAAGCAATAAAATTAAGGGAAACTGTAGTAGTTAGAATTTCGTTTCTCTGGCAAACGATTTCAGTAATTTTATGAAAGTTTACCAGAGAAATGGAAAAAGATAATAGAATATAATAAATGTACTTTTAAATGAAATACTTAAAAATAAAGATTTAGGATTTAATATTTAAAATTTAATAAAATTTTCTGTCAAAATTGAAAGATGGTAAAAGGAAGTAGATTATTAAAAATAACAAAATATGCAAAATTAAGTTTATGTAAATTTAAGAAGGATGAATGTTATGTAAAGTTTTTACAACATAACAACAACATTTACTTTAAATCACTCGCGGCAAACCACGCAACAACCCTTCAATTTCCACTTCGACTATAGAAGCCAAATCAACATTCACTACATTGAGCGGAAAAGGAAACAGAGCAGGTTGCGCCATTTATTGGGCACAAATTAATACAGAATCAAACATCCAGCCCCCCGATGAACACTGTTCATACAATTAAAAGATTCATATAAAATACATATAAAATTCAATTAACAAAAAACAATATAATTCAATACAGATTAATTATCAAATACTTAACCTTTAATATTTAAACAACAAGAAAAGTTTAAACTCACCATTACAGCAATATGTTATCTTACTTACAAATTCTTTGCTTCTAATTTAAATTTCTTTAATGTCCTTAAATAGAAGTCCTAACTGTAATAATGAAGGAAAGAAATCAGTTTATAAAGTAACAGTTCAATGTCTTATTAAACACTAATCTTCATTTTCAATAGGTAATATTGCAATCTTAGTAATTGGTCTTTTGAGTTCGCCATTTACAGTTTTCAATTTTACTACATGAACCTTACCATCGGTACCAGGGTAAACTTCGATCACTCTTCCAAGTTTTCAATGAAGGGGAGACAAATTATCTTCTTTTATGATTACTAAATCATTAACTTTAATGTCTCTTTTTTGAGTTTTCCACTTGTATCGCTGTTGTAGTTGACATAAGTATTCTTTTGTCCAACGCTTCCATAATGACTGATACAACTGTTGAGTTAATTGCCATCTTTTTAGCGAAGTTATTTTTTGATTAGTTAAATCCATTTCTGGTAGAGCTGTTAAAGAAGTTCCAATCAAAAAATGCCCTGGAGTTAAAGCGCTAATATCATTAGGATCATCTGAAACAGCAGTTATAGGCCTTGAGTTTAAACACGCTTCAACTCGACAAAGTAAGGTTAAAAAGTCTTCATGCGTCAAAAGTTGCTTACCTACAGTTTTTCGTAGATGTTGTTTCATAGATTTCACCGCTGCCTCCCAGAGACCACCGTGATGAGGAGCACCCGGAGGGTTAAATCGCCATTGTATGTTTTCAGATGAAATCCAGTCACGCAGTTTGGTGTTATACTTGGTAGAAATTATTTTTCTTAGGATTTTATCAGCACCAACAAAATTTGTACCACAGTCACTATTTATTTCCCCAGGCGTCCCTCTTCTACAGGAGAATCTCGGCAAAGCAGCTAAAAATGCCTCACTTGGGAAATCACTCACCAATTCCAAATGAACAGCCTTTGTAGCCATACACACGAAAACACACACATAACATTTAGTAGGTCTTACCACTCTCTTACCACTTACCTCTACCACTTCTCATTTTTATAAGGAATGGACCTGCATATTCTGATCCAACTTTTGAAAATGTTCTGCAAGGAACAACTCTGCTAGCTGGCAAATCAGCCATTATTTGAGATGTTGTATTGGCTCTAACTCTGCAGCATTTTATACATTTCCAAATAATTTTCTTTATTTCAGCCTTTGCATTTACAATCCAATAATTCTGTCTTATCGCAGATAATAATAGTTGAGCTCCTCCGTGTAAATATTTATCATGGAAATGCTGTATAATCAATTTTGTAATATGATTATTTTTTGGCAATATAATAGGATGTTTGCAGCTTTCTGAAACTTCAGCATTCTTAAGTCTTCCACCAACTCTCAATATTTTCCCTTCATCTAAAAATGGATTCAAAGAAAGAATTTTACTATGACACTTAATAGGCCTCTGCTTTTCTAAGCATTCTATTTCATATGAGAATTCTACAGCCTGTATTGCTTTTATAATTAACTCAGTAGCAAAACTTATTTCTTTTGTAGTCAAAATTCCAACCTCTCGATTCTTAGAAAAGTAAATTATTTTTAAATCTTAGGCACCAAGCCATGATTCTTTACAATTTTGTCCATGAAGAGAATTTAGTTAAAATATTCAAATTTTCATCTGCATTGACTGTGTTCACAAGAACAAAATCATTATCTCTTTTATTCTCTTCCTCTGCAATATTCTCATTTTCTACTTGATTTTTTGGCCAGTAAATTTTATCTTTTATTAACCAAGATGGTCCACTTTTCCAATTTTCGTTGTCAAGCAATTCTTTTGCAGAGCATCCTCGGGTCAATAAATCAGCAGGATTACTTCCACCATCACAATGTCTCCAATCTTGAGGAATTGTTAATTCCTGTATTTCTGAGACACGATTACAAACAAATTGTTTCCACCTTGATGGCAGACCCTTAATCCAATGGAGAGTAATTGTACTATATGTCCAATAAATGACACTTGGAACAGAAAAGTATCCTGCAGATATTTCCCCATTCGAGCCGCAACTAGAGCACCCAACAATTCCATTCTTGGAATGGTTATCCTTTTTAAAGGTGTGACTCTTGTCTTTGACATAACGAAAGCAGTATTTATTTTATTATTCTCGGTCACATATCTAAAATAAGCGACAGCGCCATAGGCTTTTAAACTAGCATCAGAGAAGACATGCAGTTCAATATTATCTCGCATAATGCTGCATTCATATTGAAAAAATACCTCGATATGGAAAATTCAGTCAAATGTTTCACCTCAGAACACCATTCATTCCACTTATATTTTAATTCGCTATCAAATACTTCATCCCAGTCCACACCCTTTACCCATAATTCCTGTAACAAACATTTAATTCTCATTGTAAAGGGAGTAAGAAATCCAACAGGATCGAAGCACTTTGCAGCACAACTTAAGACACATCTCTTTGTATCGCTAACATTATTTAATGCCAGTAACAATGGCTCAATATCAAGACTTAAATTATCAGTACGTGTATCCCAGTTTATTTCTAATATTTTTGTTCATTTGTTTGAACCTTCATCAACCAGCAATATATTGTTTTCCCTCCAACTCTCTCTTAACTCTTCTGAATTAGTTTCAAATTTTCTGAGAGTCATACTAGCTTCCTTCTATATGTTCACCGCAGTTGTAGAAAGTCTAAGATCATCTTCAACTGAATCAGCTCCAGAACATAAATCATCTACATATAGCGCAGTGTTAAGCATTTTAAATGCATCAAAATGTATTTCTTCAAATTTCCTAATATGATGCTTAATAACAGAAGCAAGAATGTATGGAGAATATTTAACTCCAAAACCTACACGTGTCATTCTAAAACACTTTAAATTTTCATCAATAGTACAATCTCCAGAAAACAGAAATCTTAGATAATCTCTATCAACATCATTAATTGCAATCTGTAAGAATGCCTTTTCAATATCAGCAGTAAATGCAATTTTGTTTTCTCTAAATTTTAAAATTACATCCAGTATATTAGGGTTCAAATTCAAACCATTTAATAAACAGTCATTTAAAGACAATTTATTTTTACCCTTAGAAGAGGCATCATATACAATTCTTACCTTAGTGGATTTGTCACTGCGAATTACCGGATGATGTGGCATATAATAGCAATTTTTATCAGTAAGCTTAAAATTACATTCTTCAATAATATTTTTATTCAACTGGTCATTTAATATTTCTTCGTATTGCTCAAACAACCAAATATTTTGCCTTAATCTTCCATTTAACCCATTTAGACGTTGTATAGCAATTTCATAGTTCGAATCCAAATTCTCTGGCTCCATCTTCCAAAATAACCTGGTTTAATAACGCTTATCTTTATACACTATATTATTCTCAAATTCCTTTATCACACTATTTTCGGCTTCATTAGTTACATTTTCATTTTGCTTTATTCCCAATGTATCAAGTTCCCAAATTGCCTTAATATCATTTAATATTTCCTTATTTTCATCAATTATTAATTTATTTATACCAACATAAGGATTATGTTTAGTATCTAAAGTTGCTTGAACCCTGTAGAGTTGTCCCAAATATAGTGTCAAGAGCCACCAATATTTTACTTAAACGCTCAATATTTCCCGTTACTATTTCCCAGTAACTATCCGCACCTATTAGAATATCAATAGGCATTTTATTATTGTCAGAATACCAAAGGGACAATCTTTTCAATTTCTTATTTACCCATCCACCCGGCATATTCACCACATTGGCTCCTGTAATTTTATTTACAACTAATGCATTTAAAGTAGCTTTCACATTTTGATTGCGCGTATTAAGCAACTTGACCCTGACACAATTATATTCACCTGTATTAGGTCTTTCTTCACCGAAAGCATGAATTTGTAATTTTTCAACTCCGATAACCGGAAGCTTCAATTTATCAGCTAAACCCTTACTTATAAATGATCTATGAGAACCTCCATTAATTAAAATTCTAATCAATATGTTTTTAAATTTTGAGGAAATCACAGCAGTGCAAGTTTGCAGAAAAACAGTTGAGTTATTTAAATTATTTGCGCCAAATGTTGAAATAGTTGTTGATAATGCATCATTGCTTTTATTTTCTATGCTAGTGTTAACCTGGAATTTTTTTAATTCCTTATTTTCCTTACCTTTTTCGCATAAAAGTGTATTGTGCCAACTCTGCTTGCATATATTGCACGTATTTTTCCTCCAACAATATTTTGCTATGTCTTTACCTCGAAGACACTTAAACCAAAGTGCACGTTTTTTAGCATTAATTTTCCTCTGTGCAATGCCAATAGGACATTGTTCTGAACCATGTTCCTTAGAAACGCAAAATACACAGTTATAACTCACATGTGTTGCATACGTACTTGTGGGTGGATTTGCTTTTTTATAATTATCATTTTGAAAACGTCTGGTTCTATCCCTATTACCATTTTGATTAACTGAAACTGAATTGCCTCTCTCACTCAAGGAATAAATATGTTCCCGGGACTGAATCTCAATTTTAAGAAAGTCAAGTAACTCACAAACATCAAATTCTACTTTCGAATTAGCCTTTGAATTTTGCCTTCTACTAAATTCCAGTGTGAGGTCTTCAGGTAGCAGTTTTAATAATATTGGATAAAGAAGGTGACCATAAGAACCAGAAACGACATTGAGTGTTTCCAAAGATCTAATATTAACTTCAATTTCATCATAAAGTTTTCTAAGTGCACCCACATTTGAAGAACTCCTAACACGTTCAAGATTCAATAACTTACCCGTGTGAGAGTTTATGGTCAGATCATTCCTACCAAAACGTTGTTTTAAAATATTAATTGCAATTTTATAATTTTCCCCGGTTAATGCAAATCCACATATGGCATTCAATGCCAAACCGCCAGTCAAGGATTTCAAATAACTAAATTTATTTACCAGGGTTAAACTGTCGTTTTTATCAATAGAATTTTCAAATTGATTCCAAAATTCAAGCCAATTACTCGGATCTCCAAAAAATTTATTTATGCTTAACTTCGGAAGTTTAACATTAGTCTTAGGTGATATACTATGGGAATCTTTAAAATTTATACTCTCATTGCAACTAGAATTACTTTTGATTTTTTTCTTCAATTAGACATTTACAGCTTATTATTTTATCCTGATATTCCTGAGCTATAACAACTTCATTTTCCAGCTCATCCTCTCTAGTAATAAGCCCTTCAACTTCACTGTCATATTTTACCAAAAGTTCACATTTTTTATTTAACTGTTCTAACAGTACTTTTAAACTAGATATAGTGGCTTCAACCCCCTCATTTAAAGTTGTTTCTATTTTAGATATCAGTTTCGTGGTCAAACTGCGTGCGGTCGCACGTAATTTTCTAGTTTTATCAATATCATTCATTTTTTGTAATATATATATACTTTAAATTAAACACATATATCATATTTAAATCAATGGGTTATATAACAGGTTCAAATATATGCGAATTCTTCAATGCTATCTTTACCTTGACAGTGTAATAAGCAATTAAACAGTTTAAAATCAATTAAAAAGTTAGTTAAAACAGCATAATTCTTTTATTTCCAAAGAAACAAAATCTTTATTAACTTAAATTGCATTCATATAAAGGTAAACTCACCTCTATTCCATTCTTTTTGTTAACTTTCATCAAGAAGCACATAATAATCACGTCCCGGTCACCAATGTAAATCGATCCATCTTTAATTATCCAACTCCATTTTGACTTGAATATATCTAGAAATTTAAAAAACCCCTTCAATTGTAACTCTTTCCATCCTAACCTCTGTACATCTATAATGTGTATAATAGTTTGAAATAATAGCTTCTTATTAGAAAACCAATTCGTTTAATATAAACACAATCCATTACATACAACATTTTCTTTAAATCACTCGCGGCAAACCACGCAACAACCCTTTAATTTCCACTTCGACTATAGAAGCCAAATCAACATTCACTACATAGAGGGGAAAAGGAAACAGAGCAGGTTGCGCCATCTATTGGGCACAAATTAATACAGAATCAAACAACATGTGAGACTTCAAATTTGAGAAAGCATGGGTTCATTTTTGATCCAAACATGCCCATTTCGATATGAGTACTTCGATGTACTCATTTTTGAGTACTTCATTTTTTTCAGTGATCTGGGGTTTACAATGATAAAAATAGTTTTTGTAACCGAGAGTAATACAGAAGGGCTTAAAATATATTTTTACTACTGAGTGTACAGTATTCTTATATATATATATATATATATATATATATATATATTACAGTGAGGTAATGAAAATAATAAGTGCGTATTTTTCATAATATTATTTCAAGAATTGATAGATAATTTTTGCTAATCATCTTGATCTTTTTGAAAAATAATCTTCACATATATTTCTTGTGAAATAAATAGGAGTTTTTCTCGCTAATCTGTAAAGTTAAATAGCAAAATTTAAATTATTTTTTTTAAAACTGATGAGTATTTCATTAGATTTTGGCCTAAGAAAACTATTGCTTTTTTTCATCATTCAATATCTACGACGAGTTTACGTGTCCACTGTCTGAGACTGTTAAGTCGAAGAGCTTCCGGCCACTCTTTGTTAATCACAATTCTTTAATATGTGAACTAAAAAGATACGATTTTTTGTTTTAATTGATAAATAATTTACTCTAAATGATTTTTATAAACAATTCGCATTTGCAATTACCCCCTTCCCCCCCATATAACACCCAAAAAGGCTCAAATTTCAGGGAAATCCTGCTTGTTTGATGGAATAATTGAAAATAAACAAACAAAAAAAAATGTTTGACAAAAAGGTATTTTTGCCACACCTTTATATTTTCATAATTATATATTTTACACTTTCACATTAAATTTCATTTTAAGCGTATGTTAAAATTTTTGTTATATTATTAATTTTAGATTGATCTAAGCAACACTTTCATTTCATTATTATTAAAAGCTAACTTTTGTTTTCAAACTAACTTTTGTTTTATTTCACTCAACATGCATTTTACTTTACTTTATGTTGTATAATCACTCTCTATTTGTTAGGTAAAATTACCCATGAAACTTTCCTTTTTTTTTTCTCAAAACATAACACTAAAAGATATCCAAGTATATTGCAAACATATATTTATATTTTAAAGGATAATCTACATAAAAGACATATGATTTACGGTATAAATGTACTCTAAAATATGAAACTTTAAAAGAACACACAATTTTACAGTCTACAATATTCAGAGTTATTATAGGCTATGAAGAATTAGAGTGATATCTGTAAAAGTTTGCCAGAATTTCTAATTTATAATGTCATTTTTAGAAACTAATTTCTAAAAACTTATTTCTAAGTGCATAAAGATAGCTTCAGTTTTTTCATTTATATTTTTAAAAATGAAATTTAATTAACTGTTTTTTACTTAATTTATGAATATAGCAAACTCAACTGCGATTTCAGTTATTTTATTTAAAGCACGTACGTGTAAATGGCTACTTTCTGAGCAATTAATTGAATAAAAGTTATCTTTATAATAAATGAGTAAAATATAGTAAATTTATTTATTATAAATTCATTTATTATTCATTTCAGACTTATTTATTTTGTAGCCCATTCTATTTGAATATTTCTTCCTAAAGTATGAAACAAAATCTGACAGTTTTGACTTGTGTACATTATATAACTTTTAATAAACTAACTCATTAAAAAGGAAACAACAAAAAGAAGAAAATAGTATAATTTAGTAATTAACTGAACGATGCGGTTTCTGTACTATCGATTTCCTAGCAGACATAAGACCAACATCCTCACCAAGTCGAAACAAGTAAAATAGTTAGAAGAAGCAGCTTGCTGCTTTAAGGGGGCCCGGGACACACAAATCTTCAAATTTTCAATTATTTATTATTGGATTAAAAATTTCTCTGTCGTTTTCTGCTTAAAATGATGTTTAAATCATGTTTCTATCTTAATTAGAACAGGAAATATTAATTTTTTTCGTTTTGGTTTGTTTTCAACATCTGCCTTTCAAGATATGGTTGTCAAGGAAACGAGTTCTTGTGAAATTGCGTTTTTCTTCATGAAAGGTTTTTTTCACCATTTCTCATATTTAAATTCTTATAACTCGAGAACCGTTAAACATACAGGGTTGAAACTCGAACATATCTTTTTCAATTATTTTACTTTACTTTTGAGCCGGTATATTTGAAAAAAATATTTACTTCTGAAAATATGATTTTTTTTTTTAAAGTTGCACCACTTTTTTTTTTTGTAAGTTTTTCGTTTAATTTTTTTAAAAATCAATATTTTTTAAAATGCTGGCTCTAAATAAAAAAATATATTTCTGTTTATTTAAATGAAAAACAATTTAAATTCTACAAATAATATTTCGAGTTATAACGATTTTAAGTTAAACCACTTTTTTCATAAATTTTAAATTTAAATTAAAAAAAAAAAAAAAGCTATGAGAAGTTTTATCATTTGATTTTCTTTACAAATGATATGGTTAACCATCACAAAAATATTCAAAATCTTAACTCAACAAATAAATTTTTTTGAAAATGTGTCCCGGACCTCCTTAATGTTTCAGAAAAATGGTATTATAATTAAATTATCACTTGAAATGTATTTAGGAATTAAAATTGAAATATTAATTCGAATTATTTTTTCAAAAAGTTATTATAAGTTATTTGTCAAAGAAATATAATTCAAAATCAATAATTATTTTCTTTCTAAAAAGACAAATATGTTATTTTAATGCATAACATTTTAACATTTGTTCTTTTTCACAAATAAAAGTTTTCAAAGTGTACATCCTAAAGTTTAATTATCTTACAATAGATGTAATTATTTAAAAAAGGTGATTTTCTTCTTGTATTAATACAAATTTATCTTAAAATTTACTAGGCTAAATTAAGGATTCTTTAAAATATTTTACTTTAAAGATTTGCTTGAGAGAAAGTAATTACATGTATATATTCAATGAAATGAGACATTTTGTTAAATCACGCCTTTCGGACATCCAAAACATAAAACAGTTGTAAATATTCTTCATGTCATCTAAACTTATATCTTCCTGCGTAATTATATGCGAAAAAATATTAATACTGTCAGCAGAATACCCAAGACTGACATAACGTAAACAGAAATGTAAATGAGATCCTTCATTAAACTGTCACTCTTTCATGTGTGAAATCAATCATTTCGCTTTTTGTTAGAGGTTTTCAGAAGACAGTGGATATTAATAAAAAAAAAATAATAATAATTGTATTTGTTTATACATGATACATTCATTTCATTAGTGAGTGACATTATGAAATTTTGTTCAAAATATTGATGAATTAAGTTATATTAGACGTTAACTATCAAAATACGAATTAACTACAGAAAAATAATTTAAGGCGTTATGGTAGTTTTTAATTTTCAAAAATGATGCTGGCGATTTATTTTTTCGCTTTTTTTGTTTTTTCTTTTTTTAAGTGTCTGATATTTTATAAATGCTTTATTGAAGCCTTTCTTAAACATTAAAAAATGTATAAAATATATAATGATTTTTGTGTCACCGTGCACGATCAATCAGTACTTGTTACAAAGCTGAAAACGCGTTTTTCCAGAAACAAATTTGTTGCAACTGGGTTCATAAAATATCTGAGTCATAAGTCCATGTGGGGTATGTGTGTGTGTGTGTGTGGGGGGGGGGGGGGGGCAGGAGAGGACGGTGACCTATTTTAGAAAATGCAAAAATTAAATCTCTACACGGCGCCTTGAGGTAAAACTTCCAATTAGAAAAAGTTTCCTTACACATTTTTTAAAGAAACACAAAAAAATTCATCTTTGTATCACACAAAGATATTAAAATCCAAAATTCAGGACATAAACTTCTTAACAATATCTCTGAGCAACGTGTTAATGATGCATTTGGAATGCAAGTTAGGGATCATCCACAAATTATACGTTATTAAAGGTTTTAAGACTGTGCTTCTACTTTGGTCATAAAAATGCAGTGTATAGATTTTACGTGAAACTTGCTTTCGAAATATGCTGGAGTCTGCCCTAGAGGTCAGCAGGGGTCGGAATTTTCAAGCCCGGGTCCAGCCAGAAAAAAGTTAAAATCTCGGACAGACCCCAGGGCAACTGAATTTCTACCAAGCATGCATTTTTACATCGGTATTTTTAAAAATTGCTTCGTACGAAAAAAAAAAATACTTATTAGCCCCCGTTATGGTATGCTATTTCTTTCTCCCAGCTCATTTTGTCTCCAAAAAAAAAAAACGTTACCTTACAGAAGCTAGCAATACACAAAGAATATGTATCATTGTACGATTAAATGCTCTATAGCATTTTTGTTAATTTCTAAGCATCGTACATTTTCAATTTTTATACCGTCGTATTGGAAAAAAAAAGTACTAGAAACTATTGCATTTAAAAATGCAATTTGTTTGAAAACGTTATCTCCATTTATTTTCGAAATATTAATTTTTCTGTAGTTTTTTGCTCCATTTGTTTAATTTTGGCAACTCAAGTACTTCCATTTATAAAGAAAATAAAGGGAAAATAGTTGAAAAATAGCAATTATATCTTTTTGTTGCCATTTTCTCCTAATAACCGAAAGAAAATATAATTAAAATACGTGCTATTATGAAAAATTATGAACGAAAAATTTCTGTTAAAACATGGAGCTATTATAAACTATATTTAATTTTAAGTACCTAAGATGATTTCAGTGTGACGGCAGTCATGACGTTTTGGTTGGAAACTGACTCCAAACAAACGGTTGCTATGCGTCATTTCTTTTTAAATATAAATCTTGGAAAATGTTACCAGTACATATCAAGTATTAAAACACTTAGCTATGATATATAGATATAAGATATAGCTCCAACACACAAACAAAATAGAAAATACAACATAGCAACCGTTTGTATCGAGTCAGTTTCCAACCAAAACGTCATGACTGAAATCGTCTATATTAATGTTATAAACAAATTAATGCCTATGAATCATTAGATAGCCGTTTTTTTTTCGAGTTTCTTTAATGATGGCATCTTTTTCTGCATTTGTGTGTTATTTTTTGATAATGACATCCTATGCATGCTTTACTGTAGATGTTTAAGAGTGGATCGTAAATGTGGAATTCTTAAGCTGATGCAAATGACGTCATTTTACATAAAATAAAATTGTGTACTTTAAGTCTTAAAATTGAAATATGTTTTGTACTATTTATATATACATATCTTTTTTTCACGGGGGGCAACACTAAATTCTGAAAAAGCAGAATTCCTGTTTTCTAGTTTTATCCTTTTTTTTTTCATGTTTATAATTTTAATTTTTAAAGAAGCTTCCTTAGGCCGCCAAGATATTTATTTTCTTTAATGCATCTCTATTTGTATGCATATGTTTCAGTTATCATTAATAACGTTAATCCATACCCCATGTATTAGAGACTTTAACAAATGCTATACAATAAAATCTTCTAAAACAGAATCACATAGAAAAAGAAAAAAAAAATGCATTACAGACAAGTTCCCTCCTCAGCAGGCATAAATGCCTTCTGTTCTTTTCTCACATATTATTATGTTAATTTTGCATTGATCAACATATTTTTCCGTTAAAACAGGATTCCGTCATAGACAGGTTTTTTTGCTAGTTTTATTGTATTTTAATTTTATTGCTTGCTGAGACATCTACTATTAAAAATAATAAAGTTTATTGTTTAAATGCATTTTTACAAATATTTTTGGTCAAGAGCAAATTTTTCTGATTTTTTCACGAGCATGCCATGCAAAGGCAATTTTCATACGAGCTAGGGCGAGACTGGAACTGAAATGTTTCGGCCAGTGAAGAACTAGGAAGAATGAAGCCAGTCCCAGTTCCATATGGTAAAAATACGTTAGACCCGGCCTGATCCTTCAGAAAAAAGTCACAGCCGGGCCCGGTAAGAGTAATGATTAGGCTCACCGCGGACCCGATTGGAAAAGATAGAAGATCAGGCCTTCTATTGCCTTATCGTGGGCCGTGAATGAAAATAGGTAAGATCCCTGCTCGAAGATTGGGCCAGCCAAATAAAGGCAAACTTTCAAACGGGCCAGGCAGGCAGAATAAAGACTATTTTTAACGGTTAGGGCTAAAATTATGATAAAATTCGAAATCGGCATGTTAAAAAAAGCCATGGTTTAACTATGCTCAACTGACGAGACATTTAAACAGTAGAGAAAGAAGAGGGAAAGGGCAAAAGTCAAAGTAAATCACAAGTTTAAGCTACAGGAAGCATTTACTTTCCTGCAATCTTTTAAAAGGCATTTAAACATTCTGTTAGGAGCCAGTCTTTGTTTAAATTTTCAAATGTGTTTTCATGCATGATTTTCCAACCATTTCCGAATTAATCAATAACTGTTGCAGTCTCATTTTCAAACTTATACTGTTAACATTTGAAACTCCAGAAAAGGGAACGATTTTTTTTCGGTCTAGTAATCCAAATATATGACGTACAGTCGTGAAAAAAAAAAAAAGAAAACAGTAGACACACCCCCTACTAACTCCTCAACAAATTATTGTAGAAGAAAGTTACTGGTACCCAACGATTGGAAATAAAGTCTACGTTAATATGATGTATATAAAATTTGCTTGGGGGGGGGTGGGATCTACATATTAAAACGAACCATAACTTTGTTTTTTCAATATCAGTACACAATGCTGACAGCATAAATGAACACTAAACCCTTCAATTAGCCTAAAAACAAATTTTTATGCAATCCATACGATAAGTTTCCGAGAAATTAATTATTTTAAAACGAGCGTATTTTAAGGGCTGTATCCAAATTGAAGTTCGGTACTCGGTTGTTAACCGAGAGAGCCCCCTTCTTGATCAAGGCACCTTAAGCAACACTCAAGCAGTCACTGAAGCCTGCTAGATTACAGGACAGCATAAGAAATTTCAAAATATCTAGTCATTTCTATCATAGACGGCCCCTTAAACCATCATTTTGCCGTTTTTTAAGCATAATTTGAAAATTACTTGGAAGAAAAACGTGAAATTTTCGATTTCCATAAAGCAGGACTTAATAAATCTTAATCCGTCAAAAAAGTTGTATGTTGCAATTCATAATTTTTTCGAATATTAATTTCATAATTCATAGTTCATATCATAAAATTATAAAAAATGCAAATTCAACGTACTTATGTTTGGGAATATTAGTATTATTTCTACACAAAAAATTAGCACATTAGGAGCATAATTTCAGAAGATATAAATAAAAATACAAAAATGTAATTTAACATTAGAAGCACTAAATTTTGAATGTCTATAATTCAAAAACTTATCATTCAAATAGCTTGAAATTTTGTTTCTAGTCATAGTTTGAACCGAAGTTTTGAAATATCTCGATAAATTTGGGTATTACCATTGAAAAAAAATGAAGTTTGGATTAGTTTTAATATGTAGATGGCCCCCTAAGCAAATTTTATATACATCATTAAAAGTAGACTTTATTTCCAATTGTCCGGTACCAGTAACTTTCGTCTACAATAATTTGTTGAGGAGTTAGTTGGGGGTATTTACTTTTTTTCCACGACTGTACTATGCATATTTGTAGAAAAATGTTTCAATAAACATATTAGAAAAAAATAAAACTTGAAGAAATTTCCACTAAAATGCCAGCTTACGTACTTGTGTACGTATCTCATAACAACTCGTTTATAATATAAATACGAAAACGTAAAATCCTTTTTTGTTAAATAAAACATCACACAAGGGTAACACCCATGGTGTTTCCTACATAATGACGAAAAACAGCTGTACACAATGTGTTAAGGTAATTCTATCATTATTTTTTTTTAAATCAATGTAAAAAATTTTGTAAAATTTTATTTCACTACTGTTTTTTAGATATTTTATAATAATTATTGACATACCATTTCCAAGTAAAAAGTTTTTCTCATAGGAGCTTCTTGTGTTTTCAGTTTGTGTAAATTAATGCAGTTCATTACATATTTAAATACATTAACGATATTATCGCTGAATTCCGAATCGTTAGCTATAAGTTCTGGATTTTAATCTTCTATACTGCGAATAGAATCTATTAAACAATTTCAAAGGATTGATGTTAATCCGCTTTTCACCGAAGGACAAAAGTTGTTATGATTTATCAAGCAGTTTACATTAAGCTCAGTAATAACGTTGAATTCACAAGAATTTATTGTTATAGCATTAGCTAACATGCTTGAAATTTTGAGAGTATATTGTACTTTGATAAAATACAAAAGTGAGAATTTACTGTAAAAATGCATATTTAACTATAATTGAGTGTAACTTAAAAATAAAAACAAACTGAACAGTAAAAAACATGAACATGTATTTTAATTCTAAAAAATCCTTTTAAAAAACAAATTGCAACATTATTCTGAAACTTTCAGTAACACTGCATTTGTGTTACAGTTTAGGTTCAAAAACGTAAAGTTAAGGAGAAATAATAACAGAATTCAAAGAAATAATGAAATAATGTTTAAATTCGTTCCTACATAATATATGTAAGAAAAAGTACTACTATTTTTGCATTGTGATAATAAGATTAATTTTACCGTAACAAGTTTGCAACTATAGAAGATCATGTACCTGTTCTTGTTTTCATCTTTCTCTGTGCTAATTTCAATGCTGATTTCCAAATTGAATGCACGAATTGCTGCATTTTTACTGTTTACAAATTTCTTTTCTTACTTGTAATTTTTCCACGAAAAATTTATGGATATTTTCATATGAATTTTGAAATTAATCCTAACATAAAAAATGCACTTAGATGTCTACACTTAGACGTACTGAGATTGAATTTTTTTCCGAGTTCCCGTACATATCTCATTAGTCTTTGAAAATTTAATCTTAATCATTTATGGTTTTAAGACTGGTTAAAATTCAGCTTTAGGGGAGATGGGTTGCGGGTTGACCCATTTTTTATTTTATAAATAACCAACCTAGCATAAAGATTCATATACCATTTTATCCATTATGCAATCAGTTATAGGAATAAAATTCCGACATAAGTGTAATTTAATAAGAAATTTGAAAAATGAGTGATTTTAATAATGAGAAAATAATGGGTCAATGCTCCCCAAATATCGGACGCTTGACCCACTTTATTTTATATTAAAATACTTGCTAAAGTAACCCGGCTTTTCTCGGAATTTTAAGAATGTTTGTTTTGAAAAAGCAATTTAAAAATTTAAAATACAGGGAAAAAAAAAACAGTCGGAGGGTTGTACACACGAATCAAATGAAACCCCAATATAAAAATGTATAAATCTATATAACAAACGCAAAATAATACAGCTATAAATGAAGTTATTTCCGTTCATCATTCGAACAATAACGTTAAAATATGCCAATATTTCCATAATCGAGTTTTTATCATCCTTCAATACATTTTTTTTCACACTTATATGATGTTATATATTCACCATGCCCTTTATATTTCCAATATGACGTAATATTCTATTTTTTTATTCCTCAAATTAATCAAATAATTATAATTTTTCACATGGAAATCATAAAACACAAAAATTATGACGCAACATTCACTTTTGTTTTTAATTCCCCAAGCAATTTATTTTATTTTCATTTTTTTCACGTCGAAATCTTGTAGTAAAAAACTTATGACGTAATATTCCATTTTATTACAGTCGTCAAACCATTTATTTCATTTTTTCACGTGGAAATCTTGCAATAGAAAAGTAATTGTTGTGGTAAGAATTTTATTGTGGATTTTTAATTTTTGGCAACTGCTATAGCAAAAATTGGTTACATTTGATAGCAAATGGCTGTTAAATGGGTGGTTTTTTATTAATTAAAAATGAACTACTATAAGTTATTTCGATTCCGGATTTCTTTAGTTGCCTCGGCCTGGTTTTAATACACATGTACGTAACATTTCAGAATTCTCACTTCCAAACTGTGGATTTGTACAACATTAGAGACAGACAGACAAATTTTCGTTTTTATATATTAGATTTGCTAAGGGGAATAAAATCATACAAAATACATAGTTTAATTATTATTAAAAATTATTTGGGAAAATGAGATGTGTAAATAAACCTGCTTAGATGGAATCAAAGGCACGGGATAAAAACTCCCTTTTAAACGCCCACTTTTTTGTGACACTCGACCTGGTAATACTAGTTGCCACACAATTTGGCTTCATCTCACTGTGTTCATCTTTGTGAAATTTGTCTATATACATTCCGAAAGCGTTTTGATCAATGTTATGTTCTTTTGTAGAAGCATGGACTCTTCTGTTTCTTAAGGCTGCTGCTTTCATCCTTTCTAGTCTTTTCTATTATTTCTATTCCCCTACTGTGGGTACTATTTAAATGAAATAAAAGTTCCTATAACTTTCCAATTTACATTTTATTAAATTTTTGCAAGCTTCTATAGAAATTTTTACATCTTCCTTTAATTAGTTTTAAACATTCCTTTCTACCCCCTATTTTGATGTTGCTTTACAGAATAAATTGGCATTATTTTAGAAATATAACCATTAACTCTTCATTAAGTACAATGTATAATTAAAAAAAAAAACATTCCAAAAACACTTAATTAAGGGATTAAGGGAGCTTTAACCATCTGGTCAACCCTCCCTCTCATTGATTGAATCAAGCCTCCCCACATAGCCACTTTTTAAAGCATGGTACATGGTTATGTCTAGCCTAATTTACTGTACAATCTTTATGCCTGAATGAAAGCTCAATATTTCTGCATTGCTTAAAACCTACTTGCTTTAATTTCTATGATATATTTTATGGGAGAAAATCTTACAAATTGTTTCTAAAAAATATATATTTTTTTTTGCTGAAAACTCTTCACAATTGATTTTCCCATACCCGTTTCAATTATCTGCATGAAACAAAGACTATTGTTTGATGATTTGAATAGCTTTGGTTGCCACATATTGTCAAAACTCGGAAATTCTTTTAAATATGAAAACTGAAAGTTGGGTCAACCTTCCTCAGTCTCCCCTACATTCTTTATATAATATTTTAGAAAATCCAGAAAAATTCAGAATTGTCTTTATAAAAAACTAGTATTGTCAGTGTATCTCGGAAAATAAATTATTATCTACACGCCTCTTTCAATTAAATGAAAAATATTTATTAAACTTTTCATTATATATAAAATTATATATATATTTTTGTTATGTCAGCATATTTTATTTCAAAACTGTTGTAAAAAAGATAATAAATAAGGTTATACAAGTAGGCCCTTGCGAAGCTTTTGCACTGTAATATTATATAAGTTATAGTGCAATACTATAAGTTTCTCATAAAAAAGTATGTTTGATGTAGATTAAGTACACAACTTTAAGATCATAAATGTTAGTAAATCGTCATTTGATAAAGTTAACATTCGCTTAAATAGAAGAGTATTTAGAGAAGGGAAAACTTTGTTCTGCTGAAATATTTTCAACTCGATTTCAAATCCTCATAAAGAAAATACAAAAAAAAAAAAAAAGAAAAGAAAAGAAAAATAATATTGACACTATTTTTCAGCACAAGGCTCTATAAAGATTTAAAAAAATGTATTTAATATGTCCTGCCTACTTTATACTGTGACCTGTTGCCATGCAGTAAAACCCCCAAAAATATTTAGTTTTTATAAATATTTCTTAGGTTTTCTTTTATAGGCAGGGTTATCGGCATCACAGAATGTTGACACAAATACACCATTCTTAATTTTAAAATGAGATGCACCAGAAAATATACATAAAATATAATTTTTAAATGCATTAATGCATTTTACGAGCGAAGAAAAAAATTATCACATTGAGTTTTTTTTTCGAAACATAAATTTTATTACAACAGAAAATTATTTTAAAAAAATGAGCAAAATTCATTGAAGTTAAGTGAGTTTAAATTACGTAGTTATAAAATTCCAACGATGTAACTAACATAAAAATATCTGCCATGTGATGTTTTGATCAAAACATAAAATTGACTATGGCAGACGCTTATTTTGAAGAGTTCATCGAAATGTGTTAGCGAGTTTTTCATTGAATAGAAATGCAATTTTCCATCACTACTCAAAAAAAGTAATAATAAATAAAAATAATAATAAATAAATAAATAAATAAATAAAAATAACTTGGACGGTTTTCCCAAATTTTAAATTCAACCATAGCAGCATTTTATGCTAAATATATGAGAGAAATTCATTCATGGGAAAAGAGTTTAAATTAAGTATTTATGCAATTTGCCACCATGAGCGCTACTAGCTTAAAAAACCTATCATGAGAAATGCTTTATAAAAATATAAATGTGACCGTGACATGCATTTATTCTTATGACTGGAGACAAATTAACTCAAACTAAGTAACTTTATTTAGTACTTACGTAGCTATGCAGTTCCCAACAGAAATAGCATCAGCATTAAATACAGTAGACCCAACAGCATTAAATACAGTATCACGTGATTTTTTTTTAAATCAAAATGTAGACGTGACAATGAGAGAAGCTTATTTTGAAGATTATTAGAGAGATAGGCCCATGAGAAATGACTATAAATTGCATCTAAAAAGTTAGATAAAGAAATTGGTATATATGGAGATACAAAAAATTATACTTGAATAAAAAGTATTAAAATAACCTCTTAAATCCCCATTAAAAACTTTCACATGAGCTAGGCCTTTCGAAAAATCTGAGATTTTCTTCGTCAGGCGCAAAGAAGGCGTGCTTCTATATGAAAGCAGCAACAATACTGAAATGAGAGATAAGGGAAGGGAAACAAGTTGAAGAAACAACCATTAGAAAATTAGAAATCAACAGCGAATAGGAAAGCAGAAGACAACAGCCAATCACAGAAGAGTATAATCAAAACAGAAGAACACAGAGTAGAAGGGGGGGGGGGAAGAAGTAAATTGAAAAATAAAACCGCATGAAAATAAAAATAAAATAAATTATATTAAAAGGAAAACACACACATATATTAAAATATGTTAACACGTGAAATGAAAATAAACAAATTAATAAAATATAAAATCAGACTAATATTAATTAATACTAAACATAAATTATATGATAGTATTGAAAAGGTTTTTCCAAGCTGCAGAGAGCATTGTGGAATTAGATTTATCATACAATAACTTCACGATTAATATAAATAGCTAAATTTTCAAGAAAGTCCAATTCAGAAATACTATTGGCATTAAGATAATTTTAGCAGTTTGAAAATTAAAACTGTGGCCGGAATCCCAAGAGTGCTTGGGAATAGAATATTTAGAAATTTCTTGATTAATTACACAACGAGAGTGTTCTTTTAAACGGATTTCAATATTTCTTTTAGGACTAGCGCATGTAAAAGTTTTTCATGGTGTTTTAAGAAGTTCTTTTAATACTTATTGATTCACACTTGTTTCAACTTATTTACTTCAACAAAAGTCAGAGGAAAACCCTAAATGAAAAACCGAGGGACATGCGTGCCAGAAAAGAACACAGAAATGTGAAGTTGAGGAGAGAAAGCAAGTGAAATATAATTATCAACATGAAAATTGAATTGAGAGAAAAAAATCAATAGAGTCAAATGAAAAAGAAATGAAAAAAAATACAAAAAGAAAATGTAAGATCTAATAAAAATTAGCAAGAAGAACGGAAAACGCGTCTATGTTTTCCCAAATCTTTAAGTAAATCATTATAATTTTAATTCTTATTTCAATATTTTTTACTCTATTATATATTTAAAAACTACGCAATAATGATATATTTTTGACAAATCATTAAATAAATATAGTCAATTAACAAAATGATTTTGAAAGCAGTATTTTAGTATTTTATGAAATATAACATACATGTCTGCAAATAAATACATACTGTAATCTTTGATTTGATCTTTTAGTTTGAAACTTTTAATGACAAATGCTATTTTAAAAGCTTAGTGACATATTTGACATTCCAAAATCTGAATATCTTTACGTAAGTTTAAATTCAAAGTGCACTGAAGTAAATAACAACTGTCCATTAAGACTTTCGAATGAGATTTGACATTGAAATCGTGAAAAGGTTCTCTTTTAATCATTAAATTAATGGTTTTCTTAGAGTTTTATGCTTCAAACTATCATTAAGTACATTTCAATTAATTTTCAGACTGTAATTACTCTGACGTTACTTAAATAAATAAATTTTATTTTTGACACTTTCCAACAAAGTTGAAAGGTGTTTATGCATTCGGTTTGTCCGACCGCCTGTCCACTCTCTAACTCCCGTAAATATACTCGGATTTTCATACAATTGATAAAGGATATTTGGGATCAGCTAAGCATGTTTTGTATTGCATATTAAGTATGTAGGATTGATAGTTCATTTACAGGGGCAATCAAAAGTATTCCATTACATTATGGTAAATGGAGAAAAATGGTTTGCAGAGAATTTTAATGGCATCACGCTATTTCAAATGTATTGAAACTGGTATAAATCACTCAATTTCACTACGATCACATTAGAAAAGGGCATTCATAGCATTTTTTATTCATTTGCACAGACACACAAAAGAAATCAGTTACTGTACTGTCTTTGAGTAATAATTGCTGTAGTGTACGGTTTAAAATTCAGTATATGCTTTTAATTTTGATTACTTTTTGTATGCTACTCATTATATATAAATTCTATACGCCATATACAGGGCTTCAATAAAGTATTCTCGCACCAATCTCCTTATTAAAGGAAATTCCTGAAGGGGAATTTTCAACTGAAGTATATGCATCGCTTAAGTGAACTAAAATTTGGCATGCATGTAGTTAATAGATTCAAATCTATATATCATATACAGGGCTGCTGAAAAAATTCGGATAATTTTCCGATTGTAGATGGGAATAGCTGAAATTGGGTTTTGAAATGTGTTGTGTGCTTCCATATGGTTGAATTATACGTAATACTTTAATTTTTTAAATGGTATAGCTTTGTTTCATTATTCTGAATGTGTTAGAAAGTGTTTCATAATATATACTTGACGCATGATTTTTTCTTCCTTGTTTAAAATTTCCGTGAAATGTAAATTGCTGTAATTGTTGTTATATTTCATCAAGCACTAAACAAAATTTAAAATATTTAAAGTTTATACTTTTAAATACTACTTTTACAGTATATTTTACATAATATTCTTATTTGAAATAATGCGTTTTTTACTATACATTTGAATTCTTCATAAAATAGCATTTCGTTGTTTTTTCTGTTGATTTTTCTGTTTTTTCTGTATAAATGTAATTTTATTTTATTTAAAAAATATCAATATTTCCGGATTTAGAGAATTTGTGAATATTTTCTAAAGAGCTTTCATGTTAATCCAAGGTGCTAATAGGCCCATACATTTTTATACTACTATTTCCAATTAATAATCTGCACCTTGTGTAATCAAAAACTTATGAGATTAAATTATGTAAAGATTACCATTCGGAATAATTAATACTCAAATGTAAGCAGATAGTAATTCAACAGACGCTGGACATTTCTTTTCGCCGCTAGATTATTTTTTTTTATATATAAAATTAAATTATAATATAATGATTGTAATTATGATCTATTTCTAAATATATATCTCAGTTTATCTTTACTTTTATCATTTCAGCGTTTTTTTACGCAGAAGAAATTACTGAAAGCAACAATTATACCTTAACCCTAAAAATCGAAATGACACATAGATGAATCAATTAAAGCTGAAAATTTAATGAAAAACTCAGTTTTCATGCATCCACTACATTTAAATAAAATATTCGCTTCTGTAATCACAAGAGCTTGTTATTAAATAAGAGAAATAAATACTGTTCAGAGTTTCTGGTACCCTAATATTAATATAAGAAACAAAGATTACCTCCAAAAGAAAAGATAGTGCTTTGTAGAGTTAACAATGTGTATCCCTTCTCAATGTATATATACCAGTCTCAAGAGTCCCACCGGCAGGTTTTGAATATTACTATTCCCAAACAAAAATCACCGAATTAGATTTTTACTGTAAATATTCCACAAATCTATCGCAAAGATTATAGTTTGGAAAAGTCGGTATTTGCATAAAAAGAATAAGATAGAAATTATATATAGAAAGAATGGAATAGAAAGAATCTATCGTTATTTATATTATCGTTCTATCAATTATATCAGAAAGAATATTTAAATTTTTGTTTTAAATATAAAATTTTATCTTTTTAGCGCTATTTTGCAGAACCTTATTGTTCTGAAATATTTTTTATTTTTCCACCAAAAACACAATGCTTATCAATTCACATCTTTTTTAAATAAGTTCTAAGCTTGATCTAAATATTAAGAATGTCTAAGATTCTTCTTTATGTGTTGTGATATGTCATTGTTTTATTAAATATGAACATGGAGTCTAGATTTTTATGTTCTGTGGAATTATATGATTAGGTTTTTCTTTTAAACATATTCCTTAACTTAATCATGATTTCGAATTTTCTCTCGCTATTGCTGAAAAATGAATATTAATACAACACTTATTTATGGAATGACATATGAGAAGCCATAAAGTTTTTATTCCTGTATATATTGTATTTTGGGAATATCAGCTAAATAGATTTGGTATGTTTTATAGGAAAAGATTGATCTGGGAAATAGAAAAAGAAGGAAATATAAAAAGAAAAGAAATGACTACAGATGTACTGGTTCTTATTGTTTGAAAAACATTTTTAATGTAAAAAGTAGTTATTTATCTCTTTAAAATATATTCAATCTTATATTATATAAGTGATACTATGAATTTTTTTAAAAATATACTAAAGCAGTTTTATCTATAAACATCAGGCATAAAAAATACTTTATTTCAATGCTTAAATGTCAATTTTGTTTTTTAGTGCCAATAATTACGTGTATCACAGATATTTAACTCATAATCCTAACATACAAATTCTACCATGAATAAAAGATTAAAATTAAATAGGACTTAATTGATAGAACGGATATAGAAAGAATTGATAGAACTGATGGCATTGAGCTCACAGGCTTTTCGCAAGTAATGTATATTAGACTCTTATTTCAAAGAATAATGCCCCTCGAAAAATAAAGAAATCGACAAATAAACACATTTAGCTAAATAAAGCGGGGAAATAGCTCCCTTTTTCTCCCCTTTATACTTAACCAAGGAACCCCCAAATCTAATCAGGGAAGCGCAATATCAGAATAAACCGGTATACCAAATTTGAAGGAAATCTGAAAATTCTGCATGAAAAACTCATTTATCTAAATTAAGGGGAGATTAGCCTCCGTTCACTCCTTTATACTTAACTAACTAGTAAATCTGCAGATCAGGAGCCTCAACGTCAGCTCTACAATTCATTGTGTTTAGCATCCTTTGAGTCATATTAATCTTTCTACAAAAAACGAAATTTAAAGTTTTGAAATTACATAAACATTTATAAAACGAAAAAATATTTCGAAGGTTTCTGACATTAGAAGCGTTAAATTAAACCCCTTGTTATGTAATGGTATTCTGAAAATCTCATGAGCTACTTATTCTGGTAATTTTTAGATAATAAAGTAGATTTCTTCAGGGGGGGCAGAGCCCCCCTGAACCCCTTCGTAGTGTAATTTAATTTACATTTGTAATTATCAATTAATTGTGTTAATGTCCTTTAGTAAATTCTACCAATAGACGGAAACGTACATGAATTCTTTTCTACAGCCCTGTATATTACGTGAAGATTTTTACGCGTCGTCTATAACATTTAAATTTAATGCAGACAAAAAACCCTCTTAAAACTGCTCATATCACATTTCCGGGGATTAGTATGCATAGTGTGCACCATATATCCAGTTTCTGCGGAGTCCTGTATATGGTTCTATTTAAATTCTGCAAACATTTGTTAGTATACTAAATGTAATTGGGCTGGGAAATACATAACTCAAAAAAAAAAAAAAAAAAAAAAAAAAAAAAAAAAAAAAAAAAAAAAAAACACTGAAGCAGTTCGCGCTCATTTTCATTTATACTTACGAATTCATTTGTGTATCCCTGTACATGGTCTATACAATATTTAAGCACTACTTATTAAGCACAAATTTACTTAACGTTAAAACGCACACCATAATCGAAAATGCTCTTCAGCAATCATCCCTAATAGACCAGAACTGTATCCGAAATATTTTATGTGACCCTATAAATGAACGATAAATACGATACAAATCATATTCAAGCTTCTTGTAGTCAACCACAGTAATGTAATTTAATTTCATAATGTTTGAATTAGTGCAACACAATTAACACACTGACGACAGGCAATTTAATTAAATCTGGGTTTAAAAACAGTAGAAGCTCCTCCCTCTTCTGAAAGTGTCTCGGAAATTGGTTTCTGAGATATGTTTTTCATGTTCATGCAGCAGTAAATATCTTTCAATGTACGGATGTAATATATAATGTCTTACAATCTATAAAAAATATGGACAACACAATATAAATGTCTTTTCTGTAAGGTAGAAGTCACTCCCTTAGCCAATGATGTATTCTGAATAAAAACGAGAATTTTCGTTTCCCGTCGCTAATGTGTTAAAATAAGCTGTGAAGAGTTTTTTTCCCCCGTAGACCACATTTTAATCGACCACTTTTGTGTGACCCTGAAAAAAACATATGCTTTGCACCCCATATACTACAAAAATGTTTCAAAAATACATATCAATTTTATTATTTTGTAACAGAGTAACATCATTAAAAAAAGCCACAAAAGGATTTTCTTCAGAGATTGTAATATTATGAATACTTTTGAGTTATCTGTACGCATGCTGTAAGTGCTACACATAACATATTTTATAGTAACCAGGTTCTAGTGCACCTTAATAAAGTATATAAATTTCATTACGTTTAAAATTGTGTAACATTATTAAAATACACCGCAGACGATTTTTCCCAAAGACTATAATGTAACGGAATAGTTTTGAGTGCCCCTGTAATTAAGCTATGAATGCTACACTCTTCATTTTTAATACCAAACATACTTTGGCAAACCTCAATAACGTATATCAATTACATGTAATCCCGACAATATTTACGCGAGTTAGAGCACGTAGAGAAACACGGCAGGCGACAGATAGAAAAACTGAAGTCATAAATACTTTTCATCCATGTTGGAAAGTGTTAAAAAGGATTTACATGCCTTTAACTGTACTTTTTTGTCACTTATAGCATGGTTAAACATTAGTTTAAACATCCTAATCCATGCGATAGCAATAACATATTAAAAGCCCCCCCAAAATAGGCATATCTGGAGATCTATAAATCTACTGGAAAATAATTCATTATCGTGCCCACTGTTAATTGCATAAATTGCATCGATTTGGCGCGATAAAATATTTTTTGTGATAGCCTTTTAATAGTACCTGCAACAAAATTAACGTAATTTACTAACTTCATTCATATTTGACGCAGTGATAGGCTACTAATAACAGTCGCTAGGCAACGAAGAAAAGGAAAAAAAAAAGAAATATGTATCATGTAAAACAAGAAAATTAATTTAAAAATTCTTTATATTATTGGAATACATGTATAAATGTCCTCAAAACATTATACACGTAAATAAAAAAATCTTATAGATATATTGATAAAACTTCAATATAATAGGAATAATTTAAAACCTTTATTTGGAATTTTAGTATCCATAATTTGACATTTAAATCCATCAATCAAACGTGCCATTTTCTTTCAACAAATCGAAATTTGAAAATCGTCTGACTTGCCGTAGAAAAGCATTATAAAGAAAAATAAAATCTTCCATATTTTCCGAACGAATTAACCAAATTTAACCAAAAACTATACAGCTACGTCCGGGTATCTCACGAATATGCCCAATTAATTTCTAGCTAATCGGGTGCTTTTTGCGGCAGTTATCGCGGAACAGACGGACAGACAGACAGACAGACAGACAAACGGAAATCAAAACTT
The DNA here is from genome assembly GCA_963932465.1 of Maratus speciosus. Lineage (NCBI taxonomy): Eukaryota > Metazoa > Arthropoda > Arachnida > Araneae > Salticidae > Maratus > Maratus speciosus. The sequence goes on along the minus strand of OZ010788.1, from coordinate 180,731,595 downwards.
TTCGTGTCTCCACAGTAAGCCTTCACTGACGTTTCGGCAATTAACCCCCAAAACTAGTCAAGAAAGCACCATATCAGATTGAACCTATATCCAAAATTTGATACAAATCGGATATTTCTATATAAAAAAATCTATCAAGAGTTATTGCTCTACCTTCATACATACGTACATACCTATGTACGTACATACAGAAACTGTGGGCACATTAGTTCTCGGGCTTTGTTAGTATGAGAGCTAAAAACAAACATGTGGCAATAATGGGCTGTAATTGCCGAAACGTCAGTGAAGGCTTACTGTGGAGACACGAAAAGTTTTGGTTTCCGTTAGTCTGTCTGTCTGTTAGTCTGTCTGTCTGTTCCGCGATAACTGTCGTAAAAAGCATCCGATTATCTTAAAATTAAGGATGCATGTTGGTGAGGTCACCGGATTTAGCTGTATAGTTTTTGGTTAAATTTGGTTCATTCGTTCGGAATATATAGAACATTTTATTTTCCGCCTTAATGCTTTCCTATAGCAATTCAGACGATTTTTCCATTTTTATTTGTTGAAAGGAAATGGCTCATATGAATGAAAGATTTAAATGATAAATTATGGATGATGGAATTTCCTAATTAGAACCATACATTATTCATATTAGTTTGAAATTTTGTGTATACATTTGTCAGAGTTTTCGGTGTATATCTTATGGAGGGATTTTATATATGTGTTCCAATAATATAAAATATTTTCTTTTTTTTTAATTTACTTTTTTTCAATCACATATCTCATTGTCTTAATTTTCTTTTAACAGTTTCCTAGCAACGGAAAGGTGAATTTGATCTCATATATCAAAAATAAAACAAATACGCTTTGAGGTTGAAATAAAAGGGGCTTGTGTTATGATATTAATTCTTATTATTAAAAAAAAAAAACGTTACTAATATCTCACGGTTTATCGTCTGGACGCAGCTAACAGAAATATTTAATTTTTAATCGAAAATTTCAATGAGAAGAAAAAAAAACTTTTGAAAAGCAAATTGATAGTAAATGTCAAAATTATGCACCGCAAAATTATCGCTGTCGAAAAGGACGTCATTGTATCGGGAAATAAATATTTTCATTCTTAAAAACAAACATTAACTAGATTGCCTGAAAAAATATTTTTTGACGAGTGTTAGTTCTTAATGCCGCCTCATTTCAGAAAATATGAATGAATTTTTTTTTTTATCTTCAAAAGGAAATTACATTTTCGTTCGTAAAACCTAAACTTTGAATATAATTGCGTCAATGTAAATCCTTTTCTGCCCGCCAGTATTGAAGAATAAGTCTCGGAAGTGTAAAAAGATTTACCATAATCATTAGCGCATAAAAAGTTACATATGTAAATTAATGAGACCACGGGGGGATCAGGGGGGCGGAGCCCCCTGAATACTTTATTATTTACAAAAAAAAAAAATACCAGAATTAGTAGCTCATGAAAATTCAAAATATCCTTCCATAACAACGTTTTTAATTTAACGCTTCTAATGTGTGAAATTTCGTATTTTTTATTCTTATAAATAATTACGTAATTTGAAAACTTTAAATTGCGGTTTGCGGGAAATTGAATATTACTAGAGTGTGTCTAAAAACAGTGAATTGCAGATCTGACGTTGAGGCTCCTGATCTGCAGATTTACTAGTAATATTTTATTTCCTGTTTGTCAATTTTTTATTTGAAAACTGAAATCCTGATATGCGGGTACGTAAAACTAAGAGAACACGTTTTATTTTTGAAATCTAAACGCTCTAAAATCTGTTTGGTATTGTTGATGAAAGTAATATTTTTAATCCCTTAGCGTTAAAGAAATTAACGCCCAGTTAAAACTGAAATTTTGTGAGGAAAACAGTGTATATGGGGCATTCTCACAATCTTTTCACTTTTTAGGAATAAAAATCTGTTGAAATTAAACTTACTAAAATAAAATTTTAAACTTATAGAAGAATGCCTTAATGATTCAACATAAAGACAAAATGGTCAGTAGCTAAATTTTTTTTTATTTAACTGATATTTAAGTTAAATTTGCGAGTTTAATTTTACTTACCATTTAACCGAAATAACTTTCTATTTTATTTTAAAATTTTACTTATAATGAATTTGCATAGTACCTGCGGGATATTTAAATAAGAAATAATAAGAATGTAGTATTTTTACTACAAAATTTTCGTATAACATTTTCTTAAAGGATTGTTAAAGAAGGGACGGTAAGGAAAAATAGGGTGACGGTATACGAAAAAAGGGATGAACAGAAAGGAAAATTACCACCTATTTTTAGGCAAATCATGTTAAGACTAAGTGATAGTCACAATGTTCATTGATTTTTAGAAACAGTTATTTACATTGGATTAAATTAAAAAGAATTAAATTACCTCGAAATGTGCAGGAATAAACCTTGGTGTGGTAAGACTACCAATAAACCCACGATGCTTGAAATTGATATTTAATTGCTGGTTTAAATTCTGCATTAAATTTCCTGTTAAAAAAAAAAAAATTAACCATTCTTTCTCTAGCATACTTCTGCACGTGAAAAAATTGAAAAAAAATTCTGTGGCTGCATCTGAAGGGATTTTCTGTATAGGTTTAGCATGAGGGACGGTAAGGAATCTTTCTATAACCCAGGGACAGAGTTAAAAAAATAATAACAACCCTAAAAATGTATGCAGGTAATTTTTTTCTACATATTTATATAAAACAATAGCCTCAGTTTCGGAAAAAAATACGTCGAATTACTTTTATTGAAACAATTTTATACAGACAGCTACAAACTTAAAAATCAGCATCAGGGACATGAGACGGTATAGGAATTTCCTGGTGTATTTGGACTCCCCAACATCATCCAAAAATTTATTTATCTCGTTAATATTTTTATGCAGGCATGCAAGGGAATGTTTTTCGGTACAAGAAATAAGCCCCCCCCCTCCCCCACCAAGAATATGCATTAAAATAAAAATTATTATTCAGGGACAGTAAAATATACAAAAGTCAAAAGATTGTGCGAATGTCCCATATATAGTAATAATATATAGTTGCATCGAGTGTTAGAAGTTTGGCTTTCAAATAAATTTATAAAAATTTTAAACACTGTATTACATAATAGAAATATTCATATTTAAATGTTTATTTATTAGTAAGATAAAATGAATGGACCAAAATATAATCTCAACATTGTTTTTATTTAAAACATGCATTTAGTATAAAAAATATTATTAATTTAATATTAAAACAATATGAATTATGACCAATTAACTTTTGAAACATTATGACCAATATTAACTTTCATGCAAAAATTATAACCATAGCAACATATATAACTAACAGCTAATTCCTATTGTTCTTTTTCAATGTATGAAGAAATGTGACTTGTCAATGGTCTAATTACGTTATCGCTTGTAACTTTTATTTCGACATGAAAAAAACAATCCTACAAAATTTTATATATACAGATACATTCGTGAGATTTACAAAACTTTTTGTATTTTTGTTTTCGCTTCGTCATGACACTTGTATATTCTTTGCTTTCACCAGATACGAAATAAAAGAATAGGAAATGTGAATACATTAATAGTTAATTTACATTGATAGATCTTAGGCTTTAGAAAAACACATGTAATCCAAAAAGACAGCTGTATATTTTATTGCCATTCATATTCTACATAGCAGTATTATATCCAGAAGTATGATTATGGATATTTTAGAAAAAAATATCTTCGCCTTATTTAAACGCTATAATTAAATAAGGCGAATACTTGTTATGGAAATTACTGGTATCCACTTCCCATTCTCTGGACACGGGAATACTGCTGGGATGCACGAGGCACTTCAAATTACCCTCCTCCACCGGATTTTTTGTTCTTAAGATTCGCGTGCATGATATTTTAATGAAAAGTTTCAACGACATTAACCCACGCACTACACACTTCGGTTCACCATCCACACACCGCACTAGTGCGTTTTAAGTTACCTTAACTTTATATCTTAACTTTATATAACTTTATTCGGATAGTATAGTTCTCCGACTAGTATAGAAGGTATTTGGATTAATTTAGTCATACGGAAATATAACATGTGATTTCATAAGAAATTTAATGAGGAATCGAATTGTGATGTTTATTTTTATCTTAATGTTTATGTTGTCAAGGTGTTTCTCAAATCACATAAAATTCATAGGCGATTTGGAATAGAAATAAGTTTTCCATTTTTTTCATAAATTAATTAGTTATCGAGTTATAAGCGATTTTGGTCACTTGACGATCGGTATGTTTCCTATCTCGCGTTATCGCCTGGTGACATTCGGTTCAAATCGTCCACTCTGACAGTATTTTATGAAAAAACTTTTGTTTTCACCAAAACATAGAAAACGTCTTTGTATTACATATGTTCTGAATAAAAGCAACTGTCAATTTTATGCATTTCCGAACAAAAATTAATTCTAAAAGTGTGTCTTAAAGTATCCCCTTTGGATTTGTGAATAAACAGCCTTACTGGAAAACGCAAATAAATGAAAGCATGTTATAAAAAAAAAAAAAAAAAACGCGACATTTGAAGCTTTGGGCATTCACGTATTATATATCACATATTTTCAATTTTACGTGTAATAGATTAATAAAAAAAAATAATACCGTGATGCATGAAAAGCCATTACTAAATGCGTAAGAAAGAAACCGGAAAAATGTATTTTAAATTTTTAGGAGATTTATACGTATGCTTCAGAAATGAATATTCATGCATAGTAAACAAAAAATATAAAAAAATATATTCATTTGACTGAGAGAAATTGTACGTATGAAACGGAATGATCGTCTAAATATCATTTGAATAATGAGGATTTTGTTGTCCCTTTTCGAAAGAAATATTTTAGTACACTGCTCAAAAAAATTAGGGGAGCAAGGAAAAAAGTGAAGAGAACAGTGCAAGACAGCCATGCATGGGCATAAAATGGATGGTACACGCGTATTAATGTGCAATACAGAAAAAAAGACGTTGTAAGGGAGCTTTTATTCTTTTAAAAGATGGAAGGAACATGAAAAGATGGTTTGGGACAACAATTTAGTTTCATTTAAATGATTAAAAAAAAAGTATTGTTTAGAAATGATACAAGATTTTTAATACTGCGTGTGGTCTCCTCGAACAGCTAAGACTGCTGCACACCTGTTTTCCATGGATGCGATGAAGTTATCGATAAGACTTTGGGGAATACTGTTCCACTGCTCAAGAATTGCAATCTCCTCGTCCCGGACAGTAAAAGGAGACTTTGGTCTCGCAGCAATGCGTCGTCTGAGTATGTCCCAAACATGCTCGATCGGATTTAGGTCAGAGAGCATGCTGCCCATTCCATACGCTGCATTGTTTTAGCTTCAAGCATGTTTTCCACAAGATGAACTGTATAAAGTCTGGCATTATCATGCATGGAAAGAAAGAAATCACTAATTACTGCAACTTAAAATACGACATGAGGTCTCAGTATCTCGTCTGTATTACTTCGGACCGTCAAAGTGCCATTCCGAATGATATGCAGGGCCGTACGTCCACCTACGCTGATTCCAGCCAATAACATCAACCCACCTCGTCTGTAATGTGATCTTTCACGAACAGGTGAGAGATTATTTTGAGTGCCTATTTTCTCCATGCCAAAACACATCAGGTGTCGCATCGAGACCGAATCGGGACTCGTCTGTAAACAGAATTTGACTCCAACAACGTTGCCTCCAAACTCGATGATCAGTTGCCCACTTTCTTTGGGCTACACAGTTTTTTGAGATCAACGGAATACAGACCATTGGCTTTTATGTGCATAGAGACCACCCTGATTAAGCCTATTTCGGAATGTTTGGTTGAACACCTTTTGTCCTGAGGCCAAGAACAACTGTATTTGCAGCAGATTAGACCAGTTCTGCCTCGACGAGCTGTTAACAGGATATATCGGCCATCAGTTTCTGTGGTAACACTTAGACGACCTTGCCTTGTCGATGTCTACCATTCCATGTGTCTTGGAATCGATTCCACAGCCTTGCACTGACATTTCTTGCGACCCCAACAACGTCCGCTACACTTCGTTGTGTTTCGCCAGATTGAATTATCCCGATAGCACGCCAAGCCATGGATTTCCTTAAATCACATTGTTGTCACCTTTACAAGTCATCTGTTCTCAAAACACAAGCTGAGCAATTGAATTTCACAAACGAGACAGTGAAACAGACGTTTCTGCAAAATCCCGATTTCTGCACTTATCTCCTTTTTCTACTTTTTGATGTCATAATCTTTAATTTCTATCTGAAGTTTTTTTTAATCTGTTTTCTAGTACGCTTTAAATTATGCATGTTGTATTTTACGGTACTTATCGCTGTAAATATTTGCGTAATTTTGTTAAAACCAGGTGCTCACCTAATTGTTTTGAGCAGTGTATTTAAAAAAAAAAAAGATTTGTTTTACTTATTTTTTATATTTATTCAAATAACATAATTAGGTAGCTTTCTTTACAAAAAAGCTACCTATTGCAGCCGTTCGGAGGAAAGCGATTTCAAAAAATTTTGGTATATTTTCATCGATCATGACCCCCAGACCCCGAAACCACCCTCCGTTCAAAATTGATATATATATATATATATATATATATATATCTGACCTATGTCACACTGTAACTCCCGTAATTATGAACCGATTTCGATGTAATTCGGTGTGTACATAGTACATACCAATGTCTCGACCGAGTTCGTTGTCCAGCTTCATCCGCCGTTTTGTTTCAAAATGGCGGCCATTTAAAATTTTTCAAAAAATTTAAAACTTGAAATGTGGTACCAAAAAATTAAAAATGGAAAAATATTTTTTTCTTATGTATTTGACCTTTATACAAAGATTCCGGAGCAGTTTTTGTTTCGTCTATATCTTAAAAAATGGCTGAGTTATAGCATTTTGAATTTCTAGCGTGGCTGACATTTTGAAACGTCCTGAATTTTGTCACGCGATAAAAGGCGTATTTATGAACCGATTTGGATGTAATTCGGTGTGTACATAGTACATACCAATCTCTCGACCGAGTTCGTGGCCAGCTTCATCCGCCATTTTGTTTCAAAATGGCGGCCATTTAAAATTTTTTTAAAATTTTAAAATTTGAAATGTGGTACCAAAAAATTGAAAATGGAAAAATATTTTTTTCTTATGTATTTGACCTTTATACAAAGATTTCGGAGCAGTTTTTGTTTCGTCTATATCTTAAAAATGGCTGAGTTATAGCATTTTGAATTTCTAGCGTGGCTGACATTTTGAAACGTCCTGAATTTTCTCACGCGATAAAAGGCGTATTTATGAACCGATTTGGATGTAACTTCGTTTATACATAGTACAGACCAATGTCTCGACCGGGTTCGTTGGCCAGCTTCACCCGCCATCTTGTTTAAAAATGGCGGCCATTTAAATGTTTAAGAAAAATTTAAATTTGAAATGTGGTACCAAAAATTGAAAATTTAAAAAATATTTTCTTCTTATGTGTTTGACCTTGATAAAAAGATTCGGGAGCAGTTTTTATTTCGTCTATATCTTAAAAATGGCTGAGTTATAGCATTTTGAATTTCTAGCGTGGCTGACATTTTGAAACGTCCTGATTTTTCTCACGTAATAACAGGCGTATTTATGAACCGACTTGGATGTACCTTGGTGTGTACATAGTACATACAAATATCTCGACCGAGTTCGTTGGCCAGCTTCATCCGCCATCTTGTTTCAAAATGGCGGCCATTTAAAAAAATTAAAAAATAAAAAATTTTAAATGAGATACCAAAAAATTGGAAAATGAAAAAGATTTTTTTTGTATGTGTTTGACCTTAATACAAAGATTCCGGAACAGTTTTTCTTTCGTCTATATCTAAAAAAAATGGCTGAGTAATAGCATTTTGAATTTCTCTTGTGGCTGACATTTTAAAACGACCTGATTTTTGTCACGCGATAACAGGCGTATTTATGAACCTATTTGGATGTAACTTGGTCTGTATATAGTACATACCAATGTCTCGACCGAGTTCGTTGGCCAGCTTCATTCGCCATCTTGTTTCAAAAGGGTTGCCATTTAAAAAAAATTAAATTTAAAATTCAAAATGAGGTATTAAAAAATTGGAAAATGAAAAAGATTTTTTCTATGTGTTTGGACTTGATACAAAGATTCCGGAGCAGTTTTTGTTTCTGAAAATTTGTTCTTTTGTTGATATCTTAAAAAATGGTTGATTTATAGCACGTTGAATTTCTAGCATGGCTAACATTTTGAAACGATCTTGTATTCGTCACGCGATAACGCACGTATTCGCCTATTTCGATGTAAGAAGGCATGTGGATAGTATACATCAACACCTCGACCAAGTTCGCTGGCCAGATTCATCAGCCATCTTGTTTCAAAATGGCGGCCATTAAATTAAAATATATATATTTATTTAAAGTGAGGTGCAAAAAAATTAGAAATTGAAAAAGGTTTCTTTCTTAAGTATTTGATCTTGATATAAGGATTCAGGAGCATTTTTTGTTTGTCTTTACCTTAAAAAATGGCTCAGATATAGCAGTTTCAATTACTATTGTGGGTGACATTTTGAAAAATCTGATTTTTTGCATGCGACAGCACTCCTATATATTAACCGATTCCGATGTGAGTGAGCATGTGCACAGCAATTACTAAGGTCTCGACCAAGTTCACTGCTTAGCCTCATCCACCATGTTGTCTTAAAGAGAGAGGCACTTTAAGAAATTGCCGAATTTGGCAGCCAAATATAAGTTACTTTAAAGAAAAGCAGCTTGGATAGAGCTGACTAATTTCGCGAAATTCTCATTCATTATATTGATAAAAATTAGTATTGATCCTCCTATATTTGGTTTCCACTAAATTGAGCTTCGTGTGTTTGCATGATATAAGTTGGCTTTTTTAAATAAGGATTATGAAAGCTACCTCTTCCTCCCGGCACTGGCCGGAAGGACTTTTTTTAATTAAGATTTTCTGTTTAAGATTTGAAAGACATAAGAACATTTATACATGCCAAAAAAATTTATTTCTGTGAACACCTGAAATGCATGAAATCTCTAAATTATTATAGCTAAAAAAATTTAGAAAGTTGAAATATTATAGCATTATGTTTTCTTAGTTATACTACTTTGTTTAGAGAATATATTTTTTCTCGTACTTTAATAAGTTTAATTAGTATATTCATAATTAGAATTTCATCCGTTTAATTAAATTATATTATTTCAAAATAAAAAACTGTCTTGTCATTACATTCTTTCCTTTTTTTCTGTACCCTTAAAAAGGACAGAATTTACTTTCAACTGATTTCAGTGGGAATTTTCTTACCACTTTTGTATTCTGCTTGCAGTTCTTTGTATCGAGTTACTGTTTTATTAGATTAGGAAGACATTAGGCTATAAATGTTTTAAATCTGTGTACTGAATACAAAATAACAAAAGAAAATGAATGACTGCTGTTAATTATGGATAAAATTCTTTAGGGATCTTATACCTACAAGTTTGTAGAAACATGTCAAGAGTAATAATTACAGATGTGTCTGGAATAAATATACTAATTCGGTAATATTGCTACAAATATAAAATTTTAATTTAGATGATATAGCGAAATGATCGGATACTCATGTATGTCACAACATGGGGTATGAGTTGGGAGGTGTGACACACATTTAATAAAATACTGGTAATTTTAGTTTCACACACAATTTCGTTTTCCGCATACAAAGTGCACATGAGATGGGATCAGACCGATCCCGAGACCGTTACCCAACAACCTACGGCTCGATTTTTGAACGAACCAGTCTTCAGGCTCCGACTTAAGTAGAAAATTACACTCATTCAACACTGAAAAAAATGGGAAAATGACTATTTGAGAAAAAAAAATTATTCTTAGTTTCTTATAGTGTTTTAGAATTCTTTAAAAATGAGTCTGAAAGGAAAATGAATTGTTATTGATAGGATATAAGGAGAAATATCCTCTCTGATACTGACATCTTGTCTCGGTTAGCGGTAGTAAGGTAAAGAAACCATGAGATTGTAAAAAGACTCAGTGAAAGTAGTGTCCTCCGTACTTCTGTATGATAGATCAGTTTGTATAGCGTTGGTAATTTAAGCCAATATCCTGGGTGGCCAGAATTTTACTAATTAAACTGCACCATTTAAATGTAACAAAAATTTATGTTTATCTAATTTTGTATTTATTTCTTTATGTGTTATCGAACAAAAAAATGTTTGTTAAATTGTAAAGAACAAATATCAAAAATTTTACGACAAAATTAATTTTTCAAAACTATTTTTACGCGACTTTGAAACCCAGGTCGAGTTGAGTAGTCATTTCTATTCCACACTACGTATTATGCTGTCTCTTGATTGTACCTGAAAAACAAAAAAATATTGTAAATTAATAAAATATAATATACTTATTTTTTATATAACTTGAAAAAAGTTTTCATGTTATTTGATTTTTGGCATAATCGAGAGACAATGTAATTAGCAGGATATAGAAGAAATGACGACTCAAAATTAGAGATATACTACAAAATAGTGGCAAACAACACTTTTGCAAGATTAATTTTCTTGTCTAATATTAAAAATTTTCATGTTTTTCTCACAGTTTAACGCAAACTTTTTCTTTCAATAAAATAAAAGAAATATATTAAAAAAGAAATTGTAGTCGAAATCAAATTCAGGCACGATTAATGAACGATCAAATTTCAGTCAAATTTCGATATTTCATATTCATTTTGAAAGAAGTCAATAAGCTTATTTTTTTATAGATGCTATTATAGATGATTTCGATGAAATATAAATGAAACAATCATGTATAAGAAATATATTTAAGCTTGATGTAGTACGTTCAAATTTTATGATAGCACATCAGAATAATTCTCAATTTTTTTTTTCTGAAATAAGTATATCGGTACTAAAATCAATCCTTGAGCAGATAATGTAGTATGAATTAAAAGAATAGTACTAAAATCGGTTACAGTCTAAATCTCACATATTTTTTCTATTAAATTGGTAGATAAAATTTTACAATTTAATCAATTGTGACTTAAAATTTTTATAAAATTTATAGAAAAAAAATCTGAAAACGCTTTTCCTGACGTTTATTTATTCATAAATTTTAGCAAAGCGTATTTTTTTTAATACGCATACTATTTTGTGTGCTTTATCAGTAACTACATAACCTTGAAAGAACTTATTTTAAAATTAGAGAAAAAGCGGCTTTCTTTAATGCAATAAAAGAACATATGCTAAGAATAAAATAATATGAATGAAAACAAACGGCATTTAGTCTATTAGTCCAGGGGAAATGTACATTTTACCTTGAAAAAGGTCGGGTAAAAGATTTTATTTTTCTAAATTGTTTATAATGATGCCAACATAGAAAAACCAAGATTTCTAACAAAATTTCTTAAGGCTAAATTTTCTGTGGCCGAAAAACAACAAAATTTTGGGACATTTTTTGATTTTCTGGAAATATCTGACTCGCAGCTGTAGCATATTATTTGTCAATTACAATATTAAAGAAGACAAAATTCTCTACAACTTTCGTATTTACAACTTTTTTATACACTCAATAGCAAGCGCAGTACGCTATTTAAAAAATGGGACAATCTTTTCAATTTTCTTAAAAATCGTGAAAAACGTAGTTTTCCGCGATTAGTCAAGTGTTTCCCGCAGATTTAATTGTGTATGTCGACTTCTAAAAATTGGTAGCAGTAAATTATCTACTATTTGCACACTCACGTCTTTATTTCCATCTCAACAAACATTTTATATGCAATAAATTTATATAATTTTAAAAGTAGGTCAGAGTGTAGAGGAATGAGACAATTTTCATATTTAGACAGTAACTTTAAGTGTATACAATGTTAACTGCAAAGGATTGTTTAAAAGAATTTTTCAATGTATAGTAACTTATTGGCTATAGTTTCAAATAAAATAGATTTATTGCTTAATTTTAATAAATTTTATAATTTTAATAATTTTTATAATGCATACATATTTTTCCAGGTATCAATGGAATAGGTGGGTTATTTTCAAAATATGTCCATGTTTTGGAATAACAAAATCAAATTTTTAGAAATAATCAGAAAGTTTTAATTGTTTGTAAATAATTACCTTACCTGATAATTATTAATATATAAGCATCAGCAGAGATAAAATTACTAATTTAACCTTTTCAAACTAATTTTTTAATTTTAATGCCCTTGGTATAATGACATAAGTGAGCACGGTAATGGCAAATTAAGCAAAATATATTTTTTTTCCCCCCAGACATAAATGGCAGCCATTATATCTTCTGGCCCATACAATGATTTTCTATTTCTCATATAATGAGAGCAGATTAATTAATAAAAGTTCATTTAATTATCAATTAGAATTAGGTACGGTAATGACTTACAAAAGAATACCCAACAAAACATTCAAGGTCTTTGCTTGTTTTATTGAAGCTATAAAACTATTTACTCTATTCACCTAAACCTGATAACAAATTGACTTTTAAGGAGTACTTTTGCCTTCATAAAAAGACATGTGCTGTCCTCTAAAAAAATCCGGAGGAACTTTTTGTCAGAAGCATGGCAATGACACTCTTTCTTGGGACACGGTTTAAAAAAATATTAAGAATTATAGATAAGTTTAATGAATGAAAATAAATATTTTTTAATTAGTAGCATCTTAATAAATAAAAATGCATAAAAAAATTATAACCATCTGTTTTAAATAGAACTTTGTCAAATCTTTACCTAATAAATTGCTTGTTTGGATAATCTACGGTAATGATATTTTGATTACAAAAGAATATATTTCTTATTTTAAAATTTTTTATAAATAATAATATATCTGTAAATAATCATTAAAAAACATAATAGTTAAAATGCAATAATTAAAATTATGATACATATTTAACTATTTTTCTGTGCAAATGTCAAAGGACAGTAAAACATGAGACTTTTTTTGAAAATCACCCAGGTATGAAAATTTGCGAAAAACATTTTATTCCCCACTACAATGGTATATTTTATTTACCAATTATTGATAACATATGTTTTAATGTTTTACTGTTTTAAAGATAGCAAACATTGAATTGCAGTTCCATATAAAGGGGGGGGGGGGCTCAAAAGATAAATACGTTGTATGAAAGAAATACTTTTACTTTATAAAATAGCTACAATTAAAATGACACCTGATTATTTCACTTACTAGTGTTATGCATTTATATCTTGTAAAATTTATAAATTCTGTTAATAAAATATTTGATATCACTAGTTTTATAAAAAAAAATATTTAAAATATTAGTTTAAAAATATATTGTCATTTTTTTTCCACTTATGTCAATAAATATAACAAGAGATTATATCATTTTAGCATGCAAAAATATGTAAAACTTTAAGATTATCTATTAATTGCTTTAAAGCTCAAACAGGATACTTTGAATTTCAGAACGGGTTACAAACAGTTTTCCAAAAATGAAAGTGTCCAAATATATTTAAAAAAAAAGGCAACGAAACCCGAAAAAATACAAAAGCGCAACATTAGATATTGATCTCAGGTATCCCATGAAAAAAAAAAAAAAATTATTTAAAAGTAACAAAATGCGAGCGATATATTTGTCAAGAACGCTCTCATAGGTTTAATGTTACCTTGCGAATGTCTTCGTGTGGCTAATTTAGTCCTATAATTCATATAACTGTTATTTTAAACGCCTCAATACGACAACTACCGTAAAATCTTTGAAAATGAAATCTGTATATACGGAATTCGACTCTTTAAAGAAAAGTATATATTTTTTCAAGAGAAAGAATATGAACAATTATACCTGCTAAGATGGAAACCTGTTTAAAGCGGAATATATTTTGTGTTCCTTCCGGTACGGTTTTCAAAGTTTTAATAAATCAATATTTGGCAAAGCTGATTACGTAGTTCAGCATTGTGTATTTAATGCTTACACACTTAAAATTTTGAAAATTCGGCATTTAGAGATTTATTAAAATTCCCGTGGTAAATTTTCTTTTTAAAAGTGGCGGGAGGGGGGCCCCAAAATCCACGTTTAACACGGGTGCAAAAAATTCTAGTTTTAGCCCTGAAACACATAATTTACTGCTACTAATATATAGAAGTTTACATACATGATTAAATCCGCCAGAAACATTTGAATAATCGGGGCAAAACTGCGTTTTTCACGGTTTTTAAGAAAATTGAAAAAATTGTCCTATTTTTGAAATGGCATACTGCGCTTGCTATTGAGTGTATAAAAAAGTTGTAAGTAGGAAAGTTGCAGAGAATTTTATCTTCTTTAATATTGTTATTGACAAATAACATGCTACGGCAACGGGTCTCGCGATATTAAAAAAAAAAAAAGTCCCAAAATTTTCTTGTTTTCTGGCCACAGAAAATTTAGTCTTAAGAAATTTTGTTAGAAAACTTGGTTTTTTCATGTTGGCATCATTATAAACAATTCAGAAAAAAAAATCTTTTACCCGACCTTTTGCAAGGTAACCCCCTTTTTTTGGTACATTTCCCCTGGACTATATGGATAATACAATTATTTTTCTATCAAAACTAACAGCAGTGTAACAGGACCTAACTATTAAGCTACATCTACGTCAGGCAAAAAATATATTCAGCTGGCTAAACTATAAGAAACCGACATTAGGCCAGGTGGAAAGGGTAAAATATCTCACCATGTGGTGCCGCAGGAAGCGCACACGTATGTATGTATTTTAGTACCCTTCTGTAAAATGTGATTTAATTTGATCCAAGTTAAGAATGTCTCGAAAGAAATTTTTTTTTTTCTTTTTAGTGGTAGTAAAATCAAATAAACTTCTGTCATGTATTATGGATGTTTTTGAATATTATATTTGGTAAAGAAATTTGTTATTTCTGTACCGTACTAATAAATGTACGGAATATATATGTCCGTACTAAAATACGGATAGAAATTTTCATGCTTTTACAAAAAAAAAAAAAAAAAAAAAAAAAAAAAAAAAAAAAAAAAACTGTATTGTTATAAATACGAAGTCAAAAATTTATAGATTTTTTTTATTTAAATATATCGATTTCGTGTACTTTTATAGTTTAACTAAAATAATTTTTCGACTAAATTTTTCAAGAAGTTATTTCACAAAACTTTTCAGTTCTAAATAGGTGACTTTTCACATTACATGTTTTCTTATGTGTATTACGCTTAATTTTATTTTACGTTTCCAATGCTGAGAAATTACTTTCAACAGAGCACGAAAGTTAATAATTAGTTCGCTGACCTAAATGAATTTACCTGTCACAATTGTGGTTCATACTGAAAACTCAAGATTGCAAATTCCGTTTTCCATTTCAAAGAGTAAATATTCAAACCAGATTTTTGTTAATATAAAGGTTGGTTTCAATCGACATGGACTTTAAACTTTGGAGACAAAATAATTTACATTTAATATCATTTTCTGAATTTAAGATCGAAATTTTGCCTGAAGCTACAATAGTTTGGAATTTTGTTAAAGTTAAATAATTCAATGCAATGGGGTTCTGAAAACAGAATGAGATTTCAACTGTAGACTTACTTTTGAATGTAGAATATGGAAAGCCTAAAAAGAAAGCTGGATAATCAATATGTTACTTTATGTATAATTTATATATTCTGAAACATATAATCATGTATGTACTAATTTATTCCATATAACTGCATAATCGTTTATAAATAAACATCGAACTAAAATAATTACAATATTTCCGCTGCAGTTTTAGTTTTGTACCGTTGAAGTTTGTCTAATTTAAAAAAGTATTAGACGTTCATATTATATTTATGCGTTATTATTCCTAAATAATCCAATTACATCAATACGTTACATTATGTATATTTTATATACTCGGAAACATATAACGACTTACTTATAAATTTATTTGACGTAATTGCATAATCTTATACATATAAACACCTATCTAAAGATTTACAAAATTACCTCTGAAGTTTTGTCAAATTAAAAAGGGCATTTGCTTTTCATATTATACTTACACGTTATTATTCCTAAATAACTCACACTACATAAATACGTTACATTATGTATATTTTACATACTCTGTTACATATAACTATGTACTTATGAATTTATTCGATGTAACTGCATAATCACATACAGATAAACACCGATTTAAAGATAAAATTACCACTGAAGTTTGTCTAATTTAAAAATGAGTTAGTTGTGTGTATTATATTTATACGTTATTATTAATAAATGATCCACATTGCATTGATACCTCAAATTATGTATATTTATATACTCTGAAACATATAACTATGAATGAACCAATTTATGAGATGTAACTCCATAATCATGTACAGATAAACAACGAGCCAAAGATTTATAAAATTACGCTGAAGTTTGTCTAATTTTAAAAAGTATTTGGAGTTCATATTATATTTATACGTTCTTATTTCTAAATAATCCACATTACAATTGTGGAAGTTTTTTAAAAACAATACAGAAATACAAAAATGATATGGGGCATTCTCACAATATTTTGACTTTCATGTCCCTGAATAATAATTTTTATTTTAATACACTTTTTCGTGTTTTTTTTTTATTTCATATAATGCGTAACATCCCATTGCATGATTGCACAGCCATATTAACGAGATAAATAAGTTTTGGACGATGTCAGTGATCCAAACACCTGGAAAACTCCTGTACCGTCCCATGTCCCTGATGCTGATTTTTAAGTTTGGAGCTGTCTGGATAAAATTGTTTCAATAAAAATAATTCGATGTAATTTCTTTCTGAAACTGGAACTATTGTTTTATATAAATATGTAGCTAAAAATTAACCTGCACACATTTTTAGGGTTGTTATTATTTTTTAAACTCTGTCCCCGGGTTTTAGATTCCTTACCGTCCCTTTTCTAAAATTATACATAAAGTCCTTTCAGATGCAGCCACAGAAGTTTTTTTTCATGCAGAAGTATGCTAGAGAAATAATGTCTAAAATTGTTTGGCAGGAAATTTATTGTAGAATTTAAATCAGCATTTAAATATCAATTTCAATCATTGTAGCTTTATTGGTATTCTCACCGTCCCCAAGGTTTATTCCTGCACTTTTTGAGATAAATTAAAAAAAAATAATAATAATTTAATCCAATGTTAACAACAGTTTCTAAAAATCAATGAACATTGTGGCTATTACTTAGTCTTAACATGATTTTCCTAAAAATAGGTGGTAATTTTCCTTACCGTCCCTTTTTTCCAATACCATCCCTTTTTTTTATCATACCGTCCCTTCTTTTACATCCCTTTAAGACAATGTTATAGAAAAATTCTGTATTAAAAGTATTACATTGTTATTATTTCTTATTGGAATGTCCTGTCGGTACTATCAAATTCATTATAAGTAAAAATTTAGAAGGAAATAAAAAGTTATAGGGGTAAAATGGTAAGGAAAATTAAACTCGCAAGTTTAACTTAAACCTCAGTTAAATAAAACATTTTTCGTTGCAGACCATTTTTTCTTTATTTTGAATCATTAAGGCATTCGTCTATCAGATTAAAATGTTATTTTAGCAAGTTTAATTTTGTCACATTTCCCCCCCCAAAAGTCAAAAGATTTTGAGAATGCCCCATATATTCTTTAATTATAAAGACAATTTAGCTGCATTAATTATTCATCCAATATCTAAATTTTTAAAATTAATAAATATGATTAATACATCAATTAATTACATATAATAAGCAGTTCAGATTACGAGATCTGCGCTATAATATTATCATAAAGTTTTTATTTTTTAAAGGCTCAAAATATCATTGAAATAATGAGGGGTTTTACGCGTATTATCCGCGATTATGCTTTTGTAGCTCGTAAAACTTGGTAATATTAATGTAGTTTAAACGATAAACTAATCTGTACGTGCGACATGTCATTTTAATCGTGCGTTCTTTTTACACATCAATCGCATTAGGCAAGTTCGACTTTATTTATTTGATTTAATAGTATTATCTATGTACAGCAGGTCGGAAAATTAAATTTATAACTTAAATTTCAGCTCTAATGATGCAAGAACAAAAGAACAGTACTGCTTTTGATCAGTTTAAGCGCAGTTGGAAGGAAAATTCCTGAAAAAAAAAAACTCGTTTTTAGAGTTTCGTCCTTAAAAAAAAAAACGAAACCATTGAAAGATCACTCCTGTTAGTGTTCCGTACATAAAAAGTAAAAATGAACCATTATAAGTACACTCCGGTGTCTGTCTCTTTGTCTGTCAGTCACAGCCATTTTACACGTAAACTATGGAATGTGGAAAGTTGAAATAGGCTGAAGTAATAAAGGCTATTAACCCACATATTTATATGTTATTTAAACATTCACAAATATATTTAGTAAAAATGTAGAGGGGCTAATAAAGTTAATTAAAAAATTCTTTTCTTTGTGTATGAGATACCGTGTAAATGCTTTCGTAACGCCAAACCAAAAGATACATTTATCTTAATTTTAGGTATTATCTTTTCAGAGATATCGTTGAAAGTATAATGCGAAAATATTGCTCCCCCGCTCTATTTCCGAATGTACGGAAACTAAAATTGTGAAACAATTAGGGATAGTAGAATTTAATTTTTATCTTGCAGGAAAACTATAGCGGTTACCAATGGTCACATAGTTTTGGGGAAATTCACGTAACTTTCGATTTGCGGGCAATCAGCAAAGGCATTGAGGGTCGCTATAGGTACCTCTCGTAGCAGATGTATAAAAAGATGGTTGATAATGATTAAAAAAAAAAATGTCGGTAATTAGCCAATATATTAGCCTCTAAATACATGGACTTTGGGGCACACATAAAGACATAAGCGGCTTACTTTATGCGCCATCGGCCTTTAAAGTTTAGATAACGACTTTTAATGATATAAGGTCAGTCTGCCTAAATGAGACACGATTCCCCGTAGTTTTGTCGCATTTAGGATATATTTTGGATTTTTTTATATAAATGTATATTATATTAAGCAACAAATTACTGAATACTGTGCCTTTAGTTGAAAACTAACTTGTTTTGTAGAAATTTAATAATTATCTGTAGTATAAAACCACAATATAGGATTGTCGCATTTAGGTCATTTTTGTCGCATTTATGGCAGCTAAAACCTAAATGAGATGTTCATAGTCCTAAATGTGATAATGCATTTTATACATGACAATTCATCTGAAAAAGTTCATTTAACGATTAACTGCTGTGACAAAAAATTGTTACATTACAACTGTGAGCGGTCTGCGAAACCATTCGATTGAAAGATGAATAAAATGCACGATTAACTCATAAAATACTGTTTTTGCATTAATCTGTTTGTACAGTACTATTTCTAATAAAATTTTGATTTTTCAACCATTTCAAACAATAGTACTAGGCTCCAAATGAAGCAAAATTTCGCTGTATCGATATTTAAACTGGAAATTACAAGTTAAACTGTGGAAATTTAAAAAAGCAGCTCTAACAGCGGTTAAGGGTTAACTGTAATTAATTTTTGAATCAATTAATCCTTAACTTCTGTGAGCGGTCTCCGAGACCACTTGATTAAAAGATGAATGAAAGTCTCTATTAACTCACGGGGTACTGTTTCTGTACTAAAATTTAAGTACAGGACTATTATAATTAAACTTTTCAATATTATTCTTAAAATGTTTATCAAGGCGCAGCACCGTGATGCTTGTCAATTTTACACTGCTAATATGCAAAAGTTAATTGAATACTGCATATAATGCCTATTATAAATAACCCTCAAATAAATAAATGCGATCCTAATATAAAAAACTCTCATCCCTCTTTGCCAAGGAGCTATGGCCATAACTACAATTAAATGATTGTCGCAGAAAACATCGTATAAAATTCGCTAAATTCGCTCGTCAATATTAACCCATAATTTATACACCAGTGCGATTTGGGTTTCCGTAACTTCAACTCCGCATAATTTTGCTGACAATCTGGTGATAATGAAATCTAACTACATGATCCATATACGAAATTTAATAAGGAATCCAAATGAAATATTTGACTTTATCAAAATTCTTGTGAATGAAAAATGCGAATTAATTAAAGACGCCGGTATTTCGGTCGGTGCGAATTCACAGTGTGGAGCTTACGTGTTAAAAGAGTATTTAAAAGATATTTATAATATTGTTAACTAGACTATTTATTACATATAGCTTTATATATAAATGTCACATTATAAATATATCAGCCTTAGAAATAGATAAAATGGTACAATATTTCTAATAATTCTGATTAAGCCAAAGAGAAGCTCTGTGCCTGATATTCTGTCCCCCCCACACCCCCTCTTCATTTTTCTTGCACTTTCTAAAAAAAAATGTTTTCTGTACTTAAAAATACGTATATGGAAACAAATATTCTTTTAGATAAACATGGCTTTATTTATTTTTTATCTTTTACTAATTTAAATGTAGAAAATGCCGATTATCACGTATAACAATTGAAAACAGAATTAAAATATCAGATTTTATAAAATTGCTAACAAATTATGACTCCTAAACCAGGGAATAACTCAATTGCATCACGTTTTAATCGGGGACAGCATTTAAGCTATCGAATGGTATAATGTTGGTAAAATTAACTTACTTAACCGCATTAAAATAAACATAAATTGTTTTCAATCTACACAAGATTTTCCAGAATTTTCATTATGTAAAATTATTGCAATTTCCTTAATCATATGTCTACATTATGTTACTGGAATAGACACTGCGTTTCGTACACCTTTTTTTTATTAAAAATTTTAAAGAAGCGTATTTTTTCTTTTTTGATCGTCTTAAATACACATTTAAACATATGGTCAAAGAAAAACATTAATGGAGGATTAAGCTGACTCAACACAGCTTAATTAAACATAAAATTTGATTTAAATATCATTTTAACACAATATATAAAAAATCCCATATAAACTTCTTCGTTAATCTTCTAAATGTTTCGCAGCATTTGCAGCAATATCTATGTCGATATTAGGCACAGGCTGAAAACAAGCTCGCCTAAATGCGTAGCCCACATCTAATTCTAAACCGGAAACTGGTCGCCTTTTCTTTAGTTTAACTGGTCGGGTAACAGAAAGGGAAAACGTAGCTCTTGACGTTTATAGGGTTATTTGATGTTTAAAGTTAAAAAATAAAAACCGCGAGCCACTTTCGGGAATTTTTGCCACATTTCCGAAACATGGGGGCGATGCAAAATTAACGATGTGTATTTGATTGGAAATTTCTTTTAAAGAAACCGTTTTACATGCAAAAAGATGTTTCGGGTTTTTTCCTGAAGTTCGTATGCTTCAATATATAACATTTATTTACGATTCTTGCATTAAGATTTTATGTAAAAGAACATTGTCGCATTTAGGTGTTATCACATTTAGGCAGACTGGCCTTATTTGTGTAATCCAATTCCCATTAGTAGTAAAAAATCAATAAACGTCAAACTGTTAAAAACAGACTAATTACTGTGGTATTCGAGACTAGTTTGCTTTGAGTGACTCTCTCAATACGTCACCCGTGTCTTTAAAGGTTAATTACACTGTAAAAAAACACTGTAGATTTGCCAGCACAATCTGCTGGCGTCCAAATTGCCAGCACATTGTGCTGTTAATTTTACGCAACTACTGTATTTTTCATGTTTATATAGTCAAGAAACCAAAGAAGGTTACAGCACATTCGACTGTGATCGAGTTTGACCGCGAGATGAACAGTACTTTGTAATGTAAAAATGTCGTTTTTTTTTCAGTGTAGTTAATTAAAAACCTATCTGAAAAAACGCGGCATGGACGAAGGCGTCACTGCAACAGTACGACCTTCTTTCTAAGCACCCATAGCACAATGCCAAGTTTAAACTTTCAACAAGGGTTCATTTTAGGTACACTCTAAAAGGTAAAGATTATTACTACGATGATTCTGGGTTTGTAAAAGCCAAATGAAGTTTAAATATGCACTACTTTTATTGTCAGCAACGAATTAATATCGTCATAGACAATTTAAGATAAAATTAAATAAAGACATATACAGAATAACAATATTTGATACTATTTAGGTTTCACACCTCTCTGAATTTTTATGGCATATCTATTTATACTTTTCTAGTATAAACAGCGATACCCAACCTTACGCTGAATATTGTTTTGCAAATTCTTATTAACCTTTTAGCAACGATTTTTTTGTAACAATACAGTTACTAATTAACATATTTATTGTATGGAACCTTCTGTACGCGAATAATATTCGCACTTGACAGACTATTATTATTATTTTTTAATATTTTGAGTCCTTTATTTTACCCCTTTCAAATTGTATATTACTTTTGTTTCTACGACTACGAGAAGTTAAAAAAGTTACTTAACTCAGTTCGTTTACATTTTACACAAACATTACATACATAAATTTTTAATTCAATTTTCTCAAAATGTTGTTTTTTGAACTTCGATGTACCTTTTTATAGCAACTACTATTGTGTGTACTACTATTATTGTATGTAGCCTTGCCTAAATATTTTACACATATCACTGATCAACCTGTAGTGATGTTTTGCTACTAAACTACGTGCAAAATTTTATTAAAATATTTTTCTTTGGATTAATGCAATTTTTAAAATTTTTTCATTTGTTTTTATTCCAAATTTGTTTTAAAAATAAGTAAAGAATACATGTTTATAAATTTGTCTTCACTTTATTAGGAATTGTTTATAATATGTATATAAAAATTTTCAAGTGAATATCTTTTGTAGTTTCTTAGAAAAGGTATATTAATTTAACATGGTAGGGATAGGGCTTTCCAATTCCCTTGTAGTGATTTTTAATTGCATTGCATATTGTTCATCCTCATATTAAAAATTATATTAACATTCATTTTTCGAAAGGTAACACCAACTTTTTTCAGTTTATTTGATCTCCATGGATGAAAGGAACACCGAAACATATACATTTTGTGAACTTCTTGACAAATCTTTATAGATATTGAAAGGATCAAAGTTTTAGAATGCTAATGATGAATGCACATTACAAAGTTTAATTTATATCTCCCCCCCCCCCAAAAAAAAAAAAAATGCTATCACAATACTTATTTTTTATGAGGTACATTGAACGGAAGAAATTTAGATTCTGTATTCTGGGATGAGAGCGTTCCGACCCAAATGACTGAATACTACCACTAAGTATTAAAAATATTCTTCGCTTCATTGAATCTCAGCATTTTTGCCATTACATAATGCGAGAAATACTAAAAATTACTAAAAATTTAGTGGTAGTAATCGGCAGTTTGGGCCAGAGTCTTTTGGGTCTCGTACCTGTGTATTCCTTTAATTAAAAAAACTTATTTTTATAACAAAATTTACAAAAAAAAAAAAAAAAAATATGGGGAGATACATTGAATGGATTCGGATCTAGGTATTCGTTTTATGGAAAAACATATTTGTAGTTAAGAATTTTTTTAACATTAGAAACAATTATGAATTATGGCTTGCAGTAAATTTTGCATTAAAATAATAAGTATCGTCTAAAACTAGGTATCTGTTTTTATAGCTCATTTGCATCATTATTGTTTTATACACATGGGAATTTTACTTTTCAGCGGTTTAGGTGAACCGTCTACAACTGTAGTTTACAACCACTGAAAAAAATTAGATTTTAAGCGGATAATATTTTGATAAAATATTAGTTTATTTTGGAATTTGTTTAGTTACTAATTAAATTGGTTAATTTAATTCCCGCACCTGTCCCTGTCTATTCTTTTTTTTTATGAATAATTCCATAACACATTTTACATTGTAAGTGGTTTTGGATAGCTTTGATCTAAGAAATTGCAAATAAATGTTGATGAATGCTTCCAAAACGAACGTTACTATTTGAAAAATAAAAGACGAAATAATTTTTAATATGTAGACGACATGTTACGACAAAAAAATTCACATGTATTTATTAAGAACTTTTTAAAAAATTAAACGTTACCATTTGTATTCTTTCATTAAGTGTTGAGATTTTTTTAAGGTATTGTGCCTTAAGTTAAGATTTTCATTATATATTAAGTTCAAGAATTACTATGTGTTACCACAAATTAACAGTAAGACATTTAATTTTTTTTGTTACTAAAATTATTTATTTGAAGAAATCCTAGCAGTGCAATAACGCATATACTCAAATTCGATACAGTTAATGTTTTATATAATATATTTCATCTTACTTCATTGATTTACTTTGTGACTTTGGTACTTTTACGGAAAACTTTAAAACCTGAAAATTTAGAGAATATCGAACGCTGTAACTTAAGATTTCGTTATACTAAATGGACTACTTTATAAGTGAAAAGAGAAATTTCGTATTTTACTAAATATTCTTTTTTAAAGAATAAGTATTCAAATGAAGAATTATAAGCGTCTGGCTACTATTCCCTTGACTTCATGGTTATTATTATTTACGTTTATTCTAATTT
The DNA here is from genome assembly GCA_963932465.1 of Maratus speciosus. Taxonomy (NCBI): domain Eukaryota; kingdom Metazoa; phylum Arthropoda; class Arachnida; order Araneae; family Salticidae; genus Maratus; species Maratus speciosus. The sequence continues at coordinate 180,707,137 of OZ010788.1, read as the reverse complement.
TATGCATAGAATTTTGAAATTTTTATACTGCGAGAAAAATTTTGCGTCTAAAAAAAGGTTTCAAATTTTGTTACTAGAATATTTTGCAAAGAGAAGTAGTTTAAATCTAGAGTATCTTATGCAAATACAAAACGTGTAACGCGTCAAAATAAATTCATGTTAATAAAACTTCCCATTTAATAAATTTTGGTTTATTGAAATGTATAATATAATATGTATTTACATTTATTGCACGTATTTGAGAAAACATGCATACGTATATAGCTTGAATTTTAAAATCTACCCTATCTATATTATAAAGGACAAACATATCTGTGCGTAACGCATACGTCATTTTGTGAATGGCAACACTTTGAAATTTGAAATAAAATTTCGGTTTTGCAATTATATCTACGGCAAATTTTTAAACTTCTAAACATCGCACATTTTAAATTTTAACACCGTCGTATTAGGAAAAAAATGCTCTTTTAAATGCATTTTGCTTGAAAGCTGTATCTCAATTTATTTTTGAGATATTAATTTTTTTGTAGTTTTTAATACAAATTTTGTAATCGTGGCAACTGAAGTACTCCATTTATATTCAAAGTAAAGGGAAAATAGTCATGGTTTATTATTTTTATTGATTATATCCTTATTGATGCCATTTTCACATTACAAATAAAAGTAACTTTTTAATAATTTTTGAACAGAAAGTGATGTCAGACATTAAAAAAGAACACGCATTTTTCTTCATAAATCAGTTACATTTCAATATTTTTACATTACGCTGATACTGAGTTTGAGACGCTAGGAAAAATGATTCAGTGTGTAAAAATTATGTCGTATTTAAAACAATACGATCATTTATTTTGATAAAACTAAATATTTGACCGATACTAAATGGCCAATATGACAACTAAAGGCAAATTTCTGAATGTTTTTTTTTTTTTTTTCGCGGGTATTGAGATTAGAACTTAAAGTTCACATGGAAAGTTTTATCGGACAAACGTGACTTTAAGTTTGGAAATACATTCATTAATAACCTATTGCGCGTTAAAATACTTTCAAATTGTGAATTTGAGTGGTGCGTATGTAAATTATGAGAATGTGAAAATAACGTACAGTTTAGATTTTATGGGGGGATTTTATGATGTGACAAAGCGAAATACTTTTTACTGATTTTTCATCCCGTAAAAACAAACATAAGAGCCTCAATCGATAAATTCATCATAATTATTCATCTTGATTACGTATTCTAATAGAGGCTAATTTTTCAATAAATTAAGCAGCTGAAGTTTGTGGAAATAATATTTTGAAAATATTATTTGTTTTAAGAGTGAGACAATCAATGTTAGAGGAATTTTTTATTGTAATTATTTTTGTAGGTTTATTATAAATTCGATCTGAAGTTTCTTTCTAACATTTTAGTTCGTCGAATTTCGACCGGTTCCAACTCGTATATATAAAATCCTAATGAAACGGATATTGTGAAACGAATTTATGTAACGATTCTATGAAACGACTGATTAAACAACTGCTTAAGTTTCACGGCGATTTCTCCTAAAATACGGAATACTTTGCGATGAAATTAACATCAAAAATCCGTATTGATCTGCAGATCTCAAAACTGGTATTAGAATTTTTAAATTCCAATTAGTTTTCGAAATATTATTTTTTTTTTCTAATTTTATATACATTTCTCTAATGATGGCAACTCAAATTTTAATCATACCAGATTTTTTTTTTCAGATTTTACAAAAGGTTACTATTTTAAACTAATTTGGCAAGAAGTTTGTCCTCCCTTAAATGCATGCTAAGAAATGTATCATGTTACTTTTATTCACAATTCAATTTGTATTTCATTATCATTTTATTTAATACAAACTGAAACATTTAAAATAAATGGCTTTCACTTCTTTATTTTTTTTAAACGAAATGAAAGGAAAAATATTAGGCACATATGTCATATACGCACCGGGGTACCTAATTGGCGCCAAAATGGCATTATTTTAGTTTACATGGTAACCCGGCTATTGTTGTTTATTTAATAATAAATGTTTATTTACTTTATTTTTTTAATTACATAAAATGTTTTGTTCTATAGTTAATTATTTGTTTGGTTATTTTCCTTTACAAATAACAGAAAATAATTAAAAAAATACGGTACTATTTGGTTATTCCGTCGACCCATTTCGCCAAATTATATAAATCACCAAACCACTCGCCAAATTATACAAATTAACATAATCTTTATTTTAAATAACGAAAGAACAAAGAAAGTAGTACAACATTAATAAATATACAAATAAAACGTCAAAATAAAAATCACTTGATGACGTAAAGACGTGTAACTTGCTTAAAGTCAAGTGAAGGTGACATTTACGATCAACCATTATTGGCATTTAATCTTATAGTTTGATGATAGATTTTTGGCGACGGGATAACTAAGTAGTACCAAAATTACATATGTAACTGGTATTCAAAAACGAGATTTTCGCCAAATTTTCGTTAAAAAAATCACGCCAAACCCGGTGCGTATATGACATCTGGCCAACTATTAAATGATGTAACAAACGATGACATTTAATTTCAACTTCAAAGCAATGTTTTAATGTACCACTCGAAAAAAAAAATGCTAGCTGGCGAGTTGAATAATAGCTATTGGCGAGATTTGCACCGGGCTAGCGTAACAGTAACACGAATTCTTTGCGACCATGGAAAATTCTATGTAGTTTTATTCGAAAAAGAAATTTGACTTTTTAATCAAAACGGAAAACTTTCGGCAGAGATGTCATGTACGCACCCAAATTGGCGCGATTTTTTTCTGACGCCAATGTCATACACGCAACGGGTACTTAACTGGCGCCATAGTATCGTTATTTTGCTTGATTTGGTAAGCCGGATGATGTTGTTTATGCTGTTGATGTTTTCCCCAAATTAGTGTCGGAAAAAAATCGCGCCATTATGGGGCCGTATATGATATCTGGGCCAAATTTTCATATGAAAAGCGAAGGGATCAGAGCGTATTTATTTATGGCAGTTACATGACTTGGACTATTATAATATAGATGAAATGATGGCGATAGCATAATATTTGGTGACTTATCACCTGTACCTGACTAACATTAAAGTACCAAAATGGCACCAGGAATATAAAAAGCTAAGTGGTTCGCCCGAAACTGTTGATGATAGTCACATGATTTAGGCTATTGTTATAGAAATTGTTTTAAAATACCGGGAGACAAAGACTCTGTATACTTAATTCATTTTATTTTAGCTGCTTTTCAAATGTTTAACTGATCCTCTTTAATCAAACACGAAAACAACCATTGGATGTTTTAACAGCAACTGATTCAGCCTTAAATATTTGAAATAAAAAGAAATTGAATGGAAACCCGTTTACAGGGAAATCTGCACAGCTTTTTTCAGTATAATTTAATCTTCTATAATATTTTTAAACCGATCAGATTAGCGTGTTTTTAGATTCTGTGGTGCCTGAACGGTGGTTGGCGAGCGTATCTTGCAGGGTGCAGAGCCCCCTAGTATAATTATAAAGAGACAAGAAATTTCACTGCTAACAACATTCCATTAAAAAAAAGTATGATATACATATAATTTATATGAATCGACTTAGGAGTAACAAGCTCATAATGTATATTTACATCCCTTGCCAATGCAATAAATCTAAATAAAAACAATTTAGAAATTTAAACTTATTCATAATTATTAACACACCTTCGTGTAGCCTCGTCATCAGGTATTCTTCCTCAGGGAAAATCTCCTTTTAAAGTTGGAATTATGGATTCCCATTAAAGAGTGTTCAGTGTACAGTTAATACTTTCCCTACATGCAAACTACAAAGTATTAATCCCATTTTAAAATTCCCACTGCACTCGCTTTGTACATAAAAAGCCGTGGATAGTACGCTGCGTAATTGTAATATTTCCTATATTTAAGAAGTAAAATGCGAAAAGTATTGTAATCATATACCTTAGAAAATTGATAGAGTACAGTATAATGATTTTCAATTTGTTTTGTAATATTAAATTACGTTCGAATTTGTATTCTAGGTAAAATATATTTCAGTATTGTATTGAATTCGAAATATAATACTCAATACGTAACAGGTAAAAAGACTTTCCGTATTTGTAAATTTAAAAAGAAAAAAAATTATAATTCCACATTTTTATTGAAAAAAACATTAAACAAGATCGGGAATCTAATAACCTTACATTATTTTTATTCTTATTCATTTGATTATTGTTGATTCAGTCCCTTGCTTTATCCCCGTTGCTTAGTCCCCGTTCATTTTATTATATTTCGATATACATTTAAAAGTTCTGATCAATACATAGCAAAAACAGTGATATGTGAGAAAATATACTCTCATATATATTAGATATATACATTCATATATATTACTCATAGATATGGATTTAAATATATATTCAAACGATCCTTTTACAAGTAATCTATATTTTTCCTTTTTTTTGAACATGAATTTTCCATAACACTAATGAAGGAAATTCCAGACATAAAATTAATTACCACCAGCGAATGTGCAAATGTTCTGTTATATGTTAATTTTAGGTGTTTTCAAAAACATTGCATGCTTATGAAGAACAAGTGTTTACAAAATTAGTACTGAACGTATTTTCATTTGAAAAAAAAATATGATAAACATACATTTTTTTTCTTTTTAAATTTTTAGAAACATAACAATGCAAAAAATCGATATCCAAAATATAAAGAAGATTCTGATAAAGAATTTTCATAAAAGAGTAACTGGCTTATAAAACTCTGGCAATATCCCAAACGATAATGCCTTAGCAGTTTAAGAAGTATGCAGCGGATAAAAAACATCATTTATATTCATAACATTAGCTAGATGGACCGATAACTTTAAATGTTCAGAAAATGTACCGGATTTCAAAATTTATTATTTCTTTCATCCTTTTTGCAAAATATTTTGTAGTGGATTAAGCATAAAATTGTGAAAGTAATAAAATATGAGTTATTTTTAAAAAAGAGAGAAAAAGATGTTTTTGGATAAAAATAATAAATCAGTTTAAAAATATGCAGCATATATAAACAATAGGCAAAGATGAAAATTATATTTAAATGCAAATTTAATAAAATATATACTTCAAATAACTATAATAGTAAAAATAAAATAATGATTCAAGTTACGGAAAAGAAACAAGCTCAAAAATTAGATAAGCTAACATCTATTATTGTACACATGTATTTGAAAATGACAGAATGCTATATAAAGAAATATATAATATCAGATACATCGTTGACAATAAAAAAACAAAAACTAAAAAAGTGCGAGAAAATATTTAATTAATCTTTGTCCTTTATGGCATTTTGAAGAAGGAGTTTAAACTGTATCATATAGGAATAAAATACACACGACAAAGCAAACTGACTCAAAATAAAAAGTTCAATATTTATTGAATTTTTTTGAGAATTGTGTAATTTTTTTTAAATAATACTTACTGTAACATAATTTAAGATGTTTAGTGAAACATATAACAGCGAACTAATAAGAAAAAATTCTTTATAAATAATCTAATCTTCGGTTTTGAAGAGATAAATTTATCGTTTAGTTAGATCTATATACAGCTTCCCAGCTTTGAATTTGAATACATAGTTTACAGTTTTTAGTTTTCGTAGAGCAACATTTTTGCACTGCTATGCAAATTACAATTTATAAATTTCTACCTTCACGTACCTAACAGTTGGAAAATAATAATAATAATAAAGTCTCAAACAACGTTTTGACATTTATTATTATTGACCTTAAATAAATTATGATTTTTTTATGTAACTGTCATTAGTTAATAATGAAGTTATGGCTCAGTCTAAAATCTACTGAAGATAAATTCAGCAATTGTTTATTAATATGGAAGGCTGCATTATATGAGATAATAATTGTGTTTTGCTTTTCATATTGATTGACTTTCGATCAATTGACTATGGATTTTTTAAAAATTTACGTACAAATATTCAAATATGAAAAACGCAAATGAAATATATAATTAATGACAAAACATAAAGTGAAAAAAACGTATCAAATATAGAATATTCTATTCAATGTGTGGTTTATTTCCTGATTGCGAAATATAAAGTAAAGTAGATGCGTGATATAAATTTTGTAAAAAACATATAAGCGGAAATACATATTAAACAAATGTAGCTTAATAAATAAACTTGCAAAATGCTAAAAAATTAACGAAAACGCTTGCTGTATTTTATGAATGGTATAGCTCATCTACGCCTCGGAGAAATAAATGCATAACTGTTACTTTGGCAATAGCACAAGTGCATAAAATTTAACTTTCTGAAAACTTTAAAAGGTATATTTAATTTATAAATATAACGCTTCTCTAGATTTTTGAGGTGCTAATTCAAAGTATGATCTGATTTTTTTTTCTATATTGGTATACGTGTTATATTGGTATGGATAGCTTTTTTAACAAAATAATGTCAAAGGAAATAGAATAATTGGAGTAGAAAGTTTATACAAACATATAAACAAATGTACAGAACGCAATAAAATAGATTTCAATTTTTGGACTATTTTTGGAAAGAGTTTTTATTCTCTCATATTATTTATTTTGCCACTAAAGCTTGTGAAGAACCTTGGTGCTTTCTGACTAAATAAGTAGCCATATCACAGAAATAACAACAAAAAGAATTTACAATCAATTAGCAGTGGAACAGCTTAGAAACATAAATGTTCAAATTAAAGCTCAATGAGGAAAATAACAAGGGGGCGTTTCTGGTTCCAACAATTTCGCTTTGTTCTAAACCAAATATAATCAAGATGACTACTCTAATTTTATTCCTGGTATTAAACGAAGCTGCTGATTCGCGAATAGCTCTGGATGCTATTAGCTCCTACAATATCACTGGAGAAACTAAATAAATCACTTATAGAAAATGGCATTTATTTGAAGGGAATCGCGTGGATTCCAAATATGTTTTTAATCTGAAGTAAATGACGCGATGTTTTACCAAGTAGACAAATTTCTCAGGTGGAAACATTTTACACTGAGAACTTCACTGAACATCGGCGCGCGGTATTATCCAGATGTGTGTCCAAAAAGGAATAAAGCTCTGTTTTTAATCTCCTTAAATGGAAATATCTAATTCAATTTCGAAAATGCACAAGTCTAGCAGTGTATTTATAGTACCCCGATTACAACAAAAACCTCATTACAGATAATAGCATAAAATAACCGTGAAAATCAGAGTGGGGTAGATCGTACAAACTTCACGAAAATAAAGGAATACAACAGAATATACCGCTGTTTCACACACAAGTGTTTGAATCCGAACGGCAAACTCATACACAAGATGAACAATTCCTCTGACTCTATACAACCTTCATAAAAGATTAACTAGGTGCTACACAAAAAGCTGTGAAGTTTGTTTTGCCTCTTATGTGGTAATTGTGATTTTTATGCGACCTACAGAAGTATTCTGCAATTATTAAATAATCATCGTTATCTGAATGAGAATCAAGTGAGAAGAGGGGAGTGTGGGAACATCTTAAAAAAAAATAGCAAGTGTTTATGAATGGTGTGGAGCAAATCCTAAAGCTAATAGACTATTTCTGAACCAAATGGCTTATTTATTTTAAAAATTATAACCCCAAACATCATAAGAGCAAAAATCGGAGTAATTAGTGTGGGTTTCAGGCTCCCTCTTTTACACTGTTAAAGAAAATGTGCTAGCTCTCTTTTTACACGCTGTCCAATAATTTAGATCACAGTCGATTCCTCTACCGGCAGCGAAATCACACATTTGTATCTCCTGCCTTAGGACGGAGTTCCTGACGTTTAGATCAGACCTCTTGAGATATCCACGGGATGGCTGAGATAGATCTTGTTTGTTTTCTCCCTCCCTAGGGCGACTTTCTCGACCGAGGATAACAGAGGACAAGTGATCGGACGTCATGATCTCTGTCCTAAGCCAACGCTCAAAGAAACTGCAGCTTCATAGGCCGCTTCTTGAACTTTTAACAAAACATAACAAAAAATGTGTGGACTCATAATCTCGAAGTTTTACTCAAAAGTAGTCAAAGAACATTTTTCTGATAAAATGTGTATTTTTTTTTTTTGTTATTAATAAACTCACCACTTGTATAAGAAAAGTTATTTGGTGGATTACACAATCATGACTGGATATTTTTATGCAAAATAACAATAAGCAAAAAAAATTCATACAGCGACATCCCTAATATTATTAATACTAAATTCCTTAAAAGTGTAATATTATATGGCAAATATATAAAATCTTTATATTTCCTTTTCACATGTAATAAAAGTAAATTGACATTTCTAAATTAAAATTAATTTAGAGATTCGAAAATAATTTATATCATGCAGTACATGCCGCCTTCTAATATAAATGGTGCAAAAATTTCAGAATTTAATACGCATATATTCAAATATGTAGAATAACTAAAATTTTTATTCAATATTTTTTGTTTTGTATTTATTGAAATTTGGATACGGAATCCCAGTAGTTAGATTGTTATATAGTTAGTATGAAAAAACTGTAGTTTGTGCAAAAATGTTAGATGGTAGAATATTTTCATTGAAAACTAAAAATTGAGCACCATAATGTACAATACAAATAGCTAAAACTACGATTTTTGTAAAGTGTGTATCTAGTGAAATTTTCACCTAATAATATTATCCAGTATATATTTATATTTACGTGCATTGTAAATTTAGTTATTAATGCTATTGAAATTTAATGAATCTCATTCTAAAATTTCTCCAAAATATGAATCATTGTCTTATCATCATAACATTAAATAGCAAAATTTAAATTAAAATAACGGTAGTGTCAACTATAAATATATAAAGGTATATATAGATATTATACAGACATACATACAATAGATACAATAAACCCAACTGGAGTGAAAAATTAGACAGAGTCAGGAATCGAACCCGGCTCTGGCTAATTTTTCACTCCAGTTGGGTTTATTGTGTTTATTGTTTGTATGTCTGTATAATATTTATATATACCATTAACTGTTGAATGCAGGCGTTATTTATGTGTGTATGTGTGTTTTAATATATATTGTAGTATGAGTGTTTTATTATATAAATATATACTTCATTAAAATAAATTCTGAAAACCTTGGATGCATTTATAAAAATTCTAATCATATTTGGTTACATCTAACGTAATTTATAAGACTTATCTTATTATCTGAGTCAATAGTTTTAAGAATATAAATCATGATGTCAAAAAATTACATTTCTTTATCCGGAATTGCGGACATTTTCCATGAAAAAAATATCGCATAATAGCTTTGTCTCTTTCCGTCGCTTTATCGGAAATTCCAGCATCCCAATGCATACAAGCGACATGACCTTAATAATTCTCTTTTTGATTAACACAGAATGCGTTACATTTCAAATAAGGATGAATTAAGATAAGAGTTAATTAATTTCTATGAGATGGACAGATCAAAATGTATACGTTATTATTGTGAAAACCATATTAAGAGCAGTTTTTAACATTCAACTAGCTATTTTTATATTATATTATTAAAAAAATGACAAAAAAAGTCACAAGCAGATAATTCGAATTTTGTACTTCCACTAAGATATACAACACTATCGTATTGTTAGAAGCCAAACGCAATGGTTACTTTTAACGTTTTCCAATGCACTCTACAGGGTTAAAACGAATTCTAGTCACGCAAAAAATGATATGAAAAAACATGTTTGCATATTAAAAATTGAAAAAAACATCTGCAGATTTAATTTACATACCAGTCGGAATGAAATATATACACTGCTCAAAACAATTTGAGGAGCAAAAATGATTTTAACAAAATTACGCAAATATTTACACCGATAAGTAACATTAAATAAACCATCTATAATTTAATGCGTAGTAGAAAACATATAAAAAAAACTTCACAGGCGAATCAAAGTTTATGACGTCAACAGGTAGAAAAAAGAGTTATGTGTAGAAATCGGGATTTTGCAGAAACGTCTGTTTTGCTGTCTCAGTTGTAAAATTCAATTGCTCAGCTTCTGTTTTGTGAACAAGTGACTTGTAAATGTCACAACAATGTGGTTTAACGAAATCCATGACGTGGCGTGTTATCGGGACAGTTGAATCTGCGAAAACACAACGAAGTGTAGCGGACGCTGTTGGGGTCGCAAGAAGTGTCAATGCAAGGCTGTGGATTCGATTCTAAAACACATGGTATGGTAGACATCGACAAGGGTAGGGTCGGCAATGTGCTACCAGAGAAAGCGATGACCGATATATCCTGTTAATAGCTCGCCGAGACGAAACGGACAATGCTACTCTGCTGCAAACACAGTTGTTCTTGTCCACAGGACGATGGGTGTCCAGCCAAACAGTTCGAAATAGGCTTCATCAGGGTGGTCTCTATGCAAGTAAGCCAATGGTCTGTACTCCGTTGATCTCAAGTAACTGTGCGGCCCAAAAAAGGTGGGCAACTTAATATCGTGTTTTAAGCGACGTTGTTGGAGTCAAATTATGTTTACAGACAATTCCCCATTCCCTCTGGATGGGACATCTGATGTGTTTTGGCATGGAGAGAAAGAGGCACATAAAATAATGCCACATTCGTTCGTGAAAGATCCCATTACAGACGAGGTGGGTTGATGCTTTAAGCTGGAATGAGCATAGGTGGGCGTACGGGCCTGCATATAATTCGGAATGGCACTTTGACCGTCCGAAGTTATACAGACGAGATACTGAGACCTCATATCGTATTTTATGTTGCAGTAATTAGTGATTTCTTTTTTTCCATGCATGATAATGCCAGATCTCATACAGTTAATCTTGTGGAAAACATGCTTGAAGCTAAAACAATACAGCGTATGAAATGACCAGCATGCTCTCCTAACCTAATTCTGATCGAGCATGTTTGGGACATAATCAGACGACGCATAACTGCGAAGCTAAGGCCTCCTTTTACTGTCCACGACTTGGAGATTGCAATTCTTGAGCAATGGAACAGTATTCCCCAAAGTTTTATCGATAACTCATCGCATCCATAGAAAACGGGTGTGCAGCAATCTTAGCTGCCCGAGGAGACCACACGCCATATTAAAATTCTTGCATGATTTCTAAACAATACTTTCTTTTATCCTTTACCTTAAACCAAATTGTTACCCTAAACCATCTTTTCATGTTCTTTCCATCTTTTCAAACAACAAAAGCTCCCTTACATTTTTTTTTCATCTTTTATACTGTATTATGCATTTATACATGTGTACAATCCATTTCATGCCCAAGCATGGCTATGTTGTACTGTTCTTTTCACTTTTTTTCTTGCTCCCCTAATTTTTTTGAGCAGTGCATTTTATAGCAAAAAAAATTTAAATGTATTTATTAATCATATGTATTATGGTTCACTAATAAAATACGATTTAAAATACTCCCACAAACAGAAATTGACTACAGTGAAGTCGGGGGATCATGGAGGCCATGCTATCTTGCAACCTCGATTGAGCATTCTGTCTGCACCAAAAGTACTCAAAATGAATCGTTTTACTGGATTCACATAGTGTGGTTGTGCGCCATCCTGCATAAAGCTTATTACAGATGACACACATCTTTGATTTAATGCGGGATCGACTTTTTCACGAAAAAGGGTATGATTTCGCTCAGCAGTTAGAGCACGTTTTCAAACTCAATATGGGATACGATTCATCAAAGAAGAATGTGCCGACAATGAAAGATGAGGTGAAACCACAACAGACTGTCAACATGGCTGGATGCAGTGGCTTTGTCGTGTATTCACCAGTATTTGACGTCACGCATGTACAAATGTTCTGGTGTTGACATCCCCGTGTAGTGCAAAGTGCGCATCATCCGTACAGAAAACGATGAACAACCACTGAGGACAACCACTGAGGGTAATTTTCAATTCTTGCCATAGCCCACCCGGCAAATTATTCCCTCATAGCTGTGTCTCCCGGTTGTAACTTCTGCAGTGACTGCAATTTGTAGGGATAGAGATGCAAGTACCAGTGGAGGATACGTCGATTTGATGAGTGAGGCACATGCAATATCCTTCAAGCTTTTCGAACATTGCTACTCCCCGTGGTCAATTCCGCTGCTAAATCATTCATAGTGATTTCCACCGCAGTAATGCGGCCCTCCGCCATCAATGATCTTCCACTTCGTGGCCAGTTTCTTCTAACCATTTGGCAAGATTCAATAGTTAAGGATACGATATGTAGCCATTCTTCGGCTTCAGTCATTTTACCGTGCGAAATGTTTACAACGCAACAGTTGCTAATTCACTGTTCAAATAGAAGAACTTCACCAACAACGCTCGATCGGGTAATAAGAGCATTCTGAATGCGAATGAGAAATCCTCGTGTATCACGGTCTTTTATTGCAATATTAATTTGCATAATTCTGCTGAATCTATCGCATGTCAGCGCCATCTATAGATGACTTTTTAAACTAACATTTTCCTTTCTGCTAAGTAAAATCGGATTCCCTTGTGAGCCTTTTTTTGAATATCGCACTTCTTTATTAAAATTTCTTCCTTTTTAGAAGTTTTAACGAACTTTTGGCTCAACCGGTATATATATATATATATATATATATATATATATATATATATATATATATATATATACAATATCTTGAATTACATAAAAACTTTCCTTTAGAGATTTGTTAAAATATTTGTGATTAAACTTATTTAAATTTAAAAAGTGAAAAAAAAATTGTTAAAATTTGTGATACAACAATGTGAAAGTGCTGAAAAAGTGTAATAATCGATGTGATGAAAATATTTATGACATATCTCAGAAATTTTATTTTGTATTTCTAAATACATATTCTTTTCTCAAATAGAATTTAGAAATACCTCTTTTAAAGTTATATTTCAGTTTAAAAAAATCGGAAATTTTAGAATTTTTTAAAGACTGAAATGCTTAATTTGAAAAAAATTAATTAGGAAAAAATATAATAAAAGTTACACTGACTGTTCTGTTAGCGAAATCCGCGTTGAAAAACATTTAAAAATTATGTGATAATTTTTCACTGTTCATTTTCAGTGTGGAAATTTATATTTAGATGCATTTCAGATTAAATGTTTAAAAAGTACTCACAGTTCACTTTATTTTCATGTTACAAAAAAATAAACACATTTTTTTATGAGATACTGTAAATATCGTTATCAGTACTTTTAAAAATAGCGTTCGATTTATACATAGCCTTTTTTTTTTAAGAAAATGTACTGCATTTGTTATTTGAGATTTGAGATTTCTTAAAATCCCAAATTAATCCATTAACCCATTTATGCCTAGCGTTCCAGTTTTGGGACTCTTCAAATTTTAACTTTTTTTTAATGTTTTTCTTCGTTATAACATGAACATTCTATGAAATAAGTATGCATCTTTATCTGTTTCCGAAAGATGAAAGCATAAGATGGATATTTATTTGCTTAAATGAAGGCTTTTTTTCGGAGTTTACAAATTTTTCATTTTTCAAGATAGCGAAATGTAAAAAGTAAGCTTATTTGTGTTTTTTCCACGAAAGATCCAAATAAATAAGTCATTATCTTAGCTTGTAGACTTCTTTAAAATATGTATATTTTTAAATTGTAAAATTATATAGTAAAGTCTATTTTTTATGCGTTTTTGTAACTTGTGAAATATAGGGCACTAGGCACGAATGGACGCATATATTTAATACTCATTTAGGGGACAGTTATTTATATAAAGGCCTATTCAAGATGATTATGAAATAAATTATTTTTAAACCTCAAATATGATTATTCTTAGTGCATTATTACTAATATTTATAATGTTATTAGTCTTTGTAAAGAAATAAATATATTTTTTTTACTACTTCATAAAATGGCTAATATGGTATATAATATACAATTTAAAAGTTTATTTAATATAAATTTAGACAAAACATATAATTATGCATATTATACTATTACAAATATCATGCATATTCCCATATTTAGTACGTTTACATTTTATCAATTAAATACAAAAATATTTTAGCGTAATTTCTTTTAGTATTTTTGCAGTTAATTTTGCAACATTTTAACGGGAATTTACCAACAAATTTGAGAAAACAAAAATTCAGGCACAAATGAGTTAACAAAGAGTTAAATTTTTGGATGAAATACGAAGATTTTATATAAAATATATCTTGATGTCGTCACATCGCAGTGATTTCTTTTATTACAACAATATATTTTTAATACATATATATATATATTAAACGCAAACGGGCTTGTTCCTGAAAAAAACAGAACTAGGTTCTGGATATACTGAATGACATCTCTGCTTATCTAAAAACAAAAAACAAGTGTATCAAAAGTTTTTCAAATAAAAAAAATGCAGAAAATCAAATCCCACTCATCTGAAAAATAAATTAGTGACGGTTTGCTCGTCACTGGTCAATAAAGTGCTAAAACATACTAGTTTAAAAATACCATAGCAAATATTAGTTAAATAGCTAACAATGGCTTATTTAATCGGGACTAGGTTTTTGTGACAAGCTCTCGATATCCAACACATCTTAAATGCATTTCTTAATTTGCTAGAACTATTAATGAATTTCGTGCGACATTAAAAGCCTATATCCCTCGAGCAGATAATCGGCCGTCAAAAATTCAACCAATCAAAAATTCAGCGACATTAAAAACGTCACAAAATATCGTTGAAATTTACAAACATAAATTTGACGGGTTAAGACTGCATATTTCATTAGTTCCAGTTTCCTGTGGTTACATTAAAAAAAATTAAGAATAGATTAAGTGAATTAATGATAGAATTAAAAATACGTCATAATTCAACATAACTAAAAAAAAATATTCCAAATAATATGCCATTCGATATAGATAAATTCTTGAGAAAGAATCTAATGCACATTATAAAAGACGCAATTTTGAAACAACTTGAAAATGAATATATATATATTTTTTAATAAAGCATCTTGAGAATATGTTAAGTCTAATAGACGTACATATTTTTTCATTTTAACAGATTTTTTTCTTTTTTTATATAAGTGGCATTTACACTTTTTTAATGCATTACATAAAAATGTATATTATCATTATCTGTGTGCCTTTTTTTACCTTTTAATCAGTGTTGCCAGATTGGGGACTTTTTTAATTCAGATTATTTGAATGTCACCACTTTTTTAAAATAGTATAATTCGCCTATTTTTTAGAATTTTTAAACTATTTTTAAATAGTGCGAATATTTCTATTTCAAAAAAGCGGTGACAATCAACAATCTGGGGACACAAAAGTCCCCCATCTGGCAACACTGCTTTTAATTTGAATTTCTCGCCTTTAATTTGAATTTTATTTCGAAGTTATTTTAATAAGGGAATCTTTGTAACCTTAAGCCAAAACTTTCTTGACTGCAGAACATTTATCCCGTCATACATTGTTATTATTGAAATGGTATAGGTATCAAACTTTCATATAAGCTTCAACAGTTATTCTCCAACTAATCTAATGCAATTTATTTCCAAGTTTCCACATAATCTCGAAAGATTATATCGCTTTTATTTAATGTAACCAGCAGAATTACAGAAACGTATCCCAATTGTAATTGAAAATGAATTTTAGGTGTTTATCGAATGTTAAAAGCAATTTATATTCATTGTATTAAAATATTAATGTGGAGAAATTAGATAATAAATGTTTGACATGCTTTAGCATTGACATTTGTTGGCGTGTTTTCGCCAAAACTGTAATTTAATAGGTAATTAGCAATAGTTTATCTTTCAATGTCTATTTTGTAAGGATTGAATGCATTTTTATGTTAAGTTGCAAATATAACAAAATGGGAAAATAAGTAAATGTTATTCATATATACGACGGTGTATCAATATGAGTATTCAATAATTTTTTTTCCTCACATACAAATAATTGTGTGAAATTTATGAAATTGCTACATTTTTTAGTCCTTTTCCATATAGTCACCGTGCACAGTAACACATTTCTGCAAACGGTATTTCCATGAGAGGGGGAAGATGTATTTCAGGAGGCGCGATAGTAGACCCAAACGCGTGTCATTTTTCTAACTTTTGCCGACTCAAACTTGTGACATGTTTTTTAAAATATCTCACTGTAAACTGAAATGTCTGAAATTCAGACATTTAAGTGTCTGAAACGCAGTGTTCAATTTTCAGACGTTTTAAAATGTCTTAAAATTTTCAGACACTTCTTGCGTCTTAATTTCAGACACTTAAGTGTCTGAAACACGAGTGTTCAATTTTAAGACGTTTTAAAGTGTCTTAAATTTTTCAGACACTTCTTACGTCTGAATTTCAGACATTTCAAATGTCTTAATTGCGGCCATCTTTGAGCCTTTTTTTTAGCCAATATGAAGCCATCTTTAACCATTTTCTTTCTAAACCATATACGCAGCCATGTTTGACCACATTGAATCATTTTTTATAAATGGGAATATTTTGTTACCATACAGCAGAGCTGATTGCAGCGTGGGAAAACTGGGATGCTTCTCTGCCCCCTGATTTTAGGGTACCCCAAATTGGGTATAAAATTTTCATAAAGCTGATATTTTAAATCAGTTTTGACCTTATGAGGATTGTAATCAGTATTTTGTAGTTTTAAAATAGGATAATGTATATATATTTTTTTTTCACCAAATATGTATTTATGTGTTACCATATATGCCCTACGGCATCAAAAATGTTTATTACTTTTAGTGAGAACTTCAAATTGCTTCTAGTCCAAAGACCTAGTATTCATTCACCCCCTCCCCCCATTGCCTTCATATACTGTTACAAAAAAAAAAAAAAAAATAAGCCTATTCGATGCCGTCAAATACATATTTGGATAAATATATCATTTTCTTTAGCCTAATCATGTTCTAAAAGTGCAAAATATTTATTAAAATAAGTGTAAGATCAAAACGAATTTAAAATATCAGCTTTATGGAAATTTCGTACCAAATTTAGGGGCCCTTAAAGCTAAAGGCCCATAGAAACAGCCCAGTTTGCTCATGCTGCAATCAGCTCTGCTTTATGGTAACAAATTACTCCCAAATATAAAAAATGATTCACTCCTTCAGAAAGAATCCCATCCCTGCTTTGTTGTGCAATTTTTTCCCATTTAAATAAGATATTCCCAGTAAATTAGTTTAAGCATTTTTATTTCTGTGTTAAATAAAATCTAACACTGGATCCCCCCAAATTTACAGTATATGAGTATTATATTGTAATATTTATTAATCAATATTTATTATTAACCAATATTATTAATTTCTAGAGTAGAATAAGGTTAAAAACAAAATATATTTTTCTTAATACAGTAAAACCTCTCAATAGCGGGCACCTCGGAACCGTGGAATTTGTCCGACGTTCGGAGGTGTCTGCTTTTCTGAGATATAAGTGTATAAAAATTTTGCATATTTTCAATAAAAAAATGTGTTTCCTAAATAGTGGTGTCCTTTATTTAGGATTGTCCGTTATGGAGATTTTACTGCAAAGCCTTCATACGAACAGTTGTCTTTAGCGAACATTCACCTTTATCAATATACAGTAAAACCTCCCTAAAGCGACCACTTCCGTTCCAATAAAAATTGGTTGCTCCGAAAGGTGGTCTCTTAATGGAGGTCATGTTAAAATCTAGAATTTAATTGTTGAAAAAATGTAACAATTGATGTTACTAAAATTATATTTTTCAAATTAAGAAAACATATGAAAATTTAAGTATCAAAACAAAAGTTAATTACATAAGTTAATTACTGCAGAGTTTAAAAAATGAATACATTGATGTTTGCTTTGCTTTTATGGTTTATCTAATATAAATTTTATTCCCAAGTCCTTTCGAAATTCAATAAGTAAATGCATTTCTTTTTTTTTTGTCTGGAACGAATTTTGACGATTTCATTACTTTATCTATTACTTTGAGAGTTTCCTGACAGAATAGGGCAGGGGAGTTTATGGACCGTCATCCTTAATGTGTCATCAGAGTTAAATTCATCGCCTAAAATGGAACAAAGGGGTTTAAACACTTAAAAGTTACCGCAATAAATAAAAATTCTAAACTTAGTTTAGAAGTTTGATAAATAATGCGCTCTCCGGAATTATTATTCTAATAAAACCTTTTTCAAGCGACCCGGAAAAAAAGGAATTTGTTTCATTTTCTTCAAAGAAATGGGTCCCTTATGGATGGAGTTCAACTGGGGTGGTCTCTGAATAGAGGTAAAATTAGTATTGAGCCTATGGGAATAAATTTCGTACCATGAAAAAATGGTCGTTCAGGGGGTGGTCGCTTAATGGAGGTGGTCGCAGAGGGAGGTTTCACTGTATATATATTTACCTCATAAAAGCTAACACAATCTAATAGCAGACAGATTCAGCGTTCTGAAGGTGCCCGCGATTAAGAGTTTTTACTATATTTAAAATTTTTTGTACTTAACTTTTAATCTTATTCTACTTTTTAGTTCAAAATACTGATTATAACCAATATACAATGTCGAAACCCATTTAACGTAAAAGCTTTAAAAAAATTGCATATCGAATTTGGGGCAACAAAAATCGTAGGTGGTGGGGGGCGGGGGGGGGGGACATGTCAAAGTTTACCCTTGCTTTAATCAAGTCCTTCTAGAAAAATTCCAACTCTGCATTGTGATTCAGTAAATATAGAATAATTCAGCTTTAAGTACAAAATCTAGTTATGCTTAAGTACATATAGTATAAAATTCTATCTTTTTACTGATATTCATTTTAAATTTCAGATTTCTTTTTTACTAAAAATAATCAAAAAATCAATATTATAATTGATTTCAAATGAAATATAGCTGTATATATTTACCGTATTATTATGTTAACAGCACATAATTACATGAATTTAAGAATTTACAAATAATCATTATGACTAATACAGAGATAAGCCGAGAACATTTTCTAAATCGTTAAATAAGAAGATTTATTCAAGACGCCAACAAAATTTTCTCCGCTTTACGTCTACAGATTTCAGACGATTTCTGATGAGTCTTCAAATTGTGGTGTGAATCACCGGGCTTGAAAATGAAAACATCTGAAGTTGACTACTTTCAGTATAGGAAGTAGAATATTTCTGAAATGCTCGGAAACAACAAAAGTAATATAGCAGAAGGAAAAAACAGATTTCATGACCGGATTTGAGTTTTATCAGTCAAAACAGTTTAATCTAATAAATGAAGACAAGTAATTCGCTGTATGTATGGGGGAATTAATGATATGGGTAAATGGAAGGATTTTCGAACTATATTCTTTTAAATAACTTAAAATTTATCACGGTGTATAAAAACTGAGACGCAAGAAAACGTCATCAGACATGAAAAGCATACATAATAAATAAAAATTAAATAAGGATGTTTACTATAAAGAGTTGGGAATTTCAGTACATATCACATATTAAACCTATGGGAAATGTAAAACCGATGTGAACGTTACAAATGCTGTCGCATTAAATGCTTATAAAAATATTGTATACATAAATAAAACCCATATAAAAGGTACTCCTGTGTAATAATTACGCTCAGAAAACGCTGTTAAGATAGCCTTGATGGTAATAAAGAAATTATGAGCCGATCAACAGGTGCTGTCACTGCTATTTTTAAAGTAATGGCGTGCGAGTAGACAGAAAAAGAAGGCTTAGGATGGTGTATCTCAATAGATTCAGTAACAACTAATATACCATGCAGACTTGCCAAAACTTATTTTAAGGATAACATAGGATGTAAAATAATACAGAAACATGATTGCAGATGATTTGAATCGTAGAAATTTAAATATTAGCAAGATAAAATTTTAACATGGAAATCCCATAGGCAAAATGCTTTAAACAAATTTTGGCATAACTCAGGAACTAATAAAGCTATAGACTCGTGTGAGGTCTCTATTTAAAGAGAAAACATTCGCAGAGAGTTTTCAATACATAGTTAAGGGTCCACTTACCTGAAAAAGCTGTGATTATTCCAAAATCACATCCGCCCAGGCGACGTCCGGATTGGAGGCTACGTTAGTATCCGTGAGTTCAGCAGATCACATTGATATTTAAAAAAGAATTTCCCTTTGCACATCCGGCTAGCTCTGTTAAAAGAATGGAATATTTCCATCCTAAAAACATAGCCCGCCAGACAACAGTTCTCTTTACCTGCTTTGACGAGACGAAGAACACTATATTATTGTTATTGCTTGACACCTTTCATTAATATGGAATATCACTATGTCGATACGGATTAAATCCTGGAACTTCACATTCCGCAAAAACCGAATCAAGTCAAAATAAATTATTAGTTAAAATGTACGCGTAGATAAAACAAACGCTCAGTTTGAATTACAAACGAACATCCAATTCGAACGAAAGGCATCTAAAACGCATGCGCAACTAGAGTGCCCCCTGGTGGTTAATGCGGAACGGAGTTACAAAGTGTCTTAAAAGTAGACACTTGCAGATTTTTTAGACACCTTTCTCAGTTTGTTTACACCATGATCATAGTAAGACACTTATATGTTTTAAATTAAGACATCTATCATGACTGAATTTTCAGATTCAGATACTTAAGTGTCTGAAATACCTTTTCAGTCACATATGTGTCTTAATTTAAGACGCCTCTATTTGCAGTGCTGTGACCACTTATTCATGCTATGCACCTCGCGAGCCCCTCCCCCCAAATTTGCCCCCGGGTTGCATGAATGATGCCCGCAAAATTTCGAAAAGTACCCCCGGGAGGCCAATTTTGTGGTCTGTCAAAAAATCTGTGTAATATAGATGAAAAGTGTTTATGAATTCGGTTTGTCTGTCTATCTATGTTCTAACTCGCGTAAGTATACACAGATTTTCATGAAATTGATCGATTAATTTATGTTTATCATGAGATGTTTGGTATTGAATATGATGTGTGCAATAATAGTAGTATTTTAAATGAGAAAAAAAATCGTTTGCAGAGTATTTTAATGACATTATGCTGTTTCAGATGTATTGAAATGATTTTAATCACTGAATTAAATCTCAAAACGATTACTATAGAAAGAACATTCATAGTATTTATCGTCCATTTACAGGAACACAAAAAAGGAATCGGTTACAGTACTGTCTTTGAAAAATAATTACTAGAACTGCCTTTTCAATTTCGGTATGTGCTTTTATTTTTAACTAATTTTTTGCATGGAACTCGTTGTGCATAAATTCTATACCCCATATACACATCTGCACAAAGCAATTCATGTACAGTCGTGGGGAAAAAAAGTAAACACCGCCTACTAACTCCACAACAAATTATCGTAGATAAAAGTGACTGGTACCGAACGATTGGAAATAAAGTCTACTTTTAAATGAAGTATACAAAATTTGCTTAGGGGGCCATCAACATATTAAAACGAATCCAAACTGCATTTTTTTCAAAAGCAATACCCAATTTTAACGAGATATTTCAAATCTTTGGTTCAAACTATGCCTAGACACCAAATTTCAAATTATTTGAATGATAAGTTTTTGAATTATAAACATTCAAAATTTAGTGCCTCTAATGTTAAATTACATTTTGATATTTTTATTTATAGCTTCTGAAATTATGATCCTAATGTTTTAATTTTTTGTGTAGCAATAATACTAATATACCCAAACATAAATACGTTGAATTTGCAATTTTTATAATTTTCTGATATGAATTATGAAACATGAAATTAATATAAAAAAATTATAAATTGCAACCTAAAATTTTTTTGATGGATTCAGATTTATTAAGTCCTGCTTTATGGAAATCAAAATTTCACATTTTTCTTCCAAGTAGTTTTCAAATTCTGCTTAAAAAACGACAAAATGGTGGTTTAAGGGGCTGTCTATGATAGAAGTGATTAAATATTTTGAAATATCTTATGCTATCCTGTAATCTAACAGGCTTAATTGACTCCTTAAGGTGCCTTGATCAAGAAGTAGATCTCTCGATTAACAATCGAGTACGGAACTTCAATTTGGATACAGCCCTTAAAATACGCTTGTTTTAAAACAATTAATTTTTCGGAAACTTATGGTACGAATTGCATAAAAATTTGTTTTTAGACTGATTGAAGGGTGTAGAGTTCCTTTATGCTGTCAGAATTGTGTACTGCTATTGAAAAAAAACAAAATTATGGTTCGTTTTAATATGTAGATGGCCCCCTAAGCAAATTTTATATACATCATTTAAAAGTAGACTTTATTTCCAATCGTTCGGTACCAGTCACTTTTGTCTACGATAATTTGTTGTGGAGTTAGTAGGTGGTGTTTACTGTTTTTTTTTTTTTTTTCCACGACTGTACCATTCTCCTTATTAGCGAAAATAGTTGAAGTGAATTTTCAACTGTGGTATGTATTTCCTAACTGCGTTAAACTTTTCTATGGACGTATTTTATAGATACAAATCCATATATAATATACAGATCTACTCAAAGAATTCGGATAATTTTCCGACTGTGAATAAAAGTTGCTGAAATCGGGTTTTCAAATGTGTTAATGTTTTTCGAAATGCAGTTTTTTACATTATTCTGAATGTGTTCGAAAGTGTTTCATAATCTGTGCTTGAGGCATGTTTTTAATTTTCTGGTTTTACATTGTGCTCATTTCGTCCTTTTTTGAATTTTTATTTTATCGAGTTATGAGTTATATGAGTTAAACATTTCTACATTTTATCTATACAGCGTTCACTTGTAACTCAGCTATCATTCAATTACTTATTGATCATTTAGTATTTGACAAATTTACCTATTATATTTTTTATGGTTTTTTCTGCAACATTTTCTGAAAACTAAATGTTGTAGATTTTTTTTATAAACGTTCTGTTCATAAAAAAAAAAAAAAAAAAAAAAAAAAAAAAAAAAAAAAAAAAGATAAACGTTTCTAAGCATGGAGGCTGTTTTCTCATGTTTTATTACTAGATTTCTACATTTGTATAACATTTTTTCTTAAATTAATAATAAAAAAATATTAATAAGAGACAATTAAAATGTTTCGTATGTTGTTTTAATTAATTCAAAATTTAGCAATTGCAATATTTAGCAGTTTATTCTAATATTATCTATGTTATAAAGAACAAACGTCTTCATAAGTAACGCTGACGACATTTTGACGGTGGCAATAGATGACGATTAAATTTAACATTTATTGACTTTTATTGCATTTTTTAAAACTTCTAAATACCTCACATTTTCAGTTTTTAGACCGTCGAATACGGAAAAATAGGTACATTCAAATTAAATTTGTTTGAAAATTGTATCGCAATTTATTTGAAAACTGCATCACAATTTACTCAATTTTATTCATTTAAATTAATTTTCAAGAATCATTTTTTTTTTTCAAATCTATATCTATCGCATGAAGGCAATTACGAAAGATAAATCCGTTTGAATTTAAATAATTATATAAAAAAAAATAACAATATAGGAGGCTCATCATTTAAATCCGGCTCATATTCCATAGCGAAATTAAATCATTCGTCAATCATTCAATAAAACATTAAATATAAATAAAACACAAATTTGAGATATGTAATCGAATTTAACGCTTGATCTACTGGTATGAACAGAATCAAGAAGGTGATTGTAAACAGCGATCTTTGCAGATTTCTACGGATGTTAACTCCTGACGTGAGGCCAATGTGAGGAATTATCGTTTTGAATATGTTTCAAGGCTTTTTTTGAACGCATTATTGTCATTTTTAATGTAAATATGATTTTTAGTACTGTTAGGGGACATTCTAAAAATATAGATTAAATGTATAAAATCTATTAAAGTTATCAAAAAGAATTAAAACTGTAGTCGCTTTTGCACCACAATCTTTGATATTATTTGCTGATGTGTTTTTCCAATAATTTTTTATTAACTGCAGTTATTGTTATCGAATAACGTGTTTTAACCCTGTCGAGGGCGGTGTCCTTAAAAAAGGACACCTGATTTTAATTCCAAAACTGACAAACGTCACCAAGAATATTTAATTAAAAATTTCCTTTTATAACTTAGTTAAAAATGAGCAAATTCGTATTTTCTAATTCATTTTTTTATATAAATTCTGCTGTCAGTCCATTTTTCCATCAGTTTATAAAGAGAAATATTTCGCACGGGAATGGGTTAACAATATACAAGTGTAATATGTCAAAAACCGCTTGCAGAACCTTTCGGAAATACCTCATTGATCGCTGTACCTTCCGAATATGAAGTAAAAAAAAAGATGTTAACATCAGAAATTAATATATATGATTTTTTTTTACCTATTTTCTGTAATCCGAAAAGCCCGGGATTATTCCCTTGTAACCTTAAAAGGAAATAAAAATGCTAAAAATGATTTAAAAAATTAATAAATAGCGAACAACAGTACCAACATTAAAACAACCAAAAACTCACTTTTGCAACAATAATTATTAATGGGCTTTAAAAGATGATTCATTTCTTAATTTATTTCTGAAAAATAAATGAAAATATTGAAACAAGTTTTAAAAATTTCAAATAAAATAATTGCGCGATGAGCATGAAAGTTTTGAAAGATATATTATAGAAAGGTATTTTAGATTAATTTAGGGTTTTAAAGTTTTGCGACTGTTTTAAAATTTAGATTTGTAAAAGTTCATCTTGTTGAAGCCTAAAGTATTGATGCGAGTAAAAAAGTCCAACGGAAAAATAATAAAAGATTTTTTTTTTAATTCAGTTATTAAAACAATGATCTGAGAGGAAATATTTTCTCCAGATAATGAAAGAAAAATAAAGTCAATTCTATTTGACTTTTCATTTTACAGAGTGAAAAGACTTATTCGGAAACGAGCGAAATTATTTCATTTTAAATGAAAATGATTAAAAGAATTAAATAGTTTCATTGGATTAGTTATGTCTTTTGTTAAGTTACTAAAAAAAAAATAATAATAATTCCTAAATATGACTTTCAAAACATAAAAAAAAAGAAATAGAACATAAATTTTTGTAAATTTAAATTCTCAGAAAAAAATAAATAAAAGAACTGATAACCTAAGACTATGAAAGACATTGAAGGAAAATAATTGCATTGTATTTGATTTATTAACTCTAAGAACTTTCTATGAACAAGTTTTATGATAATCTGAATAAGGCCGAAAAATATGTTGCTTTACTTTCTATTCGCTAAAGAATGTAATATACAGCTCATATTCAAAATATTATAATAATTGAGAAAAAGTAATAAGAAAAAAAATTTTTTCTTTTTTTTTTAAACCAAGTAAATGCAATTAAATTTCTTATAAATTAAATCTGGAATGTTTAGATAAGATTTTAACATTTGCAATATGAAATACAGTACAATAAATTAGGTATACAGCTTTCTGAAACACATCAAAATATTAGAATAAAATTTAGATTGGTTCAAAACATTAGAATATTTTATTTTACGCAACAATATTACCTTATGAATATGATGTAAATGGTAGTTAATATTTTGTAGCTCCCCTTTAGCTTTCATAACAGCGTACAATCGATCTTACATACTACATAAAGAGTGTTTACAAACATTCCTATCAGTTTTAGACCAAATAGACTTTATACGTGTGACTAACTGAGTTTTACTTGAAAGAGGATTTTCTTGGAGTTTTTTCTTCATTATACACCATAAGTTTTCGATGGGATTAAGGTCTGGTGAGTTTGGTGGCCAAAAAAGTACCTTAATGTTGCGTTGGCGGAAGCAATTCTTAGTTGACACCGAGGTATATGGTGACGCTAAATCTTGTTGAAAGATGAAATCATCTTGAAATAAGTCTTTTGATGAAGGAATCATGCAATACTCCAAAATTTCTTGATATATCTGAGAGTTAACCTCTTCGTAGACGATGCATAACTTTCCAGGTCCTTCTGCACTCATACAACCCCAAACCATGACACTAGCAGCAAATTTTACGGAACGTATAAGGCATTTTTTATCAAATGCTTCTTGCTTCATTCTCCAAACTCGAATACATTGATTACCATATGAAACACAAAAACTACTTTCATCACTAAGTAACATATTTTTCTAATCCTCTTAGCTCCATAAATGTCCTGATTTACACCAATTCAATCTTATACGCTTTTGTTTTGTAGTCATGAGAGGTTTTGTTTTCGGTACACGAGATTCAAAGTTAAATTTAAGTAGACGTCTTAATGTTGTCGATGTAGAAACTTCAACTCCTTCTTCTTTTCATTTTTGGTGAAAGAATCGCACACTTTTACAACGGTTTTTCTTAACTATACGCTTCAGTTTCTGGTCATCTCTAGCAGATGTTTTTTGTTTTCGGCCACCATTTCGGCGATTATTTTGAAATTTTCTACTCTTTTAATATTGTGTTAGTATTTTACTAACGCTTGATTGTGAACAATGTAAATAATTCTCTATATAACATTGATTTTTACTGTGTCGATACAAATCAACCATACGAAGTTTAATAGATTTTGGAATATCACTCACACGACCCATTTTAAGTCGAAAAAGCAAACAAATTTCAAAAAGAATAGTGATTTTAAATAAAATCCATCGAATAATCAATGATGCCAGCAGTTATGAATTGGTGACAATTAAAGGAGAATTAATGTGAAATATTCTAATATTTTGAACCACTTTAATAAATATTGTAACATTTTGACTTTTCTAAATAATTTTTTTTTTCAATTAATCTTTTGGAAAATGATATTAATTTTAAGATAATAAGTAAGTTTAATCAACAATAAATTCTTAATAAAAATATCGTTTGCATATTTGCGTTAAAAGACATTAAATTACCAAAAGATATTTTCAATTTGTAAAAAAAAGTAATTATTCTAATTTTTTGAATATGAGCTGTAAAAGGTGAAGCATCCTAGTTGCAAAGACAAATAATGTATACTGATAATTATTTTGAAAACAAACAAGAGTATAATAAATAACAAAACTTTGTATAAACCACCATAAAAAAGAATTAAAAACAAAAGAAAGGTGTCTAATTGTTACTTATATTTTATAAAAAAAATGTACATTTCTTAAATAATTATTAGAAATTGTAAAAAAAATTAATGACTAAATGTTGTTATTTTTTTAGAATTTATCTAAATCGAATTCTTTACCTATGTTTTGACCAAAATGGACTTTCAATAACATAAAGAATATTGTTCCAAATTTATAAAATTATTTTAAGCACTATTGGTAAAATTTATTAAACAGATTTAAAAAATTAGCGGCTAAGTTTATATGTTATAAACAGAAGAAAGATAGATAACACCTTGATTTTAACAAGCAAAAAAAAAAAAAAAAAAAAATTATTGACAAAATATATTTTTTGTGTATTTAAATTTAACGTGATTATCGTCTATATGTATATTATAAAAGACAAACATTTCTGTGCGTAACGCATACGTCATTTTGCGAATGGCAACACTTTGAAATTTGAAATGAAATTTTTGTTTTGCAATTTTTGCTACTGCAAATTTTTAAACTTCTAAATATCGCACATTTAAAATTTTTACACCGTCGTACAGAGAAAAAAATGTGCTTTTAAATGTAATTTGTTTGAAAGCTGTATCTCAAATTATTTTTGAGATATTATTTTTTTGTATTTTTTAATAAGAATTTTGTAATCGTGGCAACTGAAGTACTCCATTTATATTGAAAGTAAAGGGAAAATAGTAGATTACTGTATCTTTTTATTGCCATTTTCTCAAAAAAATTAAATTAAAATACGTGCTATGTCAAGAATATTCTCTGTTATTTAATCAGGTGAATTTTGTTTTTATTTTTTTTTATTTATCAATTTAATAAATTATAGTTTATTACAAACTTTCTTTACAAACGATACAAAGCTAAATGAATGCGATTTTATTATTCCGTGTATAATAACATTTTCAGAATTTTGAAAAAATATACATGATGGATTTCTGATAAAACATGGAAATATTATTGCTTTTTTCTGTGTTTTTCCCCGATAATGACGTCAAATACATATTTTTCTACAAATGTTGTTTAAGACTGAATCGTAAAATTGGAAAACTTTAGCGGATGAAAAGGACGTGATTTGATAAAACAAGCGTGTTTCAATTCTTAAAACAGAAATATGTTTTATTGAAGTGCGTTATATTCTCCTTAACTGCTTTGAAATTTTTCACAGGTGAAAAGGCTTCACTTTTGAAAATAATGTAATAGAAATCACACGCTGATAAACAATGTTTTACAAAAATTTAGATTGTATTTATAGAAAAGCAGTGACATACAGTGTGCATGCTCATATTGGAAGTCTTTGTCCAAAAAATAGTAATTTATATTACAAAACGTGATGATTCTGTCCTGGATGAATTCGCTTTGCCGAGTTAGACAAGCAAATAAGGAAGATCTCGGGAATAATTCGAGGTTTAAAATAATATCAGGTTACCAAAGTTTTTGTACGAAATTATTCCCACTAATAAAATTTTATTGCTATTCTTTAAGATATTCTATTAAAATTTTATCAAAATACCATAATTTGCTTAAGTTATTTTTCATAATTTTATATAATCAATCTACATTTAAAACACAAGGCTGTTTTATAGTCATCAGACCTGAGCTTTTTGCAGAACCAATTTTACTATATATATATATATATTTTAACTGAAAGCTGTTCATTTGTAGATGTACCTGCAGTAGCTGTATTTTTTAAAATATGCGCATTTTTATATTTTAATTTTAATAGTAATTTATCAAATTTCTTCAAAATGGTTGTAATTAGATAGATTTTCTTATTACAGAGAAAAGAGAAATAATGATGTTTATTCATCTTTATTCATGCCATTTTCTGATAAAAATTAAAAATTGCTGTATTAGGTTTAGTGGCGCAAGACGAAAAATGATGTACTGCTCTTGAAAACAAGCATTTTTTCTCATAAAGTTAACATATATTTTTTTTCCTTTGGCATGTGTACTGATACTAAGTTTCAGACACTAGATGAAATGCTTAAGTAAGTGAAAATGACGTCATATTTAAAATAAAACGATAATTTTCTTAGATAAAGCTAAAATTTTTACACAAATGCACCTACAATCATAAATCAGTCAATTTTGACTCTCCAGTACTAAGATTAGAATCTCAAGTTAGGAGTGCAGCTGTTCACATGCAAAGATGTCGCTGACAATCGTGACTTCAAGTTTTGAGTTAAAATGATTTTTAAATGATCAAATTGAAATACCATTAAAAAAAAAAAAAGAAAAAAAAAAGAAAAAAAAAAGTGAAAACGGACATGAGAAATGCGTATGTAAATTTTGTGAAGGTGAAAATGATGTCGGGTTTAGATTTCATGCGGAAAAAGAATTCTATGATCATGTCAAAGTGGAATAAATTTTGCTGTTTTTCATTCCGGAATGCCAAGAATAAGAGCCTTTATTGATAACTTCATCTTAATGACTGATCGTTATTATATTTTACTGATTACATAGCTATATTATAAAGTACAAACATATTTGCATGTACATTCGTAAATGCTGACGTCATTTTGCGAATATTTTTTTAATTTTCTGACCGTCGTACATTTTCAATTTTTAGAACGTCGTTCAGGTAAAAAATCTACTTTCAAATGCAATTTGTTTAAAAACGGTATCTTAATTGACGGGTCTATTATGATTTTAAAAACAATTTTCAAGCATGGAATATATTTAAATTTATCTCTATTGTGTGGAGCTCGATTACGAAAGATTAATCCGTTTGCCTTTAAAACAACATAAAGAGTTCATCCTTTTGTTACGGCTAATATTTCATAAAAAAAAACTTCCTCTATGACTAAATAAATAAAATAATATAAACAAAATATAAATTTAACAGACATGCAATTGAAGTACGCGCTTAAAGCTCTGAAATTATCAGAATTCAAAAGGATGCTGTAACTAGCAAAATATTGGGTTAATAACTCTTAGCATGCAACTAAAATGGAGCTATCGCTTTTCATAAATTTCAAAACTTTATTCAATTGTATAATTCCTATTTTTCATATGAAAAATGCTTATTGTTAGTGGGCAATCTAAAACAAATATTAGTTTTCAATTAAAAAAAAAAATTTTTCACCTATATTCTGTAACCCGGGAGGCCCGGGTACGATCCCCTAGTATTAGCAATATTTGAATACTTTAGAAATATATAGGAAACAAAATAACCAATGTATACAGTTTTTTCAATATTTAAAACTAAATATTATGAAAATGTATATCTAATCTGGAACCAAAACAAGCTTTCAATATCATACTGCATTTTTAAATCCTTTTAAATATGTCTAAACATTGTACACGAATTTCATGCTGAAAAATACCATTTTGCTGATTCGTGTGGTCAAAATTGTTTTAACCCTTTCAAAAGCAGTGATATGTTTATGATACCACTTAATTTTAATTCAGAAATGCCACAACGACAACAGAATTTTGGTATAATTTTTACCCGTTTGTGAAAAATACCTTATTCTTATTTCCAAATGAATTTGTACCTAAATTCAAGTGTTATTCATTCATTTTAACATTTTAGTTATGGAAGTGCTTTGCCCCTGAAAGGGTTAAAATACTCTTTTTAAAGCATGTACGTAAGTAATAGTAGCCTAATTGAATGAAATTGAACATGATATAAGTACAAATGAAGTATCTCGCATAATTCTTCGTACCAAGTTATGGAATGGGAACCATAGAAGCAAAATAATAATAATAATAATGATTAAATAAATTATATTTATTCAGACTTAATATTTAAATTAAAAAAAGATAGTTATTAATTAAACGTTCCACATTGTTAAAATAAATAAATAAACTAGATTACAGGAGTTCTGCTTTTTCAGAATTTAGTGTCGCTCCCGATGAAAAAAGAATATAGATACAGTAGAGTCCCGATTATCCGAGCTAATAGAACTTATACCTTTGGAATGGATCTTTTTCTTCTGATGGCTTCTACTATTATGAAACAACCATTATAAATGAAGTGTTAGGTGAAGATGAAAGAACAGCCGTAAAAAGTTAGAACTCTGATTTTCCGGTCAGAATGGGAAAAAAAATGGCCATAATCTTTTTTCTTCATAATAATAGAAGCCATCAGTCCATCAGAAAAAAATAACTCGGTTAAAGCGGATACTCGGTTAAGCGGGACTCGGATAATCGGGACTCTACTGTAGTTCAGTTTTAAGACTTAAAGCACGCGATTTTATTTTATATAAAATAACGTCTTCCGCATCTGCTGAAGAATTCCTCATTTACGATTCAGTCTTAAACAACATCTGCAGTAAAATATTCATATAGCGTGACTATCGCTGAATAATACATAAATCCAAATAAAGAGCTTTCGTCGTTCAAAAAACTGGACAAAAAATCCCGGCTACCTCATGAATTACAGGCCTTCATTTGTTTGTAATATTAATATAGATACTTAAAATTAAATTTAGTTTATAATAGCTCCATGTTTTATCAGAAATCATTCATTTATATTTTTTCAAAATAGCACGTATTTTAATTACATTTTTTTTCAGTTTTTATGGTAAAATGGCAACAAAAAGATATAATTGCTATTTTCCAACTATTTTCTTTTGCTTTCTACAAAAATGGATTACTTGAGTTGCCAAAATGATACAAATGTCGCTAAAAACTACAGCAAAAATTAATATCTCAAAAATAAATGGAGATGCAGTTTTCAAAGAAATTGCTTTTAAAAATACTTTTTATACCAACACGACGGTATAAAAACTGAAAATGTGCGATGTTTAGAAGTTTAAAAAATTGAACTAGCGATTATTTCGTACAATGATACTTCGACTTTGTTTTACGGCTGACTTATACAGCGGAGCGTTATTCTTTGGAGACACACTATAATCGCTGGGAGAAAGAAACTGCATACCGTGGGCTAGTGATGGGCGATTCTGGAAAATTCAGGAATCGATTAAAATCGACATCGTATAAAACTGAATCGATCACAATAAGAATCGATTCCCAAATTCTAGAATCGATACTTGAATCGATATTTCGATAGTCACAGATTCGCACAGATAAGCTCAAAAATATTAATTTCAAAACTTAGCGAATCAGCAGAGCCGTAGCGACCACCTACCATACCTCACATTTAGAGGGTAGACAAAGTCAGGCGCCCAGTCGTAAGCTATTACAGACCTTTGAGACAAATAATAAAGTTTTTAACTTTTAAATTATTAGTTTTAAGATGTAATTTTACTAATATTGTAATTTAGATTTTATTTAAATTTATTTTTTAAGAAAGATCTCGGTCAAATACAAGTTGGAAATTGCGCGTCAAACGTGGCATATGTGGTGCACTCGTACTATAACAGTGCACTTCATAAGAGCATATCAATTTCATTCTGTTCGAAAGTCTGTAACATCCTTAAAATGCACTTGAAATAATTTTTTCCATTGGCTGTAATGTAACGGAAAACTTTTGAATGTCCCTGTAATTAAATCATTGTCATTTTCTTCCAGCCTGAATTAAAATTTAAATTTTCAGGGACATAATTCACGTTGCCATAAGAACCGATTTAGTATTCTTACAATTTGAGTTTAATAATGTAACTAGCAAAGTTTATTAAAGTTCTTTTATTTAAAAAAAAAATAAAAAATCGTCGCTGCAAGACGTGAAAATTTAGTTTTCTCAGAAGAAATAAAAATCAATTACTTTTACTGTCTTAGAAGGATAGTGGACGCACATGTATATTGCTTGGAAATCTTTAACATTATAGCTAGTAACTAGCGGGTTCCCCCTAATATGAAATCTCGAAGCGAACGAACCGCGAACCGGGTTCCCGCTGTCTACAGCACCGTATAAGTGTACCCCCCCCCCCCACACACACACACACTTTGTCCACCGGGTCGGAAAAACGCGCTCACCCCCCCCCCCCCCAATTTTCGACATTCATCATTTAAAATATTTTTATTATGTGTTATAAACTATCTTAAAATTTCAAACAAATCGCCCTGTTATATTTTCTAATTTTGTTCTGCCCCTCCCCTCTATCCCGCCCACCCCCGAAATGTGACGTGCCATTCTTTTTTATAATTTTTTATCATGTGTTATAAACAATCTTAAAGTTCAAAACAGATCGCATTGTTAGATTTCCTAATTTTAACAAAATCGCGTTATGTTAGTTCCAGATTCCACCATCAGGGTGCGCACTCTATTCCTAATAAAACTGTGAACGAAACTCCGTTAAACAACCTATCAGTAGATATATTACTCAAGAGTGTGGCAATCTTGATCAAAAATTTAAGCTATTTGCCGAAATTACTATTCGGAAATAGTGGTAACTAAACTTTTGACTTTTTTATATTTAATAAGTAGCATTTATCTCAGAACTCCGTCAAAAAACCTTACCTAAAACGGTAACGAACGCTAAGGTTTAAAAAAAATTCTAGCGGACTTCCCCCCCCCCCCCCCCTCCTCCTCCCGAAATTTTCTCACCATTCTTTTTTAAACTTCTTTTTATGTGTTATAAACTATCTTAAAGTTTCGAACAGATCGCCTTGTTAGATTTTCTACTGTAAATGAAATCGCGGTCTGTTAGTTCTATATTCCACCACCAGGGAGCGCAGTCTATTCAAGACAAAAGTGTATCTAAACGAAACTCCTTTATACAACCTATCCGAAGATACATTAGTCTAGGCAAGAATTCAAGATATTTGTGAAATTACTATTCGAAAATAGTGGTATGAACACTTATAAAATTTTTGATATTGAAAAGGTAGTAATTATCTCAGCCCGCCGTCAAAGAACCGCACGCTAAACGGTAGAAAACGTTAATGCTGCTATAAAAAATCACGTGACTGCCTTTAAAAAAAAAAGCATTTAATAGAAATAAACCAATTAGTGAAATAATAATTAATATCTCAGCTTGTAATTAAGATAATATTTTTTCGAATTTCTGAAAGGAGAATTTTTTTTTTTTTTTTTTTTTTTTTTTTTTTTTTTTGCATCGCCCTGTCCAAGTTTCGAATTTTTACGCCCCTTACATTCTAAGATGTGGTCCCCTTTTAAAACAGTACGAAATTCTCGGGAATCACTTTGTTTAAATTGTTAAATATATTATTTGAAAAAAAAAAGGTTTTAAAGCATTTTAGCACGTATTTTCATACCTACACCCTTGAAAAAAATTATTAACATTCAGGGGATCCTTTAGTTTCGGAAAGCTCCGAAATTTCATAAAATTCAAAGTATCATAAATTAGTAAGTTTGGTTGTAAACGACTGGAAACAAATGACTCGGGAAGAATGTCAAAAAAGGTCCCATTGAAATTGGACCATAATTAAGAAAATTGGGATGGGGGGGGGGGGGGGAATGTATTGGTGACGAACTGGAAAAGTACAGCTTAATAAACTAGTAACCCAAATAACTTGGCTCCTAAACTAAAAATATAACAATTTAACCTAGAAAGAAAAAGGCTGTTATGCGAAATTTGACAGCAGTTCTGCCTTTAAAACAGTAAATCCGAAAGAATAAATATATATTCCTTTGAAATTACTGTCAAAAATATCAATGCAAAAGTTGGAGCACGATTGACCCTCACCAAAAAGAAGGAAGGCTAGAGACAGAAAATAAAAGATCACATTAAAAGCTTTCCAACGATATGTTATACGATATGGTTTGGAAGAAACAAAAAATATTCCCCCCCCCCCCCCGAGGGAGCAGGTAAGCCCCAAACGGTCGGAGGGGCGACCTCAAAAGTATCTTTGGTCAAGGTTTCAAAATGTGGCTTTATAATAAAATAGAACAAGAATTGAACATTTTAAAAATTGCATGCAAATTTTGAACGGCCCTGTAAATTAAGATTAGCGAGGAAAAGGGGAGAGGGGGGTGGAGAGATTAGAAGGGACGAACTTGAAAAATACAATATAATAAACTAGTAACCTGAATAACTAGGCTTCTAAACAAAAGTATAACGATTTAACCTAGTGTTGAATTCAGGGGGTAGCCCGGGAGGACATCCCTCCCGGGACATTGAAATGTCCCTCCCATAAGTTTTGAGATTTTATGCTTTTTAATGGACAAATGTGCACCGCCCCCCCATTACGGAACTCTGAAATACCCCCCCCCCCCCCCCCTCCAATCCCGACCGGAGTCGCATAAATCCCTCCCTAAGAAAAATACCTGCATTCAACACTGATTTAACCTAGAAAGTAAAAAAAAGGCTCTTATACAAAATTTTACAGCAATTCTGGCACTAAAACAGCAAAATTGAAAGAATTGATTCAAGCCGAATCGTGGATCGACCGCGATGCGATTTGAATTGAAGTAAATCAAAACATAACGATTCGACATTGCATCTAAAGAATTGAAGTAAATCAAAATATATAACGATTCGACAGTGAATCTAAAGAATTGAAGTAAATCAAAAAAATAACGATTCTGAAGATCGCATCTGAAGATCGACATCGGCATCGAATCTGAACTGAATCGATTCACCGTTTCTGATCCAAGGGCAGAATCGATGCGTTCATCTTTTCTTGCTTTCTTTTGTCTTTAGAAAAATAAAGTGTTGTTTTCGTGAAAATTTTCGACTTCCGGTTTCTAAGGATTTATAGTTTTAGAACTTCTTGTCTGGAATACGATTTGACTATTTTTATAAATTTTTTGTCTGTCAGTCTGTCTATTTGTTTGTCTCTGACAAAAAAATTGTGCGCGGTCTATTTCAAGAACTAATGCATGGAATCTGTTGAAACTTTAGATTCAGTTAAACCTTCATATAAATTGGTGCTGATTACTTTTTAGTGAAAATCGCTCAACAGGTGGCGGTGCTATGCTACATTTTTCATGATTTCCGCAAGATTGCTATCTCAAGAACTAATGCACGAATATTCACCAAACTTCAGATTCAGTTTGACGCTGACATAAGTTGTTGAGTATTTGGTTTTGATGTAAATCTACCGGCAGGAGGCGTTGCTATGCTGCATTTTTCCCGATTTTCGCAATAGCTCTATCTCAAGAACTAATACACGGATTTTCATAAAACCACATTCAGTTAGACGTTGGCATAAATTGCTGCTTATTAGGTTTCGGTGTAAATCGCCCAACAGGGGGCGTTGCTATGCTGATTTTATCAGCAGAGTTGAATTCAGACATTTTTCTCCGGGAGGGACAGTTCAGAGGGGGAGGGGGTTGGACTTTTGTACATTTTAATGTATAAAAAGCATAAAATCTCAAACTTTCTGGGGGGCATTTGAATGTTGCGGGAGGGGGGGGGGTGTTACCCTCCCGGCCATCTCCTGAATTCAACACGTTTTTCAGGATTTAAATAATTTTAGGGATAATATCTCAAGAACTAATGAACGAAATTTCATCAATTTTTAATGTACAAAAACGTATTGAATTCAGGGGGTGGCCCGGGGGGGCTGGCCTTCTCCTCCCCCCGAAACACTCAAATGCCCCGCAGAAAGTTTGAGATTTTATGCTTTGTTGCGGGGGGAGGAATGTCACCCCCGAGCCACCCCCTGAATTCAACACGTTTTTCAGAATTTAAACAATTTTAGGGATAATATCTCAAGAACTAATGAACGAAATTTCACCAAGCTTAATATTCTGTTAGACAATGCCATAAGTTATCCATGATTAGGTTTTTGTGTAAATGATATGACAAATTGTGGTGCCATGCTGCTTTTATCAACAGTGTTGAATTCAGACATTTTTCACCGGGGGGGGGGGATTTCTAGGTTCTGGCGAGGAACATTCTAGAGTTACGAGGGGGGGGGGATTGGACTTTGTCCATTAAGCATAAAATCTCAACTCTCCCTAGGGGACATTTCAATGTTCCGGGGACGGGGGGGGGGGGGGGGGGTCCAACCGTACCAGCCCCTGAATTCAACACTGTTTTTCAGGGTTTACGCAATGTTTGCGATAACATCTCAAGAAGTAATGAACGGAATTTCATCAAACTTAATATTCTGTTAGTGATTGACGTAAGTTGTTTCTGAGTCTTTCGTGTTAATCATGTAATAGGCTGCGTTGCTATACTGCTTTTTTCATGATATTCATGATAGCCATATATCAAAACTAATGCACGGAATTTAATCAAACTTCATATTCTGTTACACTGTCGTATAAATAGATCCTTATTAGGCTTGGGTGTATACTACGCAACAGGTGTCGCTGTTATGCCCTTTGAACTGGGATTTTCCGTTGCGGACATCTAAGAGGGTGTGGGCCGAAATTCAATGATTTGTTAGGAAAATGGGATTCTTATATATATATTTTAAATATTCATATTTCAACGAACCTATACTTTTGGATCCTCATGATGGGTATATGTTATTTAAATTTGACACTGTGATATCGAATTTTGAAGTTTTAACATCTATGAGACAGAAGAAAGTTTTGGGATTGGACATCCAACTACTTGACCTTAAATTTTTGAAGGTAAATGAAAATGATATGACCTTTAGAGACATCGATTAAAAAATTTATAGTATCGATTAAATCGAGTTGGCCATAGTATCGACTAAATCGATTTAAAAAATCGAAATCGCCCATCACTACCGTGGGCTAATAAATAAATTGTATTTACGCATACTTACTATTTAAATTTAAAAAGATAGTTATTAATTAAACGTTCCACATTGTTAAAATAAATATATAAATAAACAGCATACCCGTTGCACTGAAATACATAGCACTGAATGATATAAAACCTTGTACAACATTTTGAAAATGGTACATGTTTATTGAACATACTAATAAAGTAGTGTTTGTAAGTTCTAAAAATATATAAATGCTGTAATAAAAAATTATATAACATTTCCCATTACACTCTATTATATGCACAAACAGACAAATCTTGTAATACACCCGGAACTCCTTTAAAAACCAATAGAAATTTTGAAAGTTGTTTGGTATATTATGCTTTTCATTTTTCTTTTTCTTGTATGAAAATCTTAAAAAGGGATCAAATAATAAATTACATTACTTCAGTTTTTAAAATTGTTTCTCAACAGCAAATATTTATGAATAGTACAATCTTAATTTCAAAATTTCAGACGAAGTTTTACATACACTTTTAATAAAACTTTAGTTTGATGAAAATATGTAAAACATTTCTTGTAATTTCATTGATATAAATTCATTAAAGAATATAAACTAAATATTTTAATTTGTTCTTACTTAAAACATTGCATGAAGATATTTGGCGACAAGTATGATAACCAATATTAGACAATATGTTAAAAGACTTTTTAAAATTCTATTTGAAACGTAACTCTACGAGTATTTGAAACTTAGAATATTTATTCATCACTCTGCTTATCACATAGCAAATCACATAGAAATGCATGGTCGGAAACGCTTTTCTGGCGCGGTAGTAACGATACAAACCACAAGAAAAGAAGGACATAAACAGAGTGAGAAAACATGTTTATTTTTTTAATACTGGAAAAATTCTGGGACAATGCTTTAGGGTTCTTAGAAACTAGTTGAATGCATCGTGGCAGCTTTTGGGGAAGTCCGGGGCACGTCCGGTATTTTCGAGAAGATTAGATTTTCCATGCGACGCCATGCCATGTGAGGCATTCATCACGGTCCAGGTTCGTAATTTCGAACACCTTCTTTGATGTCGATCGTTTTCTTTCTTTTTGTTCTTATTTCTTACCATTTTGCTGTAAAAAGAATAACAGTCATGTTTTCTAACACTGTTCGTGCCCTTCTTTTCTTTTCTTTTGTGTCGTCACTACCACCGCGCTAAGAAAGCATTTCCGGCCTTGCACTTATATGCGATTTTCCATCTTCTAAGTGTACTCTATCTTTTTCTGAAACTTTATAACCGCTCCACTGAAATACCCTGTATACAGTGCGGTAGAATACTGATATAAAATAATTAGGTATTTATATTTAAACATTTAATTGTAGTAATTTAAGAAAATGTACGTCTGTAAAAAAAGCGATGAAATAATAGAATATATCAAATATATTCTCGAAACATAAGTTTACTAAAAAAAGCATATTTAGCAACATAAATATGTTTTTGTATAATAAAAAATTGAGAAAAATATTAAATATTCTAAATACACGGATTAATAGACGCATGCATGTCATTTTTATTGCTTTAAATTTTTTCATGAAGCAAAGTGATTAATGATATTCGATGAAATATTTTAGGGAAAAATAAGTTTTAATAGTTAAACATTTTGCTGCTAAAGAAATTGAAGTATATTTTCAAAAACGCCTTTATTAAATATAGCTCATTATTTATAGTTAAGGTATGTACAAGCTATTAAAACCGTTTTTACGTGACATGTTAACAATTTTTAATACCCTAGATATTCCAAGGAGTTCAAAGAGCCTGTCTAAACAATTTAGTAGAAAAGCGTAAAAATTGTTTTTGTTAAAAATATTTCATTTTTCCTTAAATAAAGCTCTGCGGCTTTCATGTATTAATAGCATAATATTTTCAATCTTAGGTTACTATTACATAGCAGTGCACTTTAAATATGTATAATTTCGTTTTTTTTTTTTTTTTTTTTTTTTTTTTTTTTGTAGATATTTAATTGAGAGTTGTAGATATTTAATTGAAAATGTATTTATGGAGTTAATTATATCAAACTTCAGTTTTATCAATAGCTGTTCTCAACTAACATATGTGTTGATCTTCTTCGTTTTAATTACAAAAAGCATTCTGTTTAGCATATATTGGGTTAGTATAAACAATACACTGATGATAGTTATATACTATAGCTAACTACGCATATTCTTATGATAGCATTTTTAGGGTTCCATACTTAAAATTAAAATCTGAACCCTTAAAAAATCACTTCTGTGTCGGTCTGTCCGTCTATCGAAGCCGATATTCTCGTAAACTATGGAACGTGGAATGTTCAAATTTGGTAGAAGCAATAAAGGCTATTGACAACATATTTATAGATTATTAACAATTCACAAAAATATTTATGGAAAATTTAGGGGGCTAATTAAGTTACTTGAAAATAGAAATCATTTTTATGTATATTGTATGGGGTATCTTTTTAAAGCTCTCGCAACGCCGTATGCTAAAATACACTTTTCAGTTGCTTTTCAATTGCATGAGATCATTCGGTTCAATGAGGAAAATGAGATCTAACTTTATTATTAGAAGCAAATTATAGTATTAATTTTTGTAATACAATATTTTAAATAATAAATTGTAATGAAAATTTAAATCAAAGACTTCCACAATAACAATGTACATATTCTTTAGCTTTATTTGTCAAAAGCTATTTGGCTTCTAATTTCGACGCTGGTATAAATGACACAATTTGAGTGAACTTATACAAAAATTATTTTGTTTTAGCGAAATTCAAAAGTATTTTATATGTATGAATTATAATAAATGCTTAGAGAAAGATATTTTTTATCGATAAAACAACTTTTTTTTAACGTTCTTGTGAAAAGTTTTAATCGCCCCTTTAATGAAAAAGTTGAAATTCTGTTTTTATACTTTGAAATAAAATGTAAAAAGCTATGACGATATTTCTTTCTTCTTACGTCAATGGAATTTAGCTCAAAGTTCCAGTCGACAGAAAAAAATAACTTTCTAAAACAAACTGATTCCTGAAGGTCTAATATGCGACAATAAGTTTATTATTATTATTATTATTTTTAATTTCCTTGAAAAATACAATTCAATCACAATATTATTTTCACTATCTATTCAAATAATTGTTAGTTTCAATACGATGTCAAACAAAGAATTCGATAAATCCATACTGTTTGCTCTCTTTCTCCACAAACATGGCGCGATTTAATTGTACAATTACAGAAATATCATTAAAAATTACGAAAAAATTAAAATCTCCAAGACTAAATTTTAAAATTCTAAGAGCACTTTTGACATCCTCAGATCTCTGAGGATAACTGATCTTAAATTGATTCCCAACATTCCATAGACTAGGAATAGCTGTAAAATTCAAATTTACAGTCATTTTTTAAAATAAAATATTGATGAAGTTTTAATTTATTTATGAAAAATTAGCCAGAGACAATGTATATTGTTTTAAGTGCAAATGTTTTGTTTCGTAACGTAGCCTGCACGCGATGGAGATAATTGAACAGATTCATGGTTGAAAATTATTTAAAAAGCCATAATAAATCAGTCAATTAGAATACAGTTTAAAAAAATGCATTTTAATGTAGATCTTTGTTCCTATATGGCGGTGAAAAGATTGAAAATATGCAATGTTTAGAAATTAAAAAAAATCCAGTAGGATTAAATGAAAACCGAAATTTCATCGTCAAGTGTTCAATTCGCAAAATGATGTCAGCTTTACGTACGCACTCGTTTGTCCTTTATAATATAAGGTTATATCCACTGTGAATTTTACACATATATCAGTATGCGAAGTAGTTACATAACAAACTATATTA
Source organism: Maratus speciosus (assembly GCA_963932465.1). Lineage (NCBI taxonomy): Eukaryota > Metazoa > Arthropoda > Arachnida > Araneae > Salticidae > Maratus > Maratus speciosus. Next base: position 180,665,818 of record OZ010788.1, on the reverse strand, counting down.
AAATAAAATACAGCTTATTTATGTACTTTAAAGTCAAGAAAAAACTTCGATAAAATAAGTATTTTTTTAAAAATATAAATATGCCAATGTATGGAATGGCTGAATAAATAAGACACATTTTACACGACATACTATTTTCTTTGAAAGTTTCGAATCAAAAAATATCTTACATCTTTCTCCACATCACTTTTACAATTATTGACATCTAAAAATATGTGAAGTCTATCTTTAACAGTGATTCATGACACTGTTATAGTAGGCTATATCCGAGAACACACGTTCATGAATTTCATACAGACATTGGATGTCAAAGTTTCAAAAAACGCCATTTGTTTCTGTGCAAGAAAAAGAAAGTTTTTAAAATATAGAGTAAAAAAAAAAAAAAACGCTTTAAAATGTCTTAGAAATATTCGATAAGTTCTTTATATATTAGTGAGACAAAGTGAAGTTTCGTTTTTAACATTACATTTGCACAACAATTGAAGGGATAGAGTAAAACAAGTAACTATCAAATTGCAATCTAAGTGATATTGAATATCCAAGTTAGTTTTAAAAAAAAATTACAATCGAAACTATTGTGAAGGGTTCATCTAAAGCAGATGTTATATAGATTTTATTTAATTCTAATTTATTACTATTACTACTTTATCTACTTTATTAATTAATTTAAAATACTTTTTTGTACATACAGAAAATTTAATTTTCCTTATGATGACATGCATTGGGTATTAAATATCCCTTGTCCATTAAAAATGACGTGAGGATGCTTTAAAATAATTTTACTTGGAAATCTGAAAAAAAAATATAAAAGTCATTTACAGCATTTTATATATTAGACATTTTCGAGATTAAAAAAAAGGCATTTTTTAAACAAAAGTTGCTTTTAGTGCTTGTAATCTTTCAAAACGTTTCCGACTAGTTTTTCAAATGCAGTTAGTTTTTTTTAATCTACCCAGTAACAACACAAAACATCGGATTTTCCGGGTGTTATCAATTCTTCAGTAAACCATTTATGCTATTATACATGCAAGAGTAACAAAATAAAGTTAAAATCACGCGGTCATTATGGTAATTGTATCTGTTTAATATGGAAATGTTTACTTGGGCAATGATAGCATAAAAAAAGATATCTATTGTTGTAACTGGGTTGGAAAAGCATCTTAATACACTGTTAAAAACTATTTAGAAACGTTTGTGAAAATTACAGTAAGGAAAATAAATTTTTCTTTTACAAATTGTTTTTAAATCTTGGCAATGTATTGTTTCTGAAGAAAAAAGAAAGTTTTTATGAATCATTGATAACTCTACCGGAAACATTCTATAGTAAAGCTCAGTAATATATAAAAATTTCGTGACGATATAAAAGGGAGAGCGCAGGCAGATGGACAGACAGACAAGCCAAATATAAAAATTATTTTTTAACTACGATGGGAAGCGTTAAATAGAAAAACTATTAAGGATTGAATATCTGAGTATCGGGTACACTTGAACGTGTTTTCGTCTATCATGAACTAAATTTACAAATCTCTACGTGCGATAGATTTTTCCTATCGTCAAGCTTCCCCCCCCCTCTCTCTCTCTCTCACACACACACATGTACACACATCTTTCTTCTCTTAAAATAGCTCCTTTGTAAAGAAATATTATGGCATTTCAAAATCAATAAGAAAGTGTTGACATATATTTTTCTATGCTTTAAGGGATTTCTTCATTTACATTTTTTTTAATATGTTGAATAACAAATGCTGACATTAAGATTATTTCAAAACTTTTTTAAAAGAGAAGAAACATGTTTAGAATGAAGGAACAACATTCAAAAACTTCTTTGTGTCGTGTAAAGAACGTTTTGAAGTTATAACAGTTTATGGTAACAAAATGTATGCTTTTTCATCAATGTATCACGAGGAATTGTTTAGAATGTTCGCAGATTCTTTGAATGTAATACATTACATATCGTTATAATATATATAGACGACACTGTCAAGTTTGATTATAACCAATTGGTTTCCAATCATCACAGGTATAATATAAAAAAGGATCATTGTTCTGCTTTTACTATCTTTAGAAGAAAATATAATTTCCGTTATATTGTCAGGGTGATTAAAAGAAAATAAACTATTAGACCTGTTCTTATCACCGAAAACAGACATTAATCCTTCTCTTAAAATTTGCAGATGTAAATTTCATTTTTCGTTTCTTACTAATCTTAGAAAATTCGATTAATTTTTATTTTATAAAAAAAAAATATCTTATCCTTGGAAAAATTCACCAAAATTTAAGACAATAAAGTAATAAAGTAATATAATTTTTTTTACAAAAAAATGGCAAGTTAAAATTAGCACAGCTGTCAATGACAAATTAAATATTTTCATCAATTATAAGAATAAATTTTTAATTAGATATGTATAAATATTTTGTTTAATGGAATTCTACTGATGTAATAAAGTTGTAAATTGAAAAAAGAGCATTTTTGTTTTCTTTCTAAGAAAGAATGCGCTCGCAACTAATTGTTGTTTAAGCGTTCTTTTGATCAAGGTCAGAGCTAAATAACAAGCATTCTGTATATCTATTTATGTAAATGATTTGCTATATTTACTCTTTGTGTATTCTTGTTTCATTCATAGATAAATGTTTTACTATACGAATAGCTATCAAGTTTTTAAAGGAAAATAGGCCGCAGATTTTTTTACTATAAAACGTTACAAAAACAATATTTCAAATGAAAATCAAATTTCCAACTAATTGCTCAGATGGCACAAAGGCCAACATAGTGAAAAAGATTCCATGCCGGCACTCGAACCTCGGCCATTAGTATAGCGATTAGTATTTTTCACTATATTGGCCTTTGCGCCTTTTAAGAAATATTTCCTTTTGATTATTTCCTTTGCCTTTCATTTGAAATATTGTATCCAAGGCGAATGTTTCTCTCTGGAATAATTTCCATGTATTAATATAGTTTCTATCGATGCTGGATTTAATTATGTTTCGTGTTAGTCCCAGGTCGGTGGCTCACGATAAATATTCCATCTTGTACTGCGTTTGTAGCCTTGCCAACATATAATAGTGAGAAATTTTCCGAGCTGTGTATTGTTCCAAGTGGTTTAGTCGGTAGAACGTCAGTGCGCCCGGGTTCGATGGCCCGGGGTTCGATGGCCGGGTTCGACCTGATGGCCCGGGTTCGAGTCCCGGCTTGAAATCTTTTTCACTATGTTGGTTTTTGTGCCTTTTAAGCAATTACTTTGAAATTTGATTTTCATTTGAAATATTAGTATAGCGCACTGACATTCTACCGACTAAACCACATGGAACGATACCTGTCCTGGAAAATTTCTGACTATTACATTTTGGCAAGGTTACAATCGCAGCACAAGATGTAATATTTATCGTGAGCCACCGACACGTTGCAAACACGATACTTAATTAAATCCAGCATAGATTGAAACTATATTAATACTTGGAAATTTTAGCAGAGAGAAAAATTCGCCTTGCATACAATATTTCAAATGAAAATCAAATTTCCAATTAATTGCTTAGGCGCAATGTGTTTCCTAAAAACGTGTACGACCTAACACGGCCTAAAAAGTGTTAAATATGTTTAAAATGTTAAAAGTGTTAACGTCGAAAACACGACCTAAAAATTTGTTTGAACGGACTCTAGTAAAAATCAATTGTAGGTAAATTAGAGAAAAAATGTTAGCTATATATTTTAGGTCACTAAACTTGCATTGCGATTAATCTAAGAATTCTCGCAATTTACAATAATGGAGTGCATTCGAGTTAAAATCCATGTTATTAACACTAGAAAGCCCGCGAGCAGTCACTTTGACTGCTACCAAATGAATGTATCTCGGTTCGAACCAGAATTTTTTTTATATAAAACTAGTTTAAAAGATACAAAGAAAAAAAAAACTAGTTAAATGGATAAGTTAATAATTTAAAATAAAATTCTGGTGTGAAATATTTTTATAAAATTTGAGTAAAATTCTCGTACTTTTTAGTGTTAAGAAGGTGATCAAAAAACAGATCGCCAATTCTTTCATAAGAATCTGGTATCTAAAAAGTTGTAATGCTTAATATGTTACAAATTATACATACTAGAGTTAAATTATTAAAAAAATAATCAAGTATAATTTCGATATGTTAAAAAACCTAAAATATCCCAAAACTTTAATATGGGAATTTCAATAAGTGTTTATCTTTTTTTTATATTTTACAATGTGACAATTGACAAAAGTTTAAATTTAGATATTTAGAAACTCACATAGAGAAATACTCATGAATATAAAGACATCGTTAACATTTATTCGTCTATCAAGAATGTCCAACGAGCTTGTTTTATTAGACATGTATTCCTTTCATGCTTGTACAATTGATGAGAATTCTGAGAATTAACTACGATTGTTTTCGGAACAACAAATCATGGACTGCCGAGCGGGTATTGAATGAATTATATTTAAAGTGACAATATAAGAGCAGATAAATCCCAAATAATTTATGTAAAGCTGTTTCGTTAATGGATGACTAAATGGTATATGCTGGAATAAACCTATGGGATAAATGAAAATTGTATTTCAAGAAAATCCTATTATATTGAAATTTCTAGGATTTTAATAAAAAAAAATATATTGAAACACTCATGAATATAAAGGCATCGTTAACATTTATTCATCTATGAAGAATGTCTAACGAGCTGGTTTTATTAGACATGTATTACTTTCATTCTTGTACAATTGATGAGAACTCTGATCATTAACTACGATTGTTTTCGAAACTACAAATCATGGATTGCGGAGTGGATATTGAGGGAATTATATTTAAAGTTAGTACGAGTGAGTAAAGTGTGCGCTCGTGTAAAAAACAAGAGCGGATAAATTATCATATTGAAATTCCTAACATTTTAATAAAAAATATTTTGGAAAGGGAAAAGATTGAATATAAAAGAAGATTTTGAAAATCAGAAATACTACACTAAACCACGTGAAAATTTTAAAAAAAGCAACACTTAATAATGTTTATATAGATTTTGTATTAATCCTTTTTAGTCCAAATAGTTCATGAAAGCTTCACTAGTACTGTAAGAGTATACAAAGTTTATGTAATGCTGTTTTGTTAATGGATGACTAGAAGTTTTATGCTGCAATAAACTTACTAGGCTAAAAGAAAACTATGCATTGCTGAAATGTTTTTATATTGATATTGCAAACATTTTAATTAAAAAAGAGAGAGAAAAGAGAGAATAATAAGAAGAGATTTTGAAATTCAGTAATATTACACTAAGCAAGTGAAAAATATAAAAATACAGAAACACGCTTTTATCTTATGCAACACACTTTTTATCCATTTGCCAAGAAGGGTTATGTGTTTCACCCGTATCTGGGTGTGTGGATTTCTTTATGCCCTCGAAACACCCCAACGGCTGGATGGATTTTAATGAATGAGGTCTCTGTCGATTCGTCATAACTGTCCAATGGTTATAGGCTATGTTTTGTTTTTATAAATTTAAAATGGCAGCCGTAAAATACAAAATGGCGGTAGAGACGAAAAAAAATTACGCACTATGTTGAGTGACAAATTATTGGATAGGTCATTCAAAATGAAGACTATGTTTCATTGACTATTTTACAGTCAGAAGCTCCGTTTAAATATTACATAACCTGGAAGTTGTGTAGGTAGGATCTTTAGCTTTACTGCAACTCTAACCTTCATAGGCATCTATAGACCTCATCAAAACAGTGTTTATATAGAGGATCTAACAACTAACACAAATTAAAAGTCATCAATAAAAGTAAATAAAAAAAATAGGTAAATAATATAAAAATAGTTTCACATTGATGAGAAATAAGTAATTAGTTAGCTTTTTACACAGTCGAGTTTTTTGACTTTTTAAATTTAATTTTTATTATTATATAACTCCCTTTTTAGTTTATCGATTTTTTTAAATTCCTTTTTCAGTCGAGTTTATTACCTTTCTTATGAATATTTTTTTTTTTATAAAAGATCTTTAAATTAGCGTTGTAAAAACTGCCTCGAGAAATTATTTCGTGGTCAATACATCATTTTATTTTCATCTGCAATGCATCCTACAAAAAATTTAAAAAGCAATTCATTTCTGAGGAAAATGATTCCTGGAAAATAAGTTAACAGTTAATTAGTGTTTGACAGGTATATGTATGCAAAACAATGAAACCTTCTTTTTGTTTATTATATTAGAGAGACTTGTACAAAAGTATATTTTAATACTTTAGAAATTATTAAAATACTATGTTAAAAATAAAAGAGGATTCTGTTTTGTTTTAGAAAAATGTTATTAAGTCTCAAGAACAATACAGTATAAATATTCGAAAGATGACAGTGATGATATATAGTTTAAAAAAATTACAACTCTCCGTATCACATTTAGAAAGGATAAATACATTATTATAATTAACCTTTCGCTATTTAATGTTTGAAATCGTACATGTGTAATGGGATAGCTAATAAATTTTACACTTTGCTAATTTTTACCGTGAAAAAGTGAATGTTTAATGAATATCATTATTAAATAATTTTGTTCAATGCACAAAGCTTTTATCTCCAGATTTGGGCTATTAATCTATAATTTTTAATAAGAAAATATTATACTTGGAAGTAGTCAGCAAAATGTAATAAAATAAAATAAGGTATAATAGATTATTTTTTTTTATAAATAAATCACAAGTTAAAATTAGTTCAATTGCGAATTAAATATTTTCATCAATTATAAAAATAAAATTTTAATTAAATATTTATTAATATATTTTTTATTGAAATTATACTGATATACTTGTAAATTGAAAAAAGAGCATTTTTATTTTCTATCTAAGAAAGGATGGTCCATAACGCTCCCGACTAAATTTATTTTCAAGTGTTCTTTTTCATAAAGGTAAGAGCTAAATAATAAGAATTTTGTATATGAGGCAGTGTTACATGATTTTAACATTCAGGAATAAAAATATGGTGAAATTAAACTTAATCAAATAAAATTTTAAACTTATAGTAGAATTCCTTAATGATTCAAAATAAAGAAAAGATGGTTAGCAGCGATGATTTTTAGTAATATTTTATTTAAATGGAGAAAAAAGTAAAACTTTTGAGTTTAATTTTCCTTACCGTCCCCTTGACATTTTATCTCCTTAACTTTTTATTTTCTTCCACATTTTTACTTATAATGAATTCGTATAATATGCATAGAAAATTTAAATAAGAAATAATAACAATCCAGTAATTTTAGTACAAAATATTGGTATAACATTGTCTTAAATGCTGAAATTTAAGCCAGTTTATATTATTTTATGCGTAATTATTTCATTTATTATTATTTACTGGTAACACACATGTCCGAGACATGATAACTTATTATGTATACCTACCCGCGTTCCAAATAAATAAATAAATTTTGTTATTTAAAATCTTTTACTAAACATTTCCTAGTAAAAATATCACAAGGCCTATAGCAAGTAATTACAATTAAATACGTAGAACATTGTATCTCCAACTGTTGGTCACGAACAGATAAAGAGAGGCTGCAGTTAATCCGAAAAAATAAAATGTTTATTTACAAGAAATATCTGTTATTAAATATTAATAATCAAATATTACATAATTCTTATTGATGCCAATGTAGTCTGATTGGTAAAGGTAAACATGTATTAGTTCACGGCTGCATTCATTTATCGCTTGAAAAAAATTACTACATGTGGATTTACGTTTGAAACACACAGAAGTAAATTATTTTCAACTAATTTAGTTTTTGAATCTACTAATGAAGAAAATGTTTTCCCACGTGTAAGAAATAATTAATGTATAGGATGATTGTTTTGAAAGAATCCGTTACGAAGATTTTATTAAACAAGTATTTATAAAACAAGATATTTACTTTTTTTTATAAATGCATAGATGCTCTCAATACATAAAAGTTTTAAAACGATGATTTATAACAAAATACATGTGAGCCATTTTCCGTTAATTTTAGCTTTCATGAATAAGAAACATGCGGAATTCAACTAAAAACAAATATTAAACTTCCAGTTTAAACTTTCATGTTCTTGTAGTTATAATTATTAAAAATGTTCTTATTCAGAATTAATATTTAATACTTTACTATCGCAGTGAAACTCTTCCCAATCATTTAATAGTGAAATAGAACGTGGATGGTAAGGAACGGACGGTAAGGAAAAAAGGGCGGTAAGCAATAAAGCTAAAATACTTGAATTTGATATTTAAATGCTGATTTAAATTCTACAGTAAATTTCCTCTCAAATAATTAAAATTCAGTGGCTGCATCTAGAATGATTTTCTGTATAATTTTAGCAAGACGGGTGGTAAGGAATCTAAAATACAGGGACAGACTTCAAAAAATAATAACAACCGTAAAAATGTGTGCAGGTTAAATTTTTGCTCTATATTTATATAAGAAAATATTCCCAATTTCCGAAAAAAAAATACGTCGAGTTACTTTTATTGAAGAAATTTTAAACAGATAGCTTCAAACTTAAAAATCAGTATCAGGGACACATGACGGTGTGGGATTTCATGGCATATTTTGACCCCCCAACATCGTCCGAAGCTCATTTATCTCGTTAATATCGTTATACAATCATGCAATGATATATTGTCCAATATAAGAAATAAAAAAAAGAATCAAGAATGAGTTCTAAAATAAAAATTATTATTGAGAGACTTAAACATCAAAAATATGTGAGAATGCTTCATGTCAATTTCTGTAAATGCTTTATTACTTTATTTACTATATGTGTACTCTTGTTTCACTCATAGATAAATGTTTTACTGTACAAATAACTACTAAGTTTTTAATGGAAAAAATGCCTAATATTCTTTATTATAAAACGATACAAAAATAATTGGACATTATTTATGCTTTTATTTGACAAAAACATATCCATATACAGGCATATGCATTAGTGTACCTCTAAATTTAAATGTGTGTGTTTTTGTATAATAAATTAATAATATTTTAGATCTATGCATAAGTTAATATCTTAAAATTTCATGTGAGCAAGTTTCGTTTTCGCTTTTGCCTGAAACTCAAATAGAAGACAGAAATATATATCCTAAAAACGTGTACGGCCTAACACGGCCTAAAAAGTGTTCACTGTGTTAAAAGTGTTAAAAGTTTTAACGTCGCAAACACGGCCAAAAAAACGTGTTTCAAATTTACATTACTAAATATCAATTGCAGGTAACATAACCAAAAATGCTATATGGGTAAATATCTGAAAAACGAAAAATTTCATTTCAAATTTTTAAAAATTCATATAGCAACTACCACATACAATTATATACTGTGATACATGTTTTGTCATTTAAACGCTGCAGTGTTTTGACATCAAGGATGTATGCATAGGATAAACATTTATGGAAGAAATAGTCTGTTAACATCATAATCACTGTGTAATAATTAGGACTGAGATGATGTTTTTGTATTAACATCCGCACAGACATTTTATTGAATCATTTTGCACATATGTAAATTATTAAATATGCCATGTGACATAAATAAAGTTCAAATATTTTTTTATATATAAAAACTTAAATACGGAGACATGAATGATGCTATAAAAAATACTCATCCCTATTCAGAATAAAAACTAAATATTTCTAAATATGAAACAAAGAGGAGCGACTACTTACCTTCATCCATGATGGTTAGTTGAATTTTAGTTGCTGTTGCAACGGAAATAATTATTCCAGCGCCACCTAGTACCTGTTAGCCTAAATGTGTGTTTAGTGGGACTGAGATGATGGTCAACCTCAGGGTCAAATATATTTGCTACAATATTTTACTATACAATCTATTCTAATAAAGGAAAATTATATTTTCCCATACTGTATATGTATGTAGGGGAGACTAGGGTGGGTTGACCCACTTTTTACAAAATGATTTTTTATGTTTTAAATATTAAACGTAGAATAAAGTTTTACATATATTTTTATTCGTTATACAATCAGTTATCAAAATAAAATTGCTACATAAGTGTAACATATAAGAAATTTAAAAATGATTGATTTTAATCATGAGAAAATAATGGGTCAAGGCTCTCCACATACGGGAGGACTGACCCACTATATGGGAGGCTTGACCCACTTTCTTTTATATTGAAATATTTGTGAAGACAAAGGAAATCAGTTTAAAAAAAGCAAAATAACTTTATGCTACATGATTTAATTATTATAAAAAAATATATTTTTAAAAATATGATGCGCAAAACAAACCTGTTTAGACGCAGTCGTAAGTCAGAGGAGAAAATTTTTGTTTTAAACAGGATTTTGTCTGAGCAGGTATAATTGTACATCAAGGAAAATGAAATTTTAACATTTAAGACAGCATTCCGTTTGAAACAGGTTCCGTTTTCACAGGGTTTCATATATTATTATGTCAAGATTTAGGAGCCAGTGTTCCGCTTTTTTTGTCTTCTTGTTTTATTTTTTGCGACACTCGAGTTGTCACATAGTTTGGCTTCATCTTATTGTAACCCTCCTGTGAAATTTGTCTACATACCTTCCTAAAGTTTTTCGATCAATGCTATTTTTTTTGCAGCCGCATGAGCACTTATCATTAACATATTTCCCCCCCTTTCAGAGGCACAGTACTTTTAGTTCTAAAATATTGAAATAAATAACTGGCACCGGAATTTATGAACACATTTATTTGGAAATAAGAAAAAGGTTATATTTCTCATACATATTAAATAGAAAAGATTGTAGCAAAATTCTGGTCCCATTGTAGCGTTTGGGAATTAAAATTAAGAGGTTTCATAAACATACCACTGCCTCTGAAGGATTAAGACTGCTGCTTTCATACTTTATAGTCCTTTCTAGTCTTTTCGACTGTTTCTATTTACCTATTGTAAGTAACATTTAAATGGAAAATAAGTTCCTATCATCTTTCCAATTTATATTTCATTAATTTTTTTCTTGCAGTGGATACTATAGAAAATTTTCACATCTTTAATCACCCCTGTTTACTGTAGCTTTACAGAATAAATTTACATTATTTATATATATATAACCATTAACCTTACATTATGCACAGTGTATAAAAAAATATTTCCAAAATCACTTATTTAACCCCTTAATTCTCGCTTCCGTGATATTCACGGACTGTGACTTTTATTCAGATTTTTTTATTCCCACCAGTTTTATAAAATAGTGTAATTGGCTTTATTGTGGTATCATTTTACCTGTCTTTAAATAAGGTGAATATTTCTTTTTTCAAAAAAGTGGTGACAGTAAGTAATTCGAATTTTTATACCTAATTTAATGCGACCGTTAAGGAGTTTAGAGAGCCTTGAGCATCTGATCAACGCTCCCTCACATTGACTGGGTCAAGCCTCCCCACATTGTCCTTTTCTAAAGAATAGCACATTGTTATGTTAAGCCTAACTAACTGTACAATCTTTATGCCTGGAATAAAAGCTCGATACTTCTGCATAACTTAAAGCCTACTTACTTAAATTTCTATGCTATATTTTATCTTAAAAAAGCTTACACACCATTTCTAAAAAGTACAACTTTTAGGGTAAAAACCCTTCACAATTGATTTTTTCCACACATATTTCGACTATCTGCATGAAACAAAGACTGTTGTTTGAGTATTCTAGTAGCTTTGGTTGACACCTATTGATAAAACTCTGAAATTCTTTTAAATATGAAAACTGATGGGTGGGTCAAGCCTCCCGTATGGTCAACTCTCCCTAGTCTCCCCTATATATATATATAGGTATAAATATATAACAGCAAAATTTAATTTTATTTATAGAAATGTTTATAGCATACATTAATAATTGTGTATTTGTACCAGAGCACAGGGACTGAAATGATGATTTCGTTTGTTTAAAGCTTAAAATTAATTATTTATACATCATTATATGTCCATTTATCATTGGTAATTGTTATAACAAAGGTTACAATATATTACATTTTTCAGTTTTTCGTTTTGGTATAATTAATGAAATATTATTGGCAGTGGACTCAAATTGTTCAAATTTCAAAAATTGACCCATGTATATATAGATATTAGTTCACTAAAATTGCATTGTGATTAATAAAAGGATTCTCGAAAGTAGCCATAATTGAGTGGATTCGAGTTAAAAATCATGTCATTAAGCATGTGATCAAGAAAAATGTCCCGAATTCATGCATAAGAAACCGATATCTAAGAAATAGTAATGTTTCATATGTTATTAATAAATATAAAATAAAGTTATATTGTTAAAATAAATAATCAAGCATAATTACGATACGATATGGTAAAGATTATAAATTATCTCAAAACTATAATATAGGAAACTGTAATATAAGTGTTTATTTTCAATTATCATTTACAGTATGACAATTGATGCTAGTTTAAATATAGATACTTAGAAACTGAAATACAGAGATATACTCCTGAAAATAAAGATATCGTTAACAATTATTCATCGATCAAGAATGCTTTACAAGCTTGTATTTTTAGGCATATATTACTTTTATTCTTTTAATATTGATTACAACTCTCTGAGCTTTAACTACGATCTTTTTCGAAACTCAAAACCATGGATTAGTGAACATGTGTTGAAGGAATTATGCTTAAATCGAATTTACAAGAACTGAAAAATTACTAATAGTTTATGTAAAGCTATTTCGCTAATGTGTGACAGACTTTTTTGCTGGATTAAACTTACTGGGATAAATTAAATATACGTATTAAGAAAATGTTGTTATACGAAATTCCAAACATTTTAATAACAAAATATTTTGCGCCGAGAAAAGAGTTAATACAAAAATTAATTTAAAATTCCGTAATATTACACTAAAAGCACGTGAAATTTAAAAAAAATAAAGCAACACTTAAGCATGTCTATTGTATAACTCCTTTTTCAATTTATCGATTTTTTACTCCTTTTAGTTGAGTTTATTGCCTTTCTTCTGAAACTCTATTTATAAAATATCTTTAAATTAGCGTTCTAAAATTGCCCCGAGGAAATATTTCTTCGCCAATACATCATTTTATTTTCATCTGCAACGCATCGTATAAATATTTTAAAAAAGCAATTCATTTCTGAGAGAAATGATTCCTGGAAAATAAGTTACCAGTTAATTAGTGTTTGACAGGTATGTATGCAAAACAATGAAATCTTCTTTTTGTTTAAAAATATTTCTAAAAAAAAATGGTTTATTATATTAAAGAGACTTCTACAAAAGTATATTTTTAATACTTTAGAAATTAATAAAATACTATGTTAAAAATAAAAGAGGATTCTGTTTTGTTTTAGAAAAACTTTATTAATTTCAAGAACAGTACAGTATAAATATTCGAAAGATGACAGTGATGATATTTAGTTATAAAAATACAACTCTCCGTACCACATTTAAAAAGGATAAGTACTTTATTATAAAATATTTCTTAAAAAATCGTTTATTATATTAGGGAGATTTCTACAAATTTCGTTTTTAATATTATACAAATTAATAAAAGAATATGCTAAAAATAAAAGTGAAGTTTTTTTTTTATATGAACAACTTTGTTAAATTTCAGGAATAATACATTATAAATATTTAAAAGTATGGCGGTGACGATATATAGTTTAAAACATAAATACAACTCTCCGTATCATATTTTAAGTGATACATACTTTATTATAAGAAACCTTTCGCTCTTTAAATTTTGAATTGTATACCTGTGTAATTGGATAGCTAGTGAATTAAAGTTTATTAATTTTTACTGGAAATAAATGAATGTTCAACCAATATTATTATTAAATATAAATTCTATTCAATGCATAAGGCATTTATCTTCCGATTTGGGCTATTCGGATATTCACTGTGAAATGTTTGATAGGAAAAAAGGCAATGCAGTTGCTGAGTGGATATTTTTTGATAGTGGATAATTTAGTTATATTTTTCTTCCATCTCTTTTTTTAAATTTCATTTTCTTTCTATCTTCTTGGCTTAGATTTAAGGGCCAATGTCATTATTTTAAAAAATATATGAAGGAAAAATTCCATTGCTGAAATTCGCATGAAAATAGATTAATTTCTAAGTAAATTTTCCGAGCAATCTATTTCCGTCAAATTTCTCACACAATTATTTGTATGCATGTACACACATGTATGTCTAAGCTGAATGTTATGTTTGTACATTCACATTAAATGATTTCAGGAAATATCTGTTACGTTTAATTAATCCAGTGATGCTTTCAGAGGATTATCCGTGTGTGGCATAACCCCCGGAACATCAAAAGGCTTCCCGGAAGTACAAATTATCCATAGGACTCCATTATTGCTCCCTCAACGGGAATTTTAAAAATTACCTCCCGGAGAAAAAAAAATCTTATTTCAACACTGAATTAATCGGTCTTTTCTGCAGTTAAAGTAAGATAATATTTATATTTTAAGAGCAATGTTTCATCCGTAACACCAGTAAAAGGTTATAGTTGCAGAACGTGTCAGTTTTACGTTGTTTATAAGAATTATTTCTGGTGTATTTATAAAAGATACATTTACAAATATTTATGAAACAAAACTATCAAGAAACTAGAATGACAAGTTGAAATTACCAGTGACGGTTCAGTGGCGAAGCAGTTCGGCGTTTGTCACCATAAATTTTAATAGTATTCTTTGCCTTAAAAAAAAAAAAAAAAAAAAAAAAAAAAAAAAAAAATCAGAATTCTGCCCCGATATAAGACAAGGAATACTAATAAAAATTATCGGTGTCAATTGATTCTTTACTTCTACACTGTTCCATCGCTGAACTACAATAAAATATATTTTATAATATTAAATTATAAAAAAAAAAAAAACTTGGTTTTGTAATGCTATACATTTTTATAAGTTATAAAGAATTCTGGCAAAAATTTTTGAAACAGAATGTTTCTTTTCTTCTTCTTTTTATATTTGTATTTTGTATATAGAGTGAAAAGCACAATCTCAGTTTTTTTTATACTTGTTATAAAACGGTTGAAAAGATATTGAATATCTTTGATATATAGAACACAAAATAAGTGAACATTACTTTCAGAGATAAAATAATTTCATATTTAATTCCCCTTTTTTTTAAATTTAAAGTGATTCCGTTTTTAGATGTTTTATATCTTAGACTTCTTAAAAAGGTCAGGATATTTAAACAAAGTATTTTAAATTTTGAAATTTAACACTTTATGTACTGAGTTGTGAATTCATGAAAATTTTACCTTCTAAAGCATTTTTCGTAAGGATTTAGAAGAATTAATTAACTGTCAATTTATAGGGATTTTGTGCAATATTTATAACCCCACTTAAATATATTATTTTAAATATTTTTCTTAGTATTTTGTAGAGTTGGGAAATGTACAAATATAATGTTCTTACAATAGAAATATAGATATATTTCCAAAAGCCCCCCCCCCCCCACTTCAACCGCCAAGACAGCTGAAAACATGCAAAGGCAAAATAAATCAGACTTTTAAAAATATTTTTGTTTTGTGTTACCAATAATGCTTTTTGAAAAAAAAATAAAGTAATATATCTATAACGCATTCTAAACTGTATTACAACTAATTGAGGTATTAAATTAATATTATAACAAGTTATTTTAATTCTACTTATAAACACCGTCAGCAGATAAAGCATTAAAATAACTTTTTTTACAATCAACAAGCTTTTGTAAAGCAAAAAAGCCTATTTTCTCTATTTATCATTTTTTTAGTAAGAACAAACATTTTTAAAACATCTTTTATTTATTTTTTTTTTATATGTAAAATATTTAGACGCGAAGAAATTAAAAAAGATCATGTTTTACGTATTTATTTTTGAAAGTGTTACCTACCTATACCTTAGTGATCATTAATCAGATATCGTACTTTGGATTGAGTTGTTGATTACACTGTTAATTGCTTCTCTGATCGTACACTAAAAAAAATCAAGAATGTATCTTAACACTAGAACCGCCGGAATTTTTACTCAAGTGTTATAAAACTATTTTACACCACAATTTTTATTTAAAACTATTTAAAATATTTATTTAACTTATTTCTGCGTGGTACATACTATTTAACTTATTTTAGAAAAAAAAAATTCAGGTTCAGATCGAAATATTTTAATTTTTTACCTGTCAAAATGACCACTATGGCGAATCTAGTGTTAATCTATGATAATATAGGATAACAGCGAACGAAAATACACAAAAACCGCTTTATAGTTACGCACGATTACGAAACGCAAAATAGCAAAAGAAGTTTCTAAGCAAAAAGATTTTCTAAGAAAATAAAAGAAATTTCTTTATCTTTAAAAACCTCACAGACCAATATATCTTCGAGACTTAAAGAATGATTTACAAAAACCAAATTTCTCTTGCTGAAACTGATTTTCCGAAACCTAAGCAATTTATTGTCGAACAAGCAAGATTTACAAACAAACACGATAAATTAACAGACTTATTATTAAGTTTAAAATTAATATTATTTTTTACTTTTGCATGTATAAATTCAATTATGCAGCTGAAAATGATTAAATGAGAATTTATAATAACCTAAAATTTACATACCTGTTTGAGATAACTGATAAATATACTATGAAAACCAATCGAAAACGTTTCCGAAAATCAGTTGCATCAAAAGAAATTTTGTTTTTATAAATGCTTCTTTAAGTATCGAAAATATATTGGTTTCTAAGTCTTCTTAAAATAAACAGGGCTTTTCGAAATCATGGGTAAGTAGAAATAAATATTATTATATTTTCTCAGATTTAGAAACATTTGTCTTATTTTACAGTGTATATACCTTTTAGAAAAATAAGCTCTAGTGGAGATTGTTCTGTGAAATACAGAGTTTTATATAGTTGGCAAAAGATGGTTGTGTTGGTGTTGTTTATAAAGGCCGATTATCTACAGGAGGGATATGATTTTGAGGGGAGAGCTCCCTTCATTTGGACTTTCTAAGAGAACCTAGCCCGTATTTACGCAAGGTTAGACCGACGAACACGATTGGGTTCGAACCCATGACCTCGCGTCAACTAGATTTGAGAGCAAAACCTCTCAGCTACTGGTGGGTCGGTAAAGGATATGAATTATGTGTTCCATATACACCATAGATAAGTTATTCCATAGATAAATTATATATATTTAGAAAAATTTATATTTATTGTTACAATACATGTACAAAAAAAAACTTCTTGTATATAAGGAAGGAAAATTTAAATTATTACATTTTAAAGTAACCAGTATAAACTTAATTCGGTACTTAAAAATTAATACATGAAATCATGAAGTAAGCTTTAACCAATTCTAGAATGAGAATAAATTTGCATTGAAAATTTCCATAAAAAAATAATGCGTTTATAACCAAGTACTGTAATAGATAAATAAGTCTTGATGACGAATTCTGCTCTTTTAAATAAATAAAAACATGTTTGATATTAAAAGACGTGTATTTGCTTACATTTATATAAATATCTTTTGTATGTATTAATTTAGTTAAGTAGGTTAAAAATATATCGTATCGAAAAGAATGTGTTATACAAGGTGCGTCTAAAAAGTTCGTTGAATGGATGAATAATTCATAAACAACGCTACACTGTTAAAAATCTGTAGCATTTGCTGCATAGTCACTCCGCCACTATTATAGAATATCTCTTTTCTGACCAACGAGAATTTTCCATACTATAGCCAAGTAACCGTTTTCTATACAAGCGGTGGAGTGGCTATGCAGCAAATGCTGCAGATTTTTAACAGTTAGTGAAAAATGCGCCCCTGCGCTTGCGCAGGTAGAGACAAATGGAGAGGTAGCACGTAGGAAGAAGTGCAAGAAACAGAGCAGAATTGTCTGCTGTGGGCAGTAAAAACATGTTTGCAGCACAGCATAAAAGCAGTAACAGCATGTTTGAAAACTCGCGTCATATTGAAATGGAGCAACGGATAAACATAAATGTTTCGTACAAATTGGAAAAAACCGCCACAGAAACGCATGCAATGTTGGTCCAGGTGTATGGAACAAATGCAGTGACCCAAAAATGCGTGTGCGACTAGTTTGAACGTTTTCAGGAGGGAAAGGAAACCGTGGATGACGAACCAAGTTCTGGTCGACCCTCAACAAGTGTAACGACATACAACATCGAGCGGGTGTGATAGATGCTCTTAAACAATCGCCGAATGTATTTACGAGTGATATTGGATGAATGAATTGGGAATCAACAAGGACAGTGTTAGCACCATCGCGTGATATCATTCCAGCAGCTTTATCACCGATGTCATAAATGTATTCTGGACAACGGATGTTACTTTGAGGGTGATTAAAGGTATTTTTTTTTCATGTTTTGTTTTATTTGTTTTATGCTTCCATTCATCGAAATATTTAGGCGCACCTTGTGAAATAGAATTCCAATACCTTAAAAATCGTTATAAAAAGCCTTTAACAGATTTTACCTTTCTAAAACTTTACGTATGCTGCATGATTAAAGACAATTTCATTAATTTTGATTGCATTTCTCAAAATAAAATAAAATAAAAGTAAAATTTGATCTATGTGCAGAAAATTGATTTCTAAAATCGCATGTTTAACTGTTTCTTATTTTCTGCAGTTTTCTTTAAAAAGCGTATAATAATACAAGGTTATTAAAATACACGTTGTTTACTCAAATGTAATAAAGAAAAGCGTTATTTTCTAAATTTCCATAGCGGGAAACCTAATGATAACTTATTTATTGAGAAAACAAAAGATAGGTATTGAGGTTCCGGTCGCATTGTGCACACAATGTCCAAACAGACCGGGACCTCCCTTTATATTGAAATCCGATCCACTACAAAGATACATATACATGCCTGAATCGTCATCCGAATGTGGCCCATTTTGTCTGCCTCCAGATCTCTAACAACTAGACAGGCATTGTGGGAATAAGTTGTTAATGAAAACATATAGTTTGGGAAGCAAAAAAGAGTAATTCTGGTCGTATAGATCGGTTTACTTGTTAAAAAAAAAATGTAAATATTCAAGTAGTATTTAAATTTTTTGACATATATTCTTTAAATACCGTTTCCTTTTATAGTCCACTCTTATAGTAATAGTAATAACCACTTTCATAGTACAGTATAGTCCTTTTATAGTAATTATATACGGATTATATAATATAAATGAGGCCAATAAATAGTCCTATAAGAGAAGTTTTCTGTTAACGAAGGTTATTACAGAAAATTGGTTAAAGCAATTATTTTATCAATCTTTCTGAGTTTATTATATGATTAATGCGAATTGCTGTAAATTTTATATAATGAAGTGAAAAACGTATAGTTTAATTATATAAAATTACCTTACATATAATAATAATAAATAGTTTAAGAAGTATATAATGTATATAAAATAATAAAATTTGTAAGTATATAAAACTTAAATGTTTTATGGGAATAAAAAAACGAAAATGTTCTATGCAAAATGAAAATGCTGATACATTTATAGTTAAATTTTATAATAAAGCATATATCTTAATGCATTAGAAAACCTAGCTGCGTTTTATGGTGCAAAAATTTATGAAGGCGGTTATCAAAAAAACACTTTTTCGCACTGAACAAAAAGAAACTTTATCATAAATTTCCTGACTATTTTTTAAACACTAAAGCATGAAATTTACAAGCATGATTACAATCAAAGCTATTTGTAATCGAACAGTATTTTCATTTCCCTTTAAACAAATTACATCTCGAATTAACAGAGATTTTTATCTCAGAAAGACAGTATTTTTCCTTTCCTGCTCTGTCGCGTATGGAACATCGATTTTGACAGCAACTGCAGAAAATGCTCTTCATTTTACCGAAAAACATTTAGATAATACAGTAAGAAAATATTTGATAATTTGATACGTTTTCGAGCAAAAATTCGTATAAAAAATGCACCAGAAAGTTCACAGCTTGGGTTTGAGAACACATTTCACCTGTTAGTTGGACCGAATGGGGAGAATCGAAGGTGAGATTTTTGGCAAAAAGGATTCATATGTTCCAAAACGGCATTGACTTTTTTTTTTTTTTTTTTTTTTTTTTTTTTTTTACCCATTTGAGATACGCAAGTAATTTAAATAGCAAAACTATTCAAATTGAAGTAGGAATTAAGATTGTGTAGAAAAAATAGCTCAGATTTTAATTTTGAAAAACTTACACCATTTTAACTTTTATACAGTTCCTTCGTTTTTTTAAAGCTTTTCTTAGAAACCTTTTCTCAGCATAACATTTTAAATCTTTATAATCTTATATTTGTTTATTTGTTTAGCATAAGTTTTTTCTTTATCAACATTTATCTTACTTTTCAGAAGTTTCATTTAGTTTATTGTGAAATTAGAAAACACCAAAATTAGTTTTTCTTTTTCTGTAAAATAAAAAAAAATATATTTTTGAAAATATAATTATTTCGTACTACAATTTGAAGAAATTTATCTTGCCTGTTTAATAACTTTACTAGAATTTCATCATTCAGTAATAAAACACTTTATATTATTTAATATTATTGCCGTTTATTAATCTCGTGGGATTCATTTTGTTATTACACAAGAGCGAATGTTTTGCAATATTTTTTTTAAATTTGAGTAAACAAGAAACAACATAATACTTTTAGAAAATGTAAGTAGAACTGATGAAATTGCATTTTATGACTTTATAAAATAATCTCAGCTTTCAAAGAATATATATACAGGGTGTCCAGCGAATAAGACCCTGATTTCAAAATTAAATATCTCAAAAACAAAGATCAATAGAATTATGTGGTAAACGGTTTGTTTATTGGCTAAGCTGTAAAAATTTTATGTACTGTAAATCGCAATACTTGTAAACTGCTTCGAAGTCCAGAGCAATGGCGTCTCATTCCTAGAAGGCTCCCTACGTATTGGGAAACTCCATTTTTTAATTGGGGTAATGTGCAGAAGTGGAGACATCTGGTCACAGAATTATTGCATCAGCTTTAATTTTAGAAAATTTCAATTAATAGAATTTTCAATAAAAAGTTTGGAAATCATTATAAGAATTTTTTAAATATTTTATTAAATTCAATCTTTAATGTCATATAATTATTTAAAGCAAAATGCATATATTTAGAAAAATAATTTTGTACTTTTTATTTATTTTTTATATTTTTAAATCACGGCATAATATTTTGGTATTATTGTTTATATCCGAATTATTATAAATAAAAAAGTAATTTTTCACTTTTAATTTACTTTTAAATCACGGCATAATATTTTGGTTTTAGCACAACACATATATTTCTTTTCTTTGTAAACAAAGTTTTAGAGACAGAAATTATGCATTAAATTATTTCTTAAAAAAAAAAATAATAATAATAATGATAAGTCATATCATCAACGTCAAAGCAAAAGTATTTTGGATGCTGCATTCCTTTCGAACACTTCGCATCCTATCGCTAGAAGCTGCACCATATTTCTGTGCTCAATAATAAAAAAAATGAAAACGAGTTTTTAAAATTAATATTATTTTTTAACTGAATTAAATTATTAAAAATAGAAACTTTGTATTTTTTCATTCAAACTATTCTCTACAAAAAAAAAAAAAAAAAAAAAAAAAAAGATTTATGAATCATTATTATAAATGCTCAATGATTTTTAAAAAAGGGGTTTCTTTTAACTTAATTAAATTTTAAAACCAGAAACTTTAGATTTTTTTATTCAAACTTTTTTCACAGTTTAAATAAATATTAAAAAGTAAAGATTTCCATTTTTTTTTTAAATCCTCCTCTACTAGGATTCGATTCCAGCCGTTGTAATGTTTCGAGGGTATAAAGAAATTCACATACCCAGATACGCGTGAAACGCATAACCCTTCTTGGCAGTCGGGTAAAAAACATATAACGACAGTTCATATGATATACAAAAACACCAAGCACATAAAGAAATTAAATAATTGCATATTTACAGGAATATTTAACTGTTTGACAATGGTTTGAGACGTACTTGCTTTTACATTGTTGTTTTTTGTTCCATTTGTACCACTTTTGAAAAATAATATCTGCCATATATTTATATTTTCTGAAGAAATCTTTCACAAAGAAATTTTTTTGTAAATTGTGATTATAAAAATAGTGGCCAGTTTTGGGCAGTAATCGAATTGTTAAAGATTTATCATTATGGATTAAGACCCATATGGGTCACCATAATAGAAGACAAGCTAATGAATAAACAAAATTATTTCCATCGGATAGTTACAACCAGTTTGTCTGTCCTCTTTGACTGCGTGTGCAACAAAAATTAATTAATTAATTAATTAATTAATTAATTAATTAAAATAGAATAAATCTCTTATTAGTGAGAGTACCCGTAGATATTTCAAATTGTTAAAGTTCAATAGGTATTGATGAAATTTACACATGCTTTTCTAACGATTAAGCAATATCAGACCTTTTTCTTTTTTTTAACGGAGCCAAAACCGATAAAATTTAAATAACTTTTCTTTAACTCTCTATATCCTGACGGTGGTTTTAAGTACCATTAATGAAAATTCAATATAAAATTTATTTAATTCGTCTTTTAATAACAGTAGATTTCACTCTCTTCTATTTATAGATATTACGAAAGCATATGAGAATGTTCCAGTTGCAAAATTATGAATGTATTAAATGAAATGGACATAAATCCAAGTATTATTAGAGTAATTCAAGAACTTTACAGACAATCAAAAGCAAAGGTTAAAATAGGCCAAAGATTATCAAAAGGTTTTATAACAGATAAAGGACTCAGACAGGGATATTGAAATTCCCCAACACTTTTTGTATGTTGAATGTATGTTGAATGTACCAAATGTATGTTGAAGAAGCATTGAAAATGTGGAAGGAGAAATGCAGCGGAATGGGACTTAATATGAATGGAATGTCAATTTTTACTCTACAATTTGCAGATGGTCAAGTTATAATTGCAAAAAGTAAAAATTATTTAGAAGAAATTACGGTGAAATTAAAGAAGAATACGAGAAATGGGGACTTCACATAAACGTCAGCAAGACCAAATACCTTCGTATATGAAGAAATGAGAAAGACCTGAATCTAAATAATAACATAAAAATAGAAAGCTGTAAGCATTATAGATATTTAGGTGTAGATATTAATAGAGAAGTAAGAGACTCACAGGAAATTAAATACAGAATTTGTCAGGGGAGAAAAACTGTAAAACTATTAAATTCTATCTGGTGGAGTAAGGAGATCTCTAGGAAAAGAAAGTATAATATATACAGCTCTATTGTAAAGAGCATATTGTTATATGGAGCAAAAGGATAATGATGAAAGTAAAGGGAACCATATTAGTGGATATTCAAAAAAGTAATTAATCTGGTGTGGTCATGTCAAAAGAATGAATGATGAAAGACTACCCAAAATCACATTCAATTATGAAACAAACAAAACAAGGAAACGAAGATGAACTGGATGGATGATATTTCAAAGGCAAAGGATAGAGGTCTGGAAGAAGAATGAACCCTTGACCGGAAAAAAACGGAAAAAGACTCTTGTAGATTCTTCGAATGGCGGCATCTCACGCCAAACCGAGTTTATATATGCATATATAGATATTTCACTTTTCATACAAAATAATTTGCTCAATGATATTTAAAAAACACAGGGAAACTGTCGAAGCTAAATATTTTTTAATGTAGTTATTTTTCAACCATTTTCCTAGGTGTCGCTTTTATCTTAATAAAAAAAATATATATATACGAAAAATTTTCAACTACAAAACACTTTTATTTTACAGATATGATCACAATACATTTATTTACATTGTTCTTATAAGAATTGTGAGATTTCCATCAGTAATTTTAGGGTTCCGTACTTAAAAGTGATAATGGAACCTTATCTTAGTCAAACAAATTTCATCAAACATTAATTAAAAAATACCTATATATTGAAATATCTTCTATAATATTAATCATATTTTGTTTTTAGCTATTCTTCAAAAATCTACCTTTTGTTTCACTGAATAAACACAATTTACTGTTTAATTTATTAAAAATATTAATTAAGCTTTTCAGGCATTCACGCCAATTAATTAAAATGAACTCGTTATTTTTTACATTTTAAAAACAGAAAACTTAAAAAGATAATAGCTCAAGAAAGTGATACCATATATTAACTTTTTTCTTGATCAACGCTAAATGCTTTCTGATTTTTTAAGTTCTTTAAATATTACTTTAATTTGTTGAAATTTAGAATATTTGAATAATATATTTGTTAAGATTAATTATTTTAAACAATATGCTTCTAGACTATTTCGTGTATTTTTTGAAAACCTAATTTGTCTGCTTTTTGATAAAAAAAAAAAAAAAAAGATAAAAATAATGTGAAATTCTGTTATCTTTAATCATTTTTGCTCCGACAGGACTTTTAAGTCCCATTTAAGAAAATGCAATATAAGATTTATTTAATTCGTCTACTAATAAAAGTATATGGTACTTTTCATACAAAATATTTTGCTGGATCACATTCAGTAAGCACAGCGAAACGGTCGAAGTTAAAAGTATTTTTAATGTAGTTACTTTCTCAACCATTCACATGGATTTAGCTTTTCTCCTATTAAAAACTGTTTTACGTATAATTTGCAACTACGAAACACTTTTATCTTACAGATAGGATCACAGTACATTTATTTACATTGCTCTTATAAAAATTGTGAGATTTTCATAAAGTATTTTTTGTTAATTAATCTAATTCTTGTAAATATTGCAAAAAAGAGCTCTAACTACTGATTTATTACATCAGTTTTAATTAAAAAAATATTTAAAAATCAAATATTTATTATGTATGTTGTTTTGGATATCTTAGATATTAACGTAAACAATTATTCAGGTGAAGCAATTTTTGCATTCAAAATTCCGAATATAAAGTATTATAAGGAAGACTAAGAGTCGTACACTGTAAAAAAAATTCTGTAGTTCTACAGATGTAAACTTACATGCTTACTAAACTTTCTTCTGTAACTGAAAAAAAAAAAACTTCAAATATACAAAATTAGTTTTTGTAAAGCTACAGAAATCTGTAACTTTACAAATGAATCTGCTAAAATTACAGTAGGCTAACTCCGGGAGAGTCGCCGCATACGAGATATATGCCGCACCCCTTGTATTTCTTGTAATTATCGATAGATGGTCGTCAAGCGCACAGTATAGATACGCAGTGAAATTATTTTAACCAGTGTATAGCATGAATCCCATTACGATGTTTTCTTGTAGAAGTACAATCCTTAATTTGACGTATTCACTGTCCAAACTTTTAAGCACGTTACGTTTAAATACTTTTCATTCACTAATTACTAAATGCATGCATGATTTCGAAGTCAAAAGTAAGTGTAGCATTTGTATAGAGTACTGTGTGAATGGTAACGCCATTCCCCTTAGCGATGGTAAGTAACTGTGAAGGCCGACCTCTGCACCATGCAATATGGGATACATGCCGCACTTCTATTCCGGTATACATGCCGCAGTTTCTTTTGTACAGGATGATTAAATGTTATTAAGTTTTCCTTTTCTTTTTGCACAGACTAACCATGTTAGGCATGTTATAAAGTTTACTGAAACAAAAGGAGAAAAAAAAAAGCAATTTAACAAATTGTAACGACCATTTGGAAAATCATTTTTTCAAAGACTAAAATTTAAGACATAAAAAAAATCGCACGGAGTTGATCATACATTACGTACGTGTTAATAGTGTTATTACACGTAAAAATTGCAAGCAACAAAAATCACCTGCGATTCGTCAGAATGCCTGAAACTTGCGTATTATCCACCTGAAACTTACGTATTATCAAAGCATTTCATTGGCTGTTCGGGAAAAGGCTTTTCCAGCGTCAGATTTTCAAGAAATCTGACGACCAATTTTAAATGAAATTTCATTCTTAAAATTCTAAACATCCCACAATATTACATTTTACACCGTCGTATAGAGAAAAAAAATGTACTTTTAAATGCAATTTGTTTGAAAGCTGTATTTCAATTTGTTTCAGAGTTATTAATTTTATTTTTGTAGTTTTTATTACTTTTTTGTCATAGTGGCAACAGAAGTATCCATCTCTGTTGAAAGTAAAGGGAAATACACATTACTGTATAGACCAATGAGGAAACGAATAAAATGCGGATTCAACCAATAAAACGCCTCAGATATGTTTTTGATTTCCTACCCTGACAGAGAACAATAACCATTTTTCCAAATGGTTAAAAAAGGGGAAAATAAAAAGAAAGAAGGGCAAGAAAGATGCAAGTCAAGATGATAATAATGTAAAATTGGATTACGGGTAACGCAGACGTTCTTTGCAAGGAATGTTTAGAAAACTACTCCAAAAGAGAGGATGTGTAATTGGCTTCGTTGCCTCATGTGTTTAAATGTAGCTACGTAAAAACTGCACTTTTTCAACACTTTTTCTGTAGATTGTAGTCTAAAAATTAGGTCTCTGAACCCATTCGGTAGCATATGTGCATATAAGCACCTTCATAGAACCTTCAAGAACTTACAAAATTTGTTTCTGGCACCAGTAAAACAGAAAAGTTATATTGGCTTTGTTTAATTAGAGCATTTTTATAATTATTTAAGTAAAGGTAGCTTCATTTAAAAAAGTGGTACCAACCGAATAAAATTTGTGTAAAAGCCACTGGTTTCGTTTGGGTTAACCTTTTCAAGGGCGGTGGCTAGACGGTCTAGCCACCTAATTTTAATTCAAAAACTGACAAATGGCAGCAAGAATATTTGAATAAAATTTTGCTTTTGTAATGAAAGCGCAAATTAACAGGTTTTTATTTTCTAAGAAATTCGTTTGAATATTCTGGTGTCAGTTATTTCATCAGTTTACGTTTTTCTGCCCCTGAAAGGGTTAACAAATAAATTATGTAAACACAATTTTACTTTTTTTTCACTTTCTAATACACTAATGTTACGTTGTTGCTGAAATAACAATTAAAATTTAATGTAAAAAAATAAGTCGATTATTTTAATTGTGAAAGTAAGCAACAATTATTAATTTGAATCTACTAATACGTTTCACTGTACTCATTTAGTTTCATTTTGTTATTACATCGTTAATTATAGTCCAGATATGATTTTTTTTAAATATTTTTATTTATAATTTCGTTCTGTTCTTATTACAAGCGCGGCATAACTACCGCACAAGTGCGGCGTCTCAGCCTAAATGTATGGGTGACGCGCCGCAATGTAATGTTTTAGAAAAACTTGTTAAAAAATATTAATAACTTGTTTTGAAATTTTTTGTTGCAGTAGATGCGTTGTATATTTTACATTAAATAGCACAGCATGTTTTTTTTTTTTTTTTTTATGTCCACCATGGGACTTTATACACAACTTCAAAAAAATGTGCGGCATAAATCCCGGAATTACCCTAATATTGCTAAAATTTTATCTGTAACGCGGGCTGCAGTTACATGAAAAGTTCTAGAGATCCCAGTTTCCTAAAAAATTCTGAGTAACCTTGCAGATATTTTTATTTTCGACGCAAAAGTGTGTCTGTTACATGAATTTTTGTTGCTGCTGTTACATTAAAATTTCTGGCAATCCCAGTTTCCTAGAAACTGTATAAAATATCTTACATCTGCAAGAAAGCAACATGGCCAAAAATATTGCTCTGTAAATCTGCATATGAGGGATCTCAACGTCAGTTCTCAAACTCTTTTTTTTATGACGTTTTGCTATCACGTTATATATATATACATATATATAAGTACATAAAATTCTTTGATGCGTTCGAAAATTAAGGGGACAAGGGACCTT
This sequence comes from Maratus speciosus, assembly GCA_963932465.1. Lineage (NCBI taxonomy): Eukaryota > Metazoa > Arthropoda > Arachnida > Araneae > Salticidae > Maratus > Maratus speciosus. The sequence goes on along the minus strand of OZ010788.1, from coordinate 180,638,079 downwards.
AAAACATTGAAAATCAATTTTTTTATTTTTTGTAAATTTCACTTTAAATATTATTCAAGTTTACATTATATGCATTATGGCATACATTTGCACAAAAAAAATATTTTTGAGAGAAAAATGGAATTTTATGCGTCGTCTTAGAAATCTTCGAAATGCACTCTGCGCGTTCCATATCAATGAAAATCCCCAATATTTTTTATAAACGTTTGGTTTATATATATAAATAATAATGTGCATCGAATTTTATATTTTGTAATATAAAAATAAATAGAAAATTTAAAATTTTTTGAAAATTTTTCGAAAAAATTTCAATTTTTTTCAAAATTTTTTAAACCTTTATATTCAAATATATAAAATTCAATGCGTAGTTTTGTTTACATATATAAACCAAACTTTCATAAAAAATATTGGGGATTTTCATTGATATGGAACGCGCAGGGATTAATTCGAAGATTTCTAGGACGACGCATAAAATTCCATTTTTCTCTCAAAAATAATTTAATTTTTTTTTGTGATAAATGCATGCCATAATGCATATAATATTCAGTAATATATCGTAATATATTTAATAACATATAGTAACATTTAAACTAAAATTTACAAAAAAAAAAAAAAAAAAAAAAAAAAAAATCGATAAAATTTCAAAAAAATTTGATTTAAAAAAAAAAATTAACCTTTATATTCAAATATATAAAATTCGATGCACAGTTTTAATTATATATATAAACCAAACTTTTATAAAAAATATTGTAGATTTTCATTGATATGGAATGCGCAGGGGGCATTTTGAAGATTTCTAAGACGACGCGTAAAATTCCATTTTTTTTCTCAAAAATAATTATTTATTTATTTTTGTGATAAATGCATACCATAATGCGTAGAATGTACCCTTGAATAAAATTTAAAGGGTAATTTGCAAAAAATAAAAACAATTATTTTTAAGGTTTTTAAGGTTCCTTGTCCCCTTAAAAGCATAAAATTAAACACGGTTTTGTAGAATGGTTATCTGATGAACTGCTTATTCTTCTAATATTAAGGTAGCATAGGACCTTTGAGATTGTAGAAAAGGATAAAAAAATATCATTATTTCCAAAGTACGAAGCTCAAATAATATGCAATTGAGATTTTTCTTTTTCCCCCTCCTAAAGTATATATACTTAAGTATATTACACAGAAAAATGAATGTTGTACATTCGAAAGTAATATTTAAATTTAATCTTTAAAATTCACACCACAATTACCTGAATAAAATACAGTAAGTGCTCCGCGCATGTTAATACTGGAAATTATTCATATAGAAAACTAATTTTGTTCAAGTTTTAATCATTATTTTCTCATCTCCAACTGAAAAATAAAATGTACACAAAAAGTATTGTTAAAAAAATATTTTTAATACACAAATTAAAACTTTTCAAAATAAAAAAAAATCGTACTTTTCAAGTGCAAAATAATAATAATAATAATAATAATAATAATAATAATTAATAAACAGTGTGGAGGAGATTGTCCTCTAGACCGAATTTTAATCATAAAACAAAATACGCAATAACAACTAGATTGGTGCAAACGTCAAAAAACTCCAATATGATATAAGAAGATGAATTTGTTGTGTCATAACGACACCCGGGGAGAGGTACAAACAGGAGACGAAAGCTCACGCCTCTTTTTAGCCCAGCATCCAGAGGCGAGGGTCAGAGCAAAAGTGACCTGACTTCACAGATAAAATTCACGTGCTTGTTGAGATACAATATCGCCAATATACAAGTATTTTGCGTAATGCACAAGGGGAAAACAAAACATTGGCTGGCAAAGGATTAGCCAAACACAAGCGGTGACTTTATATGTATTTGAATTGTGTAGGGGTACCATATTTTGAGGTTACCAGGTTCTTGTCGTATGGGAAATTAAAAAAAAAAAAAAAGGACACTGCCCGTCGGATACAATGCGTTTTAAGTAATAACGAAATATGTGTTCGATTAAACAAAGTCTGTAAAAATTAAAGAATCGTTAGAAGAAAGACGTCTGAATGCGGTTTGTGAGACAGGTGTGAATACGAAGTTCAGTCTGAAGTGCAGATTGCAGCTGTTACAAAAATATGCAGCATTCTAATACATATGAACTTAGCGGTCTGGATTTTAGGGTGCAGTATGAGGATAAATGTACTGAATAGAATGCAAGTTAAGTAACTTTTGATGATGCGCCAGACACGTTACCAAATAAGGATAGCTGAGAAATTAAAATGTTTTTGTATTACCTGACAGCCGTAACGTTTTTCTAAAGGCTAAAAATATGTGAGAAAATATCTCATAGTAGAATGGGAAGACTGAATTACTGGATTTATTTTATTAAAGAAAATTTGTAATTAAAAATAGTTGAATTTAAATGTGAGGGCTATTAGTACAAGCGATATACATTTTAAACATTAGATTTAATTTTGGAACCACACTGGGTGAAAATAGTAAATTAAAATAAATAAAGTATTAAATTGAATTTTGAAGTAAAACTGCGGGGGGGGGGGGGGACTAGAATGAAAACATATATAACAGAATAATCGTTATACACAGCAATGTCAAATATTTTGGTTTTAGCATCTAAACTATGAAGAAACACATATGTTGTTAAATTTTAAAAACTGTAACTTATATAGTTTGAAAATAACAGTGTGTACAATCTCAAAATTTACTGAGGAAATGTGAGGAAAAGCATCTTAAACTTCAATATCAAAATATCTTCCATTATATTAGCTGTCTATAAATGACTATAACTCAAGAAATAATGCAGAATTTTTAATACGGTTTTCCATATTGTTCAAAAACATTTAAAAAATCAGAATAATTTAAAACGAAAAATTTTACTTTTTGAAAGTTTAAAGGTCTTGTACCCCTAAGTAAAATGCAAAGTCCATCTCAGTGGCCTGTAGTCGCACTAGTTTTACATTCGCAGTTATCTATTTTTCTATACAAGAATGTAGTGTATCTTGGATTTAATTTTATACTGTGATTTTCTATTGGAATAATCACCACTTTGAACAGGGATTTAATGTAATCCTAATATTGAAATAGGAATATTTTGTCAACTGCCAATCATTAAACATCTGCATATAGTTGAGAAGTTGAATGAAATATCATGTACCAAAGGTACTGTTCAAAATGTAAACTGAATTTATAATAATTATATCTAATTTAGAAATCTATTTCTAACAGTTTTGGTCGTCATTCCAAAATATTTAGATGTAAAATCTTGCTTAAATACATCCTAATCTACTGTATAGCAATAGCATACTAAAATAATTTAAAAATAGGTATATTAAAGACTTTTAAACCTATAGGGTAGTTATCCGTATTCATGTCCACTGGCAAATTACTATTTTAGCGAATTTGATGCGGCGCTATAATCACTTTTGTGGTAGCTTTTAAAAAGCGTCTACGTTTAATTTACACCGTAATTTACTAATGTCTGACATATTGGACCGAAACCGAAATTGCACACCCAATTACGAAAGATTAACGAGCCTTTTATTCTAGAAAAGCCTTTCGGTCAAAAAAGGCGCTTCACGGATAAATTTTGGGGGTTTATTCGTTAATTTTTAAGGTGTGGAACGGTGGGCTAATCCCTCCACCGTTAGTTTATATAAATGGGTTTTTCATGCAGTAGTATCCGAATTGCTTGAAATTTTGGATATAGGTGCATTCTGATAAGGAGCTTCCCTGGTTAGTTTTGGGGGCTCATTGTTACATATAACGGGGAACTAATCCCCTTAATTTAGATAAATGATTTTTTCATGCATAATTATCAGATTTGTTTCACATTTGGTATACTGTTCTATTCTGATAAGGAGCTCCCGTGATTAGATTTGAAAGTTTACTGGTTATATATAAAGAGGGTAAATGGGGAGCTAATCACCCCTTTAATTTAGCTAATTGGTTTTTTGACGGTTTTTTTATTTTTCAAGGGGCATTATTCTTTGAAATACGACTTGTATAGTATACAATTAGTGTGAATAGCCTGTGAGTTCAATGCTATCAATTTAAGTGGGTATATGGTGTGGTTCAGTGGACAAGGTTCTTTTAAATGCAAAAAACTCCAACCATTATTACAGGAACTAACAACTTTTATTTAACATTTTAAACAAGTTACAAAAAGGAATTATACTATTAAGTGCTAAAAGTGCGAGAGAGAAAAACCCGTGCATAAAAAGGTGCGCCTAAGCGCGACCCAAGACTACCTGGTCTTACATTTTAGAAGACAGAGAGAAAAGTGAATGATTTCATAAGAAGCTTATAACACTTGGCGATACAATTCATCGCCAATTTCAAGAATTAGCATCGTGAACAAAAGCAGACAAAGGGTTTATCTGCGAGCCAAATGAATACCCCACAAAATCTAGCAACCCGAAAAACAATGAAAACGCGTGATGCAAAGCGGCTGCCGGAATAACGGTTCTAGGTATGTATATACAAGCGACGCCAGCAAACCTGGCAATGTTTATCTAAAACAAATGATTACGTTAAATGATTGCTATTTATAATTGCAAAATGCCGAGAAAGGCATATGTTTAAACAACCAATAAATAAATTTAACGTACATGAAAAGAGATTTAAAGACCGTTTCCTAAAAACTATTTTTTTTTTACTTTTTTTGATAATTTATTGGATCTCCTCTCAAATAAGTAGAGAATGAGACAGAATTATTTCTTTCCTGGGCGACGCAAATGAAAACAAAAACAAAATAACATACATTCTATTATTAAAGGCAGGTGCATTTAACTCTTCTTTTTTTATTTAACGGCTGAAATGTTATTATAAAATAAATTGCATCTGCGAAAAACGGTTACAAATCATAAACTGAAAATTACTGCATTAAATTAAAGAGATTACTGAAAGAAAGAAAAAAACGAACAGATGAAATTCTATATGGATTTTAAGCATAGAATTAAATTACAATTTTTAGCTTAACGAAGGGGGGGAAAACAACAAGTTTCAAAAGCCAAAAAAAAAATGATTTAAATTAATTTTAAAGAAAATGTGATATGTGACAGAACTCTGTCACAGGGCACTTTTGTTTTATTTTGTTGATGATTTGGAAAAAAATTAAATTTGTGTAAATTAATACTCATCTACCTTGTGATATCAAACAATAATTTTAAATGTGATTTTATAGAATTAAGAGAATTAACTATAAAGTCAAGATTTTTTTATGAATAATACTTATCTTTTTTTAAACATATATAGTCGTTTCCAATTTATTCCATTTTTTTTAAATATTAGAAAACTTTTTCTTTTATGAAATGACAAAATGCTTCCCGTGAGATTAAGAAAGGAAGATTGAATTAATAGCTCTTAGAATTAAAAACTCCTTGGTTAATGATTTGTATACCATACCTTTTATCTCAACTTTCTGGGTGGATTTGTTGTGTCACGATACTTTACTTCCGCTTTGATTTCATTGGTTGCTGGAACTTGATGGTCTTTCGCTGCTGTGTTTACTGACATTTGGCTTTTCATCGTAGAAGTTGAGGTAATAGAGGGGAAAGCAGTTGAGGGGAAATACTGATTTTATACATTGATTTTTTACACCGATGATGAGAGTCCTAGCACTCTTGAAACGTATACGTTCGGCTATGTTCACGTTGCTTAATTTATTTATTGTGTGATTAAAAGTTCATTTTTAGTGATTTCGATGATATGGTAAGTTTTGTAAATAAAAATTAACATACAAATCTTACTTAATTCTACTTCAGATTCAAAACTCTAAACTTTTATTATGAATTATTTTATATTTCATGTAATACGATCACTATATACACTATATAGCCATTAATCAGCGGTCATTTTCAACTTTAGATGGTTTGCCAAATATTTAAAGATATACTTGTCGTATTTTTCTGGAACTTCAAGATTATAGAGACTATGTTTGATTTCATATTTATCAATGGCGATTTGATCAGAAGGAAAATCAAGGTGTCAACAAAAAATCACAGAAAAATACTAATATTTGAGAACACCCTGTAAAATAAAATGCACGAAATGATCTATCGCTATAAATTACGAAACTCGGGATATTGTACAATACGTGTATTCATTTGTGTAATTTATCCAAAATATTGTAATTTTCCTTTGATATTTTGTTGCCCCCTAATTGTCCTTCTGATCAAATTGTCAAAAATGTTCTTCATAATCCAGATGTTCCAGAAAAATCACGCAAGTACATCGACAAAATGTCTAAAATTGAAATCATCTGGTGATTACTGGCTATATGGTATATGTGGCCCATGGGGCGATAATGCAGTCTTCGATAATGTTTATAAAACTTTCAAATTTGTACTCAACTTTATTGATTTGCAATTAATCCTAATTAATTATGACATTTATAATACTTTTATCATTAATAAAATAGCTGTTTACATATTTGAACTGAATGTGAATATGAATTCTATGATTGCGATCCGAGACTGATAACATCAGGTAAAACATTAGACATATGACGCTGTCTTGAAGTAATGTTATAAGTATCTCTATTTCAAATCAAAATATGTCCTCTGTTATATTATTTGCTCTGTTGTACTATTCAAAGCTATTAAACTTTAATAGTTAGATAATTAGGAGACATCTAATGTATCCTTCATTTGTTTACTCTTTTGAACGATATTTTGCAGCGAAATATATATCGGACGTAAAAAGAACGATACTTCAGAAAAGCATGCAATTAAAGACCTGAATATATATTAAAGAATGCTTCATATAAAAATAAAATTTGTGTCATTTTACGCAAAATTTGTCCATGTGTCGTGAATATCATATAAAAAGGGTAATCGACATTTAAAACACACCATAAATACAAGAAAGTTTTTTTTATTTGCTAATACATTTTTGAAAGATTAAATGGCTTTTTTTCCAATTTATGTGAATATTTATTCTGTTAATTCAATAAGAAAGTGACTTTTATATTCAAGATATATCATGGTTTCAGATTTACACATTTTTCTTCATTAAAGAGAGAAAACAGAGAATAGAGAGGATAAAATAGAGAAATAATTGGATGCAATTCCTTGAATATCGGAAAAGAAATTTTAAAGGAAATGATAATTTAAACCCAAAGGGTGTATATAAGTTTCATTTTTTAATCTTTTCCGGATATAACTGTTCGAGAAACGTTTTTACGAGAGAATGTAAGTTTGAATAATTTTAAATTTTTATATATCTGATTTTGAGAATTAGTTTTCTTTTTTTTTCTCTGGGAATTTTATAGGAGCCAAAAATTTTTTTCCACGCGCAAGTAGTGAATTGAAAATAAAATAATAAATAGCACAAGAGATTCCACGTGAGGATATATAGCATTTTCGATTCAATACATTATTCGACATATACAAAATTAAGTGATAATGTGTAAAGTAAGAAGATAATTTTAAAGTTATTTTTTAGTAAAATGAAAAAAATATATATATAATTTATTTATACACATAGATAATACGAATAACGTATATCGTATGAAAATAGCCCTGAAGAAAGAAAGGAAATACCTCCTCGAGAGCAGGTCACAATTCCCATATTAAAAGTATTAGAACGAATTTCTTTCGACCAAAGTTCTTTCATTGTGGCTTCTTACTCTACAATTATAGTTAAATTTTCACGAAATACAGTATTCATATCTATATTCATAATGTGATTTTTTAAAAATCTCATTACAATCCCATATACTTCGTTAGTGCAATTAATTCGCATTACGTATTTATTGTAAATGCGAATTTTTATTGTTGTATATAAAAAAGCACGTAAAATCTGTGATAAAATATGTTTGGTGACTGTCTCAATATTACGAAATACTAAGGGAGAGTTGTACAAAACCAGGTAGCACCGGTTCCTCCTTAATTTGAACTTTTATCTGTCGGCCAACACCAGGAATTGCTTATCGAAAGTCATTACGGCATTTGTAGCTGAGAGAAGCAATATTGTGTGCGGTTATTTTTGTGTGAAGTAATCTATATATATATATTACGCTATCGTACGTGGCACGGAAATCGCGATTATTTGTTAATTGTTTAATGGCAACGTCCGAATAAAACGCTTCTCATTGGTTATTGTGGGAAAGTTCTTTGGCAGGATTTAGGCGGAGGCAAATCCTGTTTATTTCATGTTTGGTTTATATTTACGTTCCCCGAGACGTTCCCCAAATGCCCGTAAAAGATCTCGGCGAATGCATGAAAAATATGTTTCATCGAGAGCGCCGTCAATCACAGAACATAAGCGATCGCCAACAAAGGCTTAATGACCGTCGAATGGGTGAACGTGCTGCTTCCGAAATCCAAATTACTGATTTAAACATTCCGGAGCATAACTGTGGAGAGCATAAAAATCTACTTTGTTATGCTAATGAAACCGACGCGAAGAAAAAAAAAAAAAAAAGGAAAGAAAATATTTACGCTCCGATACGGAACCTTCAATTACTAAGTTTTTCATAGCATTTGTGGCGTAGGCGTTTAACGCCTTAGTTTTCTGTACGAATGTACTCTGGTTCGAAACTCGATAGGCTAAGTTGAAATTTTGAGTTAGTATATTTTTGCTATTTTAAGGATTTCATTCTTCTTTTAAGGATATCTAAAGTGAAAAAAGTGGCAATAAGTAAATAAATACATACAGTAAATATTGTTAATTTTAAAACAATTGAATTATTTTTAATAATTCAATTGTTAGAACAATTAATAATTCAATTAATTGTTCTAACAATTGTAACAATTGTAATAATTCAATTGTTAGAAAGAAAAACTGGAAATAAATGAATCGAATTATAAAAAAAAAAATAACTACATTTATAAATATCATTCTTCAACGTATTTAATTAAAAGAAATTTTCTATAATTTTTTTACAATTTTAAGGGTTTCTAATTATTTTTAATTGTAAATAAATTGAATTATTTGAGAAAAAAATGGCACATAAATTAATCGAATAGTAATAATAATAATAATAAAACTACATGTTACATTGTCCAATCGATTTAATAAAAAAAAATTGTTATACATATATTTTTTGCAATTTTAAGGTGTTTTTTTATCTATACCAACAAAAACATTTCTTTCACTTATAAAAAGCCTCGCTAATGGCGAAAAAAAAAACTGTCTAAAGATATATACAAACATGACCGTACAAAGGGTCTTCCGTTCCGGTAATAATTCCAATACAGGTCCCCTAGCAGAAGTAAGATACAATAAAACCTGCTTAGATGGAAACACAACGACCAGTGATAAATTCCGTTTTATGCAGGCTCTTTAAATTGAACAAAGCATCGTTGCATTTTTTTTTTTTTGGGGGGGGGGGGGGGCTGAAACCTGTTTATTTTTTCTTTAGTTTATTGCACAACTCCGTTATAAAAAAGCTTTACTCTATTAGAAAATAAATTTGCTGGATAATATTTTTTTTAATCTATTTATAATCTATTTATAATTTTGCTTGCAAATTTATAAATTCTTTTTCAGTATTACAGTTTATGGTGCATTTGTAATTACTTTTTCATCTACAGATTTTGAAAAAAAAAATTAAAACATTGAAATCATAATTAAATTTTAATTGAATTCACCAAATAATTTTGAGTAAGAGTTTAAAGTGTGAGACAAATAAAAATTCAAAACGTTAACCACTGACTTTACACAACTTTCCAACTCAACAAGAGCCGGGCCCTGGTAATTTGCACCGTCTCTACCCCCCACCCCTCTGTACCAACCAATTTCAGGCTTATTTAAGAATATTATTACGGGCCCGAGCAACGCCGGGCGGGGCAGCTAGTGCGTTTAAATTTCTCTTTAAAAAATATTTTGTTTGTTTCTAGGTGTTACGCATATATTAACTGTTTTCCAGAATATTAAATATTGGTAAGTACTATATTTAATTATTTGCTTTCTTGAAAGTATTTTAACAGTTTTACTGATCTTTTACTATAGGACTGAGAGTAGTGACTTCATGTTTAAAAATCTGTGTCACGTTGGGGTAAAACCGGGTACTTAAGAGTGGGTCAAAACCGGGTATATCCATTTTTGTCCTACACTCATGGAATGATTTTTTTAGAATAGTGAATACTTTAGCATGGAGATTGAAATTGCAAGTTAATGCTGTTAAGTACTGTTAAACCTTTGATGTGTTATTCATATCACCTCTAAACTTATACAAACAAGAGGTGAGGAAGTGGTTACTTCGAATACTGGGCGATCTGTAACAATTTACTAAGTTAGAAAATCATTCAAAGCTGCATTTTTAGAGCAGTAGTTATAAGTACTTCAATCAGACGGTTTGAGAAAACAGGTACTTTTCCTTACAACCACGATGTTTTCCTGGATCTATTTGCTCCTTTGGAAATGACAGAGAAACACATGAAAGTCAATGATAAAGCACCTAAGTCTACGCACCCATAGGTTGGCATAGCTGCAGCAATAAATATTTCTGAAATATCACAGGATAATGAAGCTTATCTTTTCACAGTTAAAAGTGTCGACATCACACAACCAGTAATTGACAACATGCAGCCTCTTCTATCGAGACCTGATATTGTGTAGCCAGCAATCTGCATTTCCAATTTCAATTAAGATGTTATTACCCCTCCCCAAAAAGGCTTTAAGATTGAGAAAAGTGCTGGAAATCGAAGTGGAAACTGTTATTTTAACTACTTCACCCTATAAATTATAGCTCGAAACAGATATTAAAGAGAAATAATCCAAACATTCTGCAAAACGAAAAAGGAATATTCTTAAAAAGAAAATAAGAATCAACAGGAAAAGAAACCAAAAAAGGTTGATGAGGCATCCTCAAAAGATGAAGAAGATAATGAAACCTGAATGTTTTGCAGTGAGCTTTACTCCAATTCTAAATCCAAAGAAAGTTAGATACAATGTGTGAAATGTTATGGATGGGCACACGAAGGATGTAGTATGAAGGAGAATATGATAATAAATTTGTTTGTGACTTTTTGCAGTTAAAATAAATCTAAGTCTTCCAGCATAAAATAAGTAGTCATATACAATGTAGATAATTTGCTACAGATTTATTTTTGACACATGGAAGAACACATGTGCAATTTCGTTTTGTTAAATATAAAAAAAATGTATTTTTTTACTATATGAAACAACATTTTTAAAAAACAAAATGAGTTTTCCACGAGTATTAAAGGGGTACCCGGTTTTACCCAACCAGCGCGGTAAACCCAAATTTTCGCATGTGCCTGAAAAAAGCTATTTTTTTTATATAATCAGTTACATTTTTTACGGAAAAGAGAATGTTTTGATATAGCGAAAGATTCATTTAAAATGAAAAACGGTGTTCAGAGTTAGTTTTCCTATTTGGTTGCATTTAAGAACAACAAACATTTATGGGACCCGATTTTGACCCACCTTCCCCTATATGAGTGATTTAGTAGTATTGCTTTAAATTCTTAAATAAAGCTAGAGAAATTATTAGTTTAATGACATTTACGATGTAGAGGATTGAAATAAATAAATATGTGTTTTATTTGTAAATGTTTAGCACAAATGACATAAATCAGAATTTGCATTTAAAACTAAAATAAGATTATCTTAAGCTACCGAGTTTGCATATTTGCTCATAATTTTATTATAAAAAAATATTTTGGAGGGAATTAAACACTCCGGATTTTACAGAAGACTATTTTATATATAGTATGTTTCCGGATTTGCAATAATCACAATATTAATTATTGAAAATGTTTTAATATTTCAAAGGCAGTTAATTTCCAGCTATGAATAAGGTTTTCGTTTGAGGTTTGATAATATATTCTACAATGTAAACAATAAAACAAAATGTATAACTAATTAATAGAGTCATATCAAAATAACCCATATTTTTCATTAAGTTTGAATAGTTCTTTTTTGAAAGATTTATTTGATATTTATTTGAATCTAAAGGCAACAATAAAAAAATCTAGTAATTATTTTTTTTATGTAAATTTAAGCATCAAATTATAGGTAATACTTTATTTCAAAACTTTACCACCTGAAAAAAGTATCTGACTATTGAAATCAGTAGTTTAATTTTATTTATTTTAATCTTTTATTTTAATATACAGTAGACTATTTCACTTTCGCCTTATTTTATGAATAAAATAATTTCTCTTAATAAATGTGTTTTTATTTTAATATATCCAACACTATTTATTTTGGGAGTTTAATATACGAAAATAGTGTCACATTTTTAATTCTTGATATTTTTTAGCTCATTTTATTTAAACTTTTCGGTATAAACATTTTTAATTAAATTTCTTTTGCTGAAAAATTTAAATCATGCTTCTGAATATGATTACTAAATTAGGGTGAAGAAAAATATACAATATAAGAGCACAAACGCTATCAACGCAAAGTGTACATTTAGTTTAAAAAATACTTTTAAAAGTTTTAGAAATCTCAATAAAAAAATAAAAAAATCTTAAGAAAAAGAAAAAAAAATCCTTAAAATTTTCCTTTCGTACTAGAAATCAGTATATTATGTTTACGTGAAAAAGTTTATGAATTTTAAAAGAGGACATTTTCCATACTATTCTTATGAACCGTAAGCTTATAATTTGTTTTATAAATATTTGTGTGTAGTCGATTCTCGTGGTTCATTATATTTAATTAGAACTTTATTTGACAACGCTATCTTAACTTCATTGATTGGCACATAGTAAACTAATTCCAAAACAAGTAAAATTTATTATCTTGTTTAATCAGAAAACATATAACAATAAAGTCATCGCAGTCCATTTATCGCTCAGATTGGCAATAAAACACAATAATACTCTACAGTTTCCACCTGTACTCGTGAGATTACATAATGATAAATAAACGTAAACTCATTCTCATATTAAACATAACTTTAAATCACAACTCAATTCTGATGAAATAGAAAATTTTCAAGATACTGGTGCTGATAAATATAGATAAAAATTACTACATTCTTCTAAAATGTAACTACATGAAGATATCTAGCAGATAGTGCACATGAAAAATACAGATACATGCCGTGTATTATTATTTTTTTAAATATTGGAATATTTTTGTTATTCTAGCATATCAGTAGGTGAGATAGAAATTCATTACAAAATTTCATCTTTACATACAAAAATCAAGTTGATTTAAATAAAACAGTGTAAAAATATGCGTTTGCAGTTTTGAGCTTTTATATTAATTGCATTAACTACGTATGTTTAATATATTTATATGTAATCAGATGGATTGTAATATTACTTTTATTAAGTTTCTTAAATTTTTTCCTCAATTAAAAAAAAAATCACAACATATTTTTATCTAAGAGACATCGTATTACAGTTTAATTTACTAAATAGGGTACAGATATGGTCTAGTCTATTTGCGAAAGTAAGAAGTTATTATAATGTTGAATTTAAATATAATATGGCATTAAGTTAAGAGTTAAAGTAAATTGGGCTCCGTCCTTGATTTTATTATGTATAACTGTGGACTGATACATAATAAAATCAAGTTGTTTTGATGGTTGTTGTGATAGATGTAATTAAATTTGACAGAAATTTGGGGACCGTGTAATGTGTATCTGTTTGTGAGAGAGATAGAATATATATGTAAAATATGCGCACGTATTACTACGCTTAATTATCATTCATTATGACACATTCTATTTCATTATTTTGCGATATTTTTCTTTCACATTTGGTATAATATTATGAAGTCAGAATCGAATTGTAACATCCTCTTCCTCTTCTTAGTTTTATTTTCAATAATTGATTATTTTTAGTAAATTTTTCATTGACACTCAATCGGTCCCCGAGGCCTATTTGACACCTTGCTACGTTATAGTATGTATAGTTAGAAATCGAATTGCAACATACTTTTCTTCTTAGTTTTATTTTCTATAATCAATGATTATTTTAGTAATTTTTTCATTGACACCCAATCGATCCGCGAGCCGATTTGTCCCCTGGCTAAGTTATAGTCAGCAAAGTTAAGGGCTTTCACAAAAATATAATGATATTGATTCATAAGAATAATGTTATTGAAATGCAAATATTATTTTAGTGTCTATATAAGTTTACTTAACTATTTAATTTAACGGTATGTGAACGTACTTTTTTCTGTAACTTATATTTCGATAATTGCTAATTCGAAATGAATTAAAAAAATGTTATTTCCATATTATTGGCCACTGAATTTATTACGTATTAAAGTAATTCTATTGAAATCCTTGAAAGTATTAAATGAGTAATTTTATCAGAAATTGAAATTATTTTACTTTTGTTGTACCACTGATATCGAAAATATAAGTTTGATATTTTCAATATTTATGTAGTTTTGTTTACTGAATTTTATTTAAATACAGAAATATTTTCTTCAATCAGTACAGTTTAGCTTTTAAGTACTTTTCTTAGAACATTCAGCAAATGTTACTTAAATAAAGTAATGTTATAATAAATAGATGATTAAATATGTTTAAACGTAATCTTCAGTTGTCATTTTCTAAATATGATTCAGAATTGTTTTCTAATCAAAGTTTGTTTTACGTAAAAATCACAGAAATATGTTTCATATACGCGAATATGGTAATTACTTCCATTAATTATACTTTTGTTTATTGAGAATTCATAAGATCTTGTATAAAATTTTTCTGCGAATTTATATAATAAAAGAAATAAACATTTTGAGGATGTCTGAATCTTACATAATTCTTATATATTTTGAAATTATTATAACTCCGAGAAATGTGTATAGAAAACAAGAGGTTATTTTTTACTTTGTTTATCTTTAGAATTTTACCAATTTGTTCATATATTTGTGATTTCAACTTTATTGTATATATATATATATCTATATATATATATATATATATATATATATATATATATATATATATATATATATATTACAAAAGAAAAATTATTTCCCGAGACACCATTAAATATTTCTAAAATACCAGTTATCTGCCTTATTTCCCTGTCTTAAATAATATTTTATTATTTATTCTACTTAAATTCTATTTCTTTTAAAACGCGTACTTCAATATTTATCGTATTTCGAAGTCTAATCTAAAAACGTTTTTTCCCGTTACAAATCTTTCTTTAAAGCTGCTCCATTTTGCAATGTTAAAATGCTTTTACGCCATTTCATTCGAATATTTTTTTGTACCATTTTCTTTTTCTTTTCATTTCTATTTATATTCTTTCATTTTCCCCGCGCTTCTCCCGGCAAGGCAGTCCACTGTAAAAAAAAACAAAAAAAAACGACATATTTACAGTACAAAGTACTGTTCGTGTTCATCTCGCGCACAAACTCGATCACAGTGAATGTGCTGTATCTTTCTTTGGATTCCTGACTATATTAAGATGGAAAATACAGTAGTAGCTTAAAATTAACAGCACAGTGTGCTGGTAATTTGGACGCCAGCAGATTGTGCTGTAAAAAAAATGCGTCCAAATTGCCAGCATATTGTGCTGTTCATTTTACGCAACTACTGTATTTTCCATGTTAATATAGTCAGGAAACCAAAGAAAGATACAGTACATTCACTGTGATCGAGTTTGTTCTGGCAAATTTACAGTGGGTTTTTTTACAGTGTATCGCTTCAAAATTCTTACTCTGACAAGTAAAGTTTTCCGTAATAACCCAGGATTCTGAATCGATGAGCGACTTAACGCAGTGCGTAAAAATCACTGAGCACACCTGGTATAAGACCGAGTGCATGAGCTCGGAAGAGCAGCCAATTAATACGTAGTTGCCTGCTAGTTCTGTAGTCCACATCATACCTTAAATAAATATTTACATCTCGACTACAATGGAACCTAATTGAACCTGGAATAGCAAATATGAAAGCAGCCAGTACTCTTCTTCCAGAAGCATATTTTAATCGTGGGAGACGTTAGTGGTAAAATGTGATAGAATTTAAATACGTTATAGCTTCATTCACCGTATCATCATTTAAGAAGAAATTCCATCTGCGAATTTTTATTTATTACATTTACTTCGACTGCAACCATCTGCAGATTAAATAGTACATAGAAACATCGATGTCGCCGTTGATTCTTCATTATTTCCATCAAAATTTCGTAGCATATACATATTATGTTGGAAATCGTGAGTATATTGGTTTTGGGATCCTACTGAATTCGAAGACTATAGAAAAACATATTAATACTGCGGAAATGAAGAACTAGAAAGCTTCTAGGTTTTATTAATATGGATGCTTACACTACTTGCTTACTAACATATATTACACATTATTCCGACTTCATAGAAAATATTTCTTTTTTTAACTTTGCGTTTTTATTACTTTTTGTATCGTTGGGTTCCAACTACACTATTTTTATCTACATTAGTGCTGTAGAATAAATCAATTCAGTTTATTTGAATCCTTCATAGCTATGTTGCGAAGTTGTACTGTATACTTTAACAGTGTAATTGTGCTACATATAATACGGCTATCTATAATAATATTTTTTGTTCCTAAGGGTCTAGAAATACTCGTATAAGTAATTTATTCCTAATGTACTTCAATAATGCACTTCCGACCTTATTCTTTATGTTTATTTCTTTAGACATCTTAGTACTATAATCGAAGAAAATTCCATTTCCTCTAATAGAGGACATTTGTATCTTTTTAAAATATTCTTTAAGGAAGTCATTTTATAGATGTGGCACAACATAATAAAAGCTGACTTTTATTTTGTGGATAAATTTTTTATTATACTGACAATTATTTTCATAAAAATAATCTAGAACTAAGTAAACAGCTGTATCAACTTTTCACTTTGTTGATAAATAAATTAAATACATTGAAAAAGACAATTGTGATTCGAAAGTATTTAAAAACACACACAATTGAACTTGAGTTCAGTATAAAGTCTAACTGTTAAATTATTATTATTATTGTTGTTGTTGTTGTTGTATGAGCAATCTTCCTGTTTAAATAAAACATCGGTTGCATTTTCTATTTAAAAAAATTAAACTACATAAAACATAAACAATTTCATGTATAAATACTGGTAGTAAAATTTTAATTTATAAGGGAACTTTTATGTAAACACGTATAAATAATTGTGGTTTAACATGTATGGATATTTAAATTTTATTTTATTTTCTATTATAGTGAAAAGGGTACTTTTTCATATTTAATAATATTCCTGTTTTATTGTAAACGTTTCAGAGAGAATTGAAGAACTTAATTTAAGAACATGCTATTATACATTTTCTCAATTTTTTTTTTTTTTTAATTTCTGGATGAAAAAGATATGAGGTATTATATCACATGGTAAAACTAAAATTCTACTTAATATCAAAAATATGAGTTCATTATCTTTTAATATTTAATAATTTTGTATTTAATAATTTAAATTGTAAAAATAATTTAGAATATTTAATAATTAAATGTTAGTGTTCTTTTCTATGAGAGTTTAGATTCACCTATTAAAATTCAAACATATGCTATCAAGAAGGAATTAAATAAATAATTAAATTACAACTAAAACCTTTCACTTCAATTTTCACAAACTCTATTTTTTGTTACATAACATTTTATTCCACTCAGGTCGTCAATTATAATTTTTACATTTTATGTTTAATAACTGCCATATTACCCAATGTGTTGCGTTTGCATTGTCTAAGTTATTTTTGTTTGACGGTACAAAAACAAAAGAAAAGGTGCTTTCATTCAATATCTAGAAAAAAATACAGTCTTTTTTTATTATAAGAAAGAAATACAATTTATTATATAAATTATTTGAAAATTATATTTTGCAAATTACGTTATTTTGATACAATTATGTAGAATGCAGTCATCAGTGAAAGGCGAGTAAAGAGAAGTAAAAATGCATTGGTGGAGGGAAATTCGGCAACAACTTTGAAAATGTATCGATATCATCAAGCTATCTTTTGTTTGCTTATCTAACTTGTCAAAACAACACTTCTGGGTGTATTCCTAATTTATGTATTGCGGGTTACTATAGATGGAACAAAAAAAAAAAAAAAAAGTCGTCAAAACATACAGTCCCAGGTCAAAACTCCATGGATTTATAGTTTTAAAAAGATTATATACATTAAACACCATAAACATGTGAAAAAGCTTCATTGTTGCACTCCTTTACTTTTAACTGTATCACTGTTGAAATATTTTAATTCAATTTTTTAATTTTGTGTTTTATCAATATATCAACATGGTCAAAGATTCAACATATCTAACATATAAAATAATTCAACATATAGAAATTCAGCATACACTTTTCAATTGACTTGCTTTTTTGTGGGGGGGAGGGGGGGCAATCCTTATGTTGTATTTCCTAAAATTTCTTTCAGTTGTATTTACTAATACAAATTGTGTATTTTTGTAAATAAATGTATATGTCATGAATTCTTTTTAATGTTTTTCATAAACTAATTAACAGTTTACAAAGTTGATCCTTAGCTTTCTAGAATATACATGTGAAAAAGACAAGAATAATAATATTTAAAAAGGTTCAAAATTGAAGATAAAGTAGGTTTTTGAATTTATTAACCATTTGGAAAAATGGTTATTGTTCTCGTGAGGATGGGAAATGAAAAGCATATCTGAAGGTTTTCATTGGTTTAATCCGCATTTTATTCGTTTCCTGATTGGTCTATACAGTAATCTGTATTTCCCTTTAATTTCAACAGCGATAGATACCTTCTGTTACTACTATGACAAAAAAGTAATAAAAACTACAAAAAAAAAAAATTAATAACTCAGAAACAAATTGAGATACAGCTTTCAAACAAATTGCATTTAAAAGTGCATTTTTTTCTCTATCCCACGGTGTAAAAAGTAATATTGTCGGATGTTTAGAAGTTTAAGAATGAAATTTCATTTAAAATTGGCGGTCAGATTTCTCGGAAATCTGACGATGGAAAAGCCTTTTCCCGAACAGCCAATGAAATGCTTGGATATTTACGTAAGTTTCAGGTGGATAATACTTAAGTTTCATGATATCTGACGGGTCGCAGGCGATATTTTTGGCTTGCAATTTTTACGTGTAATAACACTATTAATGTTTAATTCATGGCGTACGTAATGTATGATCAACTCCGTGCGATTTTTTATGTCTTAAATTTTAATCTTAAAAAAAAATCGTTTTCCAAATGGTCGTTGTAATTTGATAAATTGCTATTTTTTTTTCTTGATTAAATCATGCTTTTTCATAAAATCATTTAAAAATATGTAAAAAAGGTATTATAAAACACTGAAATAAAAATTAAAAGAATGTTCAGTCACCTAAAAATTTCCAGAAGGTAAGAAAGTCTATAATTTTTTTCCTCGTTACATTTGTCAGTAACTCTCAGGAATAAACGAAGCTTATTACCGCATATTTATATTTATTGCATATCTAACCAACGTTAGAAGATAAGTTCGAGCATTTATGAGGATGTACAGAATACAGCATATAAGAATTTATAACTTTCACGAAATAAAATAGCCAAAGTACAAATAATGGTAATAATAATTTTACAAAATTATATAGGCTGTATAGCAAAATAGTGTTTAAGGCCCTACTTCAGTCACGCGAAAAGACCTGTTCGCTAATGCTATTCCTATGGAAGAAATTTATAAAGATATCTCGGTCGCATTTCACTATTTTTAGATGATTTTTTTTTTTTTTTTTGCATTGTCTAGCTGAGGTCGATCTGTATGCAGGACGTTTTCTATGTTTTCAATTTATTTTACAAGTATTTTTAATCAGGACACTTTCATTTTCAGAACCGGTTCCTAAAATAAAAGCATCCTCTTGAAAAAAGTCACTAGTGAAAATCGAAAAAGTAAAGAACGGCCTTTGTACAGATTGACCCCAGCTAGTCACTGCAAAAAAATCATCTAAAAATATTGAAATGCGACCGAGATATCTTTATAAATTTCTTCCATAGGAATAGCATTAGCGAACGGGTCTTTTCGCGTGACTGAAGTAGGGCCTTAAGAGTTGCTATCAATCAGGACACAAATTCCCATCTCTAATGAAAAACTTATGGGCTTGGAATGGATCCGTATTTTTGTTTAAATTTCTCCTAGGAAAATTAAAATTTTTACCTTGTATGCTCTTTTTGAAGGTCGTTTCTTTCTTTTTCATTTAAAAAAATCTTTCTAAATTATAAATTTAATTTTATATTTTCAGTGCTGAAATCAATGTGAAGCAGGTGAGTTAAAAGTAAGATTTTAAACCTTTAAAAAAACTACCAATTCATTTAAAAATATTTTACACTTGAGAGTATTAGTAATTACTTATACTCTCAAGGCTTAAGAGTTGCTATCAGTCATGACAAAAATTACCATCTCTAATGATAAACCTGTGGGCTTGGAATGCATCCGTATTTTTAAAATTTCTCCTACGAAAATTAAAATTTTTACCTTGTGTTTTCTGTATGCTCTTCTTGAAGAAGGGTTCTTTCTTTTTTATTTAACAAAATATTTCTAAATTATATATTTAATTTTATATTTTAAGTGCTAAAATCGAAGTGAAGCAGGCGAGTTAGAAGTAAGATTTTAAACCTTTAAATAAAATTAACAATACATTTAAAAAATATTTCACACAAAAAGGTGAAATAAAATTGAGAGAAGAACAAACAGACAACAGAAGAATTTTTTATATTTTCCGACGCGAGATTTAAAAAATACGGATGCATTCCAAGCCCATAAGTTTAGCATTAACATTCTCATCTACGTGAACTGATATATCCATTCACTAAGCTACCGGTTTCACTGCAGCAGAAGTATTATTTAAATTAATATAATTTATTAATATAACTCAGTTTTGCAACATTGAGTAATCACTTATACTCGCAAGGATTATATTCATACGAGGTGTTTTCGAAAAGTAAATATATACCTCAGACAGAACGAAAGAAAAAGTTTTAATGAGCACGCAGTCAACACATATTGTAACCTTGAACATTTGACCTTTCCCTCGCAGTCAATCGTTATTTGTACGTTGAGTCTATTTCGTGTAGCACATGTTTATAATGGATATGTCAATTCAAAATTCCGCCACATGTTCCGTTGTGCGTTTTCTTCATGCAAAATGTGAGACTCCAGAGGATATTCACAAAGAAATTATTTCCATCTGTGGGAACATTATTAAGGGAGAAAAATGGTAACGAAATGGTGTCGTGCTTTCTCTGGAGGTACGACCAATGTTCACGAAGAACCCAGAACAGGTAAGATATCTGTGATCTCTGATGAGACCGGCCCTTGCACCCATAGACTATCACTTATTCCTTTACCTAAAGAAACATCTTGCAGGACCAAACTTCCACCACGCACAATGATGAGATCAAAATCGAAGTTGAAATAGGGTTTCGACAACAGGCGGCAAACTATTATGATTATGGGATACAAAAGCTTGTACAGTCGTGGAAAAAAAAAGTAAACACCCCTACTAACTCCTCAACAAATTATCGTAGAAGAAAGTTACTGGTACCGAACGATTGGAAATAAAGTCTACTTTTAAATGATATAGATAAAATTTGCTTAGGGGGTCATCTACATATTAAAACAAACCGTAACTTTGTTTTTTTTTAATAGCAGTACACAATTCTGACAGCAAAATTAACTCTACACCCTTTAATTAGCCTAAAAACAAATTTTTATGCAATTCGTACCATAAGTCTCTGAGAAATTAATTATTTTAAAACGAGAGCATTTTAAGGACTGTATCCAAATTGAAGTTCGGAACTCGATTGTTAACCGAGAGAGCCCTCATCTTGATCAAGGCACCTTAAGACGTCAATAAAGCCTGCTAGATTACACGACAGCAAAAGAAATTTCAAAATATCTAGTCACTCCTATTATAGACGGCCCCTTAAACCATCATTTTGCCGTTTTTTAAGCATAATTTGAAAACTACTTGGAAGAAAAATGTGAAATTTTGGGTTTCCATAAAGCAGGACTTAATAAATCTAATTCCATTAAAAAAGTTGTAGGTTGCAATTCATGATTTTTTCGAGTATTAATTTCATAAATCATAATTCATATCATAAAGTTATAAAAATTGCAAATCCAGCGTATGTATGTTTGCGTATATTAGTATTATTGCTACACAAAAAATTAGCACATTAGGAGCATAATTTCTGGAGATATAAATAAAAATATGAAAATGTAACTTAACATTAGAAGCACCAAATTTTGAATGTTTATAATTCAAAAACTTATCATTCAAATGACTTGAAATTCGGTGTCTAGGCATAGTTTGAACCGAAGATTTGAAATATCTCGTTAAAATTGGGTATTGCCGTTGAAAAAAATGAAGTTTGGATTCGTTTTAATATGTAGATGGCCCCCTAAGCTAATTTTATATACATCATTTAAAAGTAGACTTTATTTCCAATCGTTCGGTACCAGTAATTTTCTTCTACGATATTTTGTTGAGGAGTTAGTAGGGGGTGTTTACTTTTTTTTTTCCACGACTGTACCCAGACATAACAAATGGTTGGACAATGACGGCCACTATGTCGAAAAATAAGACAAATGCCAGTAAGTGATTTTTAACGGACATTTTAGCAATTAAATGTTTTTGAATGAGTATGCGGAATTGTATCTTCAGTTTTCGAAAACCCCTTGTAATTAAGTTTTTTTACATCATGTTGGAATAACAAAAAAAAAAAAAAAAAAAAAAAAAAAAAAAGCATAAAAAAATATATTTACAAAATAATATTACAGTTTGCTTTTTTGTTGGGCAGCCAGGGGGTTAAAGAGGGGAATTTCCAACCTGAATAATGAGAAACCTTAAAGACAGGCTGCCTATTGATAAAGACATGACTGTAACAGCAACAAAGACAAACTGTTTTTGTAGAATTCAAGAGTGCGTGATTCATAAACACGTTACTCTACATAACAGGTAAAAAAAAAAAAAAAAAAAAAAAAAAAATCTTACATATTTTTTTTTTTCTGTGATAATAGTGAAAATATTTTTTTTTTCGATTTATTTCTCCCGCTTTTATTTATCGTATTTCTAATGGTCATTGTTATGCAACATTACGCCAAATTTCCAACAAAAGATATTCTCCAGAAACTTATTGTTAAAATAAATATTCTTGTAAGCGAAATTATGGAAATCATGCACATTAAAAAGTGGAAATGGCATAGACTGCACTGCTACGACTTTCTGGAAAATAGTTATTTTTAACTAGTTTTTTTTACATTAATCAGACTTAATACTGTCATTGGATTAAATTTACCCAAAAATCAAAGGATTTTTCAGTGGATAAAATTTTTAAAGAAATTATTTATTCAGTCTGCCTATTTTTTACAATCCTACATTCAATCATATATATATATATATATATATATATATGAGCAGAGAGAGAAATTAATAATGAATAAATAAAAATGAAAAATGAAAAGCTGTAAAAAATAAAATTGCATTTAATCACGTAAATAGTAAGTGAAATCATGTATTTTTTTTCTATCGTCCTTTTTCCCTTGCTAGACAATATTTCTTTTTATTACATATTTCTCAATAAGTATGAATGTAAATATTGAATTAATCTCTGGATTTAATCTGAGATTAATCTGGCTTTAATTTAAGTAAATGTTTATCACTAAGATCCGAAATTAATTTTACTGTTTTTTTTCGTCCTGTTTTGCTCTACTTTTTTTATTGTATTCTTCTTTGATATATTTTTAATTGAAATTAAAATGTTTAATAAGTCTGAATAAATAAAAATAAATGATATCGTTATAAATAAGATTAAATAATTTAAAAAGACCTGGCTCTAATTCCATTATTTTGTTAGTTTCGCTTTATTAAATGTTTAAAAATGAATATTTTTAGTTACTTTTCTATTGCAATGCGATATGCAAAAGAATTATTTCTAAATAAAATATCCATAAAACGCAATTTTTATGAATATATTCAAAGAATACATTGATGAAGTTTGTAGGCAAAGAACACTTATAAGCGTTTTCTAATTGGGGTTTTATTATTTTGTATTGTTTTCCGTTTAAAATTTACTTTGTGATTACATTCGCAAATGTGGAATTTAAATGGAAATATGGAAATACAGTAATCCCTTAACATTACCGAGTTTGATTATTCGCGAAATATATATATATATATATATATATATATATATATATATATATATATATATATATATATATATATATATATATATATATATATTATAAAAATCAAATTTGCGAATTTTGTTTTATAAAGAATATATTTTTTTACAAAATGAACTCGCTTTGTTTCACCAATTCCATAAAACATTGGACACTGGACATCTGCATTGTACTTTAGAGTTTAAGTTACTGGAATTTTAACCCTTGTATTGAGCAAAATAAAAATCAGTAATTTCGAGAAACGCAAAACGTGACTTGATGCTAAAAAAAAAAAAAAAAAAAAAAAAAAAAAAAAAAAAAAAAAAATCACAATTTTTATTTCAAGTGAAGATTTTTCTGCAAAAATAATATGGAAAATTTAAAGCATCAACAATAACTTGTTGAAAAAGCAATAGAAAGCGATCCTTAACTTGAGAGGAGTCTTAAATTTAAAAGAGAAATCGAGACCGCAACTTTTCCTAATAAATCCCTAAACAAAAGATCTGTTGTTCCAAATAGTCGCATAACAATAAAAATTTCAGACATCAACTAGAAACCAAATTTTGTACAATATGTTTATAATTGTTCAAAATTATTTACAGTATGTACAGTCATGGAAAAAAAAAGTAAACACCTGCTACTAACTCTTCAACAAATTATCGTAGACGAAAGTTACTGGTACCGAACGATTGGAAATAAAGTCTACTTTTAAAAGACGTATATAAAACTTGATTAGGGGGCCATCTACATATTAAAACGAATCCAAACTTCATTTTTTTCAATAGCAATACCCAATTTTGACGAGATATTTCAAATCTCTGGTTCAAACTGTGCCTAGATACCAAATTTCAAGTCATTTGAATGATAAGTTTTTGAATTATAAACATTCAAAATTTATTGCTTCTAATGTTAAATTACATTTTCATATTTTTATTTATAACTTCTGAAATTATGATCCTAATGTTCTAATTTTTTTGCGTAGCAATAATACTAATATACCCAAACATAAAATACGATGGATTTGCAATTTTTATAATTTTCTGATATGAATTATGAATTATGAAATTAATATTAAAAAAAAAATTGATGGATTCAGATTTTTTAAGTCCTGCTTTATGGAAATCCAAAATTTCACATTTTTCTTCCCAGTAGTTTTCAAATTATGCTTAAAAAACGGCAAAATGATGATTTAAGGGACTGTCTGTGATAGAAGTGACTAAATATTTTGAAATTTTTTATGCTATCCTGTAATCTAACAGGCTTAATTCACTGCTTAAGGTGCCTTGATCAAGAAGGGAGCTCTTTCGGCTAACAATCGAGTACCGAACTTCATTTTGGATACAGCCCTTAAAATACGATCGTTTTAAAATAATTAATTTATCGGAAACTTATGGTACAAATTACATAAAAATTTGTTTTTATACTAATTGAAGGGCGCAGAGTTCATTTATGCTGTCAGAATTGTGTGGCTATTGAAAAAAAAAGTTGTGGTTCGTTTTAATATGTAGATTGCCCCCTAAGCAAATTTTATATACATCATTTAAAAGTAGATGTTATTTCCAATCGTTCGGTACCAGTAATTTCTTCTACGATAATTTGTTGAGGAATTAGTAGGGGGTGTTTACTTTTTTTTTTTTTTTTCCACGACTGTACTTCTTAATGCTTGATATTTTTACGTTGATATTGCTTTTTTCCATTAAAAAAAAATGATAAAACCTAACCCTCTGTTATGCATGGAAGATAGTCTCAACATACGAGATTCTGACATTCGCGGAGTCTCCGAGAACCTAACCCTCGCGAATGTTAAGTGATTACTGTATATGTTAAGTGATATTATGTTAAGTGATTACTCAACTATAACTCTTATACTAGATTAATTTTCACACAATTATTCTAATTGGTAAACAAATCATCGAATCCTGGTCCGGACATTTTTCGCCCAGTTGGAAATTTACATCTAATATAACTCTTATATCGCTCTTTGTTCTTAGCTCACAGACTATCAAAGCCTGAAAGCTAATGTGCCCGCAGGTTCTGCATTTTTTATTAACTGACTTTCAGAAAAAAAGTTAGTATTTATTGAGTATCAACGAGTAGATTTGGAAAAAAAATGCTTCGATTTTGATACTTCTTTTGATCATGGTATAGGCTCGTTCTTGTGGTTATCCAAGAAGAACTAAAGCATCAATAAACAAGTAGGAAATTGCTCGTCAAACGTGGCAAATGAGGTGCATTCGTACTATAACTAGTTTTATAAATATTTTTTGCACCCCATATTGTACTGAATGTATATTTTTTTCCACTTCATAAGTGCATAGTCTGTAACTCATTAAAATGCACTTGCAATAATTTTTTTCCCATTGCCCGTAATGTAACGGAAATCTTTTGACTGTCCCTGTAATTAAACTATACATCCAATTTTCATAAAATATGAAATGGCTCGACAAAATTTTGCTACAATCATATATTTAAAATTTCAGACCATTCGGAAGACTGTAACATCATTAAAATGCACTTGCAATAATTTTTTCCCATTGGCCGTAATGTAAAGAAAAACTTTTGAATGTCCCTGCAATTAAACTATACATCCGATTTTCATAAAATTTGAAATGGCTCGACAAAATTTTGCAACAATTATATATTTAAAATTTCAGACCATTCGGTTAGGTAGTTTTTGCTCTGTTATATGCGGACGGACGGACTGAACGACGACTATAGGTGTACGTATTTATATAATTACGAACGCACCTAAAAATGAAAATTAAAAAATAATTAAAAATTAAAAATGACAATTTGTGGAAAATCCCTTATCATTCAGGTGTTTTTGGAGAACTACTAAAAATTTGCTCATTCTAACGCCGATATCTTTCTGAATTTTTACGATATTTGACTAGATTTTTTTTAATACGTTGCTCCTTAGAGTTGACTATTAAATTATGTAAAATGATCCTTGTTATCGTTCGCGCATGCGCAGATAAAAATTATTTCATACAACTGCTCATATTTCCTAAAATATTTAATATATTTATATTCCAATTGCACTATATTGTTTCTACTATATTTTGTCAATTTTTTCTGAAACCGGAGTTAAATTTGGTTGAAAACCCTGCATGTTATAAGCAAAAAACATGCAAGAATTTTTTTATTTTTTTTAAATAAATCGCTATATCTCTATTAATATACATGCTATTCTTACACAAAAGAATACACATATTGCACAGTCTGTTTATTTATATTCGGTAGCAATAGATCATTTCGTGCATTTTATTTTACAGGGTGATTCCAAGTATTATTTTTCTATTTGATTTTTTATTGGCCCCCTAATTGCCCCCCTTATCAAATCGACATTGCTAAATATGAGGTCATACCTGTTCTTTTCAATCCTGAAATTCTAGAAGAATCTGTCAACTATATTTCTAAAAATTCGACAAAATGTCTAAAACTGAAAGTTGCCGGTCATTAATGGCAATATAGTGTATATACACACACACACACACACACACACACACACATATATATATATATATGTAAACGTAAAGTATAGTAATCACAACAAAAAACAAATTATATTCATGTGAAATGCGCCATAAAGCTGCAGTAAAACACATAAATTCAATATAAACCAGTAAAAGATTATATTTAGCTGAAATATATATATATATATTTATTTATATATGTATATATATATATTTATATATATATAATCAAGTAAAAGGTAACTTTAGCTTGGTAATTGATATAGCTCAGTTTTAGCTGTTCAATTTTATTTTGCTCACTTCAGTTCTCTTAATACATGTTTTCATAGCTGCGATAGCGCATTTTTCATGTATTATTTCCATTAGTCTTCAATTTGTTTTTATCTTGATGATTAAGGACCATTATTGCTATCTTATTCGCTTGAAATCCAAATGTACTTACTTTAGCATTAATCATTCAGTTTCCTATATATAAATGTTTGTTTGTTGCCCCTCCCCCCTAAAACTATTCTCACTCTCACTTACTATTTTTTTAAAACCTCTTGTAAATAAATGTTAATCTAAGTCATTTCTTGATTTCTTCAATTAATTTCATTCTTATTTCAAATGAAAAACAAATTTCAAATTAATTGCTTAAAAGACGCAAAGGCCAACAAAGTGAAAAAGATTCCAAGCCGGGACTCGAACCCGGGTCATCAGTAAAGAGCACTGACATTCTACCTACTAAACCACATGGAACGATATCCAGCATGGAAAATTTCTCACTATTACAAGTGCGCTATTCTGATGGCCCGGTTTTGAATCCCGGCATGGAATCTTTTTCAGTATGTTGGCGTTTGCGCCTTTCAATCAATTAATTTGAAATTTGTTTTTCTATTTGAAATATTGTATGCACGGCGAATGTTTCACTCTGAAAAATTTTCCAAGTATTAATATAATTTCATTCTTTTTATGGGTATAGATGGCGGCACTAAACATTTTTGTTAAAAATCTAATTACAATATAATTTTCATTTTTCACACCAGATGGCAGCAATGTTTTCGTTTTCTGTGATTCAACTGCAGGCCACATGTTCTAATAATCCTAAATCTGTTTGCATCCTCACATGCTTTAATATAGTGAGTCAACTTTCTGAAGTTTTGGATCCTAGTATGTAATTGAGGTATTGTGCTCTAATAATTTTTAATATTCCGTGTGACGTGTATCTTTCTTTAGATCTCTTGGTTTTTTAGCATTTATTTTCTTTTATAATGCGCTATTAGGAGCTAAATTTTGCCATTTTAGACTTAATGCCGCAGAATTGGATGAAATAACGCATCTTTACCATGAATTAACCTGCAATGATTTTGCGGGTTATTCATAGTTTCTTATTTTACATACTGGTTTCCTATGCTCATAACTTGTTCATCTTTAGAATATATATATATATATATATATATATATATATATATATAAGAACATGTAATTTATTTGACATTTAATTAAAAAAGTGCAGTACAAACAACACTGTTTTAGTAATGCATCACCGAAATAACGTATATTTTAATTAATTATAATAACTTATTTTTTTTCCTTATTATAAGCTACAAATTATTCATTCTATTCTAATATATTTGCAAAAATAGATATTGATATTTATTTTATTTGTGTACTTTATATGTCTATCTTTATATGTCTATCTTACGTGTCTATCTGAATGCTATTACAGGCGAACGAGTACTCAAATATCAATATATTTTCTCTGCCGCAAGCTTTTGATTGACAACTATTTCAGTGCCATTGTTATTTAA
Source organism: Maratus speciosus (assembly GCA_963932465.1). NCBI lineage: Eukaryota > Metazoa > Arthropoda > Arachnida > Araneae > Salticidae > Maratus > Maratus speciosus. Next base: position 180,608,774 of record OZ010788.1, on the reverse strand, counting down.
TTAAATTATAGATATTTAAATATCTTCCCGCTCCATTCCATAGATGAGTTACGTTGTATCATTTCCAAATCATCTACATACTGCCACATGATCAGCCTATAACTTAAAAAAATATATCTAATGTATTTAATTAAAATAGTAAAAATAGTATGTTCTACTACATCGAAAACGTTAAGCGAATAAAGCAGTTGGTGTGGAAGACATTACTGTTTTGTTTTAATTCGAATATATCTGCTGCTGGAAGTCAGTGTTTATTGATTTTTGGGTAGAAGGTTTTGTAGAAAACGCCCTATATGAAACAGCTTGAAAACTGTACTTATATGAGTCAAAACATGTGATTTCGACACAATAGGAAAACCAGAGCATCCTTAGAATTACATTGGCGATATTTAGGATAAACCGGAGAAGAAGTAATGCAGAACAGACAGCGCTAATTGGATTTACTGTTCAAAAAGATAGACTCGAGACATTTTTGTACTGACTAATATAACTTGCAATATTTGTCCAATAATTTTTTTAATTAAAATAAATATGGTTTGAATCAGATACTTATGAAACTAAATGAACTCTGCTGAAAAATAAAATAAAATTGTATTCATTAATTTTCTTGTTCAAAACTTGTTTATTTGAGGTGGGTAGCCGACACGTTGTTGTGTAAGGTTTTCTGTGCACTTGCGTGCTATTTTTCACTTAAAACTACACTCTTCACTCGACGATTTTCGTTCATTAGGGAATAGATAACGGGAAAGAGTAAAATCATTGTCAATCGAGAGATATTAATAAATTATTATGCAAATTCTGTACTAAAATGAAGTAGTAATATCTTTGTGACTGATAGCAATAATAATGCTATTTATTTTCATTTTCCGTTTTAATTTTGTCTATTCATTTAAAAAGATCTGTTGTATATCAAATGGAGAATATTTTCTTAGTTTTACACAATTCAATAAAGTAAAATTAATTGAATGTGCTTACGTTTTTGTTAAATTTATGGACGCAATGAATACATTGTGTATGCGACATTGTAATCCCTGTAATTACCTTTTAGAGAAAGGTCTTATTTTAGCTCTTTACTTTCTATTGTTTCAGCACAAAAGAGAAAAGTTTTGTTTTTAGTCGAACTTTCTTAACGACAGTCGATCAATGTAAAAAAAAATATTGCTGGTAAAATAATGAAGATATTGAATACAATGTTCTTTTATCATGGATATTGGACAACTTATTTCAGAAATAGAATTAATGAAATTATCTTAATTTAAGAAAATGTATATATTTAAATAAAAAGAAATATCTGAAATCGAATTAACTTAAATGTTTTGATAGGAAATATTATATCAATGAATAAATATTTTCCTTTTAATATATTTGTTTAAAATTGCATTGCATATGTTGTGAAAAATGCAAAATGTGTATTTATAAATCAAAAGATTTATTTTATAACCGCTTTTGATAACCGCTCTAATAAACAAATAAAAGTAATTTAAATAATATTAACAATATTAACAGCCATTCTAAAAATGAATGCCTTACAAAAAAATTTCCAAATAAAAATGTAATCATACCCATTAGTGCCTGATTTTTTTTCAGCTCAGTATTGTGCTTAATTATAGTAAATGGTGTAAAATGAACGTAAAAAAATTCTCTTTGAAAAAATATTTATTTAACTTAAAAAAATCTAACTGTCCCAATTTTGGGACACGGGACAAGAAAGGGTAGGGGTTTTCTTCATTACTGTCTATGCATTAAATATATGTTTTATGCCATTTATTTATTTACAAAAAAGTTATGTATCATTCGGGTTATTATTTAACTGTAAACATTTCTATTTTATTACTTACTATGTGGCAGGGGGGCTCGGCTCAAGAACGAGACCCCTTTCCTAACCACCTTTAGCAATTATCATAGGAAAAAATTATAACATGCCGTTATGTTTTGTCCTAATTTAGAATTTGACATCCTGATGTTACTAATATATTTACTAATATATAATATATATATACCATATAAGTAATTGTTGATTACTAATATATATTTTATTTTATAATTATAAGCCAAGTAGTTTTTGTCATTTATTTTGTTACAAAATGGCTAGTTATCATTTGGGTTATTAATCGGCTTAAGAAATTTCTTTGTCAATACTATGGAGGCTGGGCTCGGCTCAAGAAAAACTCGGAATAAGAACCCCTTCACACCCTTAGTTATTGGCATAGTAAAAATTTATAATATTCAAGAAATACCAATAGGAAATATATACAGTATATACTCGCATATAAAAAGCATAAAAACTCCTACCTTTCGAATGCAAATTATAAAAAAAATCCAAAATTCGCTCATAAGTCGATCTCCTAAATTTTTACTTCAATTTTGCACAAAATCAAAACAAAGGATTTCTCTTACTAATGCAAAAATGTAGCAACTAAAACAAATCATTGAATTTTTGTTAATTATTAATTATGATTATTTTTATATTCTATATTAGGGTGGAGTGAAAAAATCGAAAATCAGAAAATCAAAATGCAATAATGCGCAAAAGTTGTGTATGCTCCTCAGTAATAAAACAGCACAGTTTCTCCGAAATCAAGTTTTATCTTCCGGTGCCTCAAGGCCCTCCAATTTTTGCCATATTTGTGAAGAATGCTTTGTACAAGTTATAAATTGAAATAAATATAAAGTTAGAAAATAAAATTGTCATACCACGGAAAAGTTGTGTATGGTACGTAGTAGTATGCCTGCACAGTTTTTTCGAAATCAAGATTTATCTTTCGGTGCACCCGGTCGCCCAATTTTCGCGAAATTCGTCAAAAATGCCTTATACAATTTAGAAATCAAAATAAACGTGAAGTTGGAAAATAAAAATGTTATACCGCGGAAAAGCTGCGTATGGTACGTAATAATATGTCTGCAAAGTTTTTTTCGAAATCACGTAATACGTTCCAGGGCACCGGTCATTCGAATTCCGAAAAAATAGCCGTAAATTCTCTTTTAGGTTAGCTTTCATTACAAAAAGCTACCTATTGCAGCCGTTCGGAGGAAAGCGATTTCAAAAAATGTTGGTATATTTTCTTCGATCATGACCCCCAGACCCCGAAACCACCCTCCGTTCAAAATTGATATATAATATATCAATATATATATATATATATATATATGACCTATGTCACACTGTAACTCTCGTAATTATAAACCGATTTCGATGTAATTCGGTACATAGTTCATACCAATGTCTCGACCGAGTTCGTTGGCCAGCTTCATCCGTCGTTTTGTTTCAAAATGGCGGCCATTTAAAATTTTTAAAAAAATTTTAAATTTGAAATGTGGTACCAAAAAATTAAAAATAGAAAAATATTTTTTTCTTATGTATTTGACCTTTATACAAAGATTCCAGAGCAGTTTTTGTTTCGTCTATATCCTAAAAAATGGCTGAGTTATAGCATTTTGAATTTCTAGCGTGGCTGACATTTTGAAACGTCCTGAATTTTGTCACGCGATAAAAGGCGTATTTATGAACCGATTTCGATGTAATTCGGTGTGTATATAGTACATACCAATGTCTCGACCGAGTTCGTTGGCCAGCTTCATCCGCCATTTTGTTTCAAAATGGCGGTCATTTAAAATTTTTTTAAAAATTTAAAATTTGAAATGTGGTACCAAAAAATTGAAAATGGAAAAATATTTTTTTCTTATGTATTTGACCTTTATACAAAGATTTCGGAACAGTTTTTGTTTCGTCTATATCTTAAAAAATGGCTGAGTTATAGCATTTTGAATTTCTAGCGTGGCTGACATTTTGAAACGTCCTGAATTTTGTCAAGCGATAAAGGGTGTATTTATGAACCGATTTGGATGTAACTTCGTTTATACATAGTACGTACCAATGTCTCGACCGGGTTCGTTGGCCAGCTTCATCTGCCATCTTGTTTAAAAATGGCGGCCATTTAAATTTTTAAGAAAAATTTAAATTTGAAATGTGGTACCAAAAAATTTAAAATTGAAAAAAAATTTCTTCTTATGTGTTTGGCCTTGATAAAAAGATTCGGGAGCAGTTTTTGTTTCGTCTATATCTTAAGAAATGGCTGAGTTATTACATTTTGAATTTCTAGCGTGGCTGACATTTTGAAACGTCTTGATTTTTCTAACGTAATAACAGGCGTATTTATGAACCGATTTGGATGTACCTTGGTGTGTACATAGTACATACAAATATCTCGACCGAGTTCGTTGGCCAGCTTCATCCGCCATCTTGTTTCAAAATGGCGGAAATTTAAAAAAATTAAAAAATAAAAAAAATTAAATGAGATATCAAAAAATTGGAAAATGAAAAAGATTTTTTTCGTATGTGTTTGACCTTAATACAAAGATTCCGGAACAATTTTTGTTTCGTCTATATCTAAAAAAAAATGGCTGAGTAATAGCGCTTTGAATTTCTATTGTGGCTGACATTTTAAAACGACCTGATTTTTGTCACGCGATAACAGGCGTATTTATGAACCGATCTGGATATAACTTGGTCACCTCATAGCATGCATGGTCACGGTGACGTCGTTGTGACGTCACTGTGAGTCACTGTGGTCACGTCACATCTGTGACCAAAATGCCACCACTCAGTGATGTCACATTGTGACTGAGATGTGAACTTCTTAGAAAAATTTAAAAAAATTACAAAAAATATTCAAAACATGTTATTTATGTAAAATTATATTTTCTGGCAATAAAAAAAAATTGTGACGTTCCTGTTAAAGTCACTGCATGTAACGTACGTCACGTCACATATGTGACGAAAAAACCACCATATTGTAAGTCACAGTGTGACAAAAATATGAACATCAAAAATCTTTGAAAATGAACAGAAATATTTTAAACAAACCCGAGTTACAGCAACATAAGGAATGAAAACATATTAGTGGATAGGAAATAGTAAATTCGGACACGAAAAGAGGTGGGGGGGGGGGCATAAAAAGGAAAATGCACGGTACAAGTATCAACAAACTAGATTTTCATGCTATATTTTATCAATTTGTTATCTAAGACAGTGAAGTATACTTTTTTTATGATTTCAATTTTATCTACCATTGCAATTTAATCCTTCACCGATTGTTATTATTAAAAAAGTGTTTCTCTGAAAAATGGTACGTTATGAAGCAATTTGGATAACATATTTAGAATTAGGAATATTAAATCTGTACACTTTACATATTTAGTTTGCAGGGAGGAAGTTTTTTGTCGACCAGTGTTATTCGAAACACTTCTGTGGTTTCAAACTAAAAGTTTCTGTTACAGTTAAGTCTGCAGCTTTTAATGAGCACGTAGAAAGAGTATTCAGAGTTTAGTCATATATGCATTTCTTGCATTAGAATTTGCATTCAAGTCATATTTTTTCCTGTTAGTGTTTAATTATTTTAAATAACTATTTTTTTTTTTAAATTCTACTTCTTTCAGACTTTTTAAATAAAATTAGCATTTTCCGAAAAAATATTTATACAAATTTTATACAAAACCCATGATATAATTATTCATATTTTAAATTCGTGTTTTAGAAATACGACTTTAAAAAAAGCTATTTTACAAATAGTTTTATTCTACAGAAAATGAATATAAAAAAATGACAGATTGACAAAGAAAATTTTTTTATCCTGTATACTCTCTTTTCATTTATTAAGATGCCTAATTTGTATTTATTACGTGTAAAACAAACTTTACTTAAAAAAAAAAAGAAAGAAAAAAGGCAGGTGTTTCATTCAAATAGAAAATTTTCATTACAGACAAAAATTATAATAATACAGTATAAGCACCTGCTTGCGCGTGCGCGTGCGCTATCGTCTGCGCTCGATTAAACCGTAGAATAAAATAAGGATCAGAACTTTTGACGCGTGAAGTATGTCTGACAATTTTGTCATTTTATCAGAAATATGTCTGACAATTTAGGATAAAACACGGATATTATTAAACTATTTATTTAAAAAGTATGTCTTATTTAATTTAAATTTTTTATTCCCGTTTGATAGATTAAAGTTAAATAAGTTGTAGTATGTCATATGCAATGAGACTGATCTGCAATTCTTTTCCGATTCGATGCTGTAAAATATCTTAATCTACATCGCTAGAAGGGAAAAAAAAGCTGATGCAGAGACTGATTCTAACACAGTATTTATCGTCATTAATATTTTGGAGTTAAATATGATATTCGATTATAATGATATTGGGAAACTGTTTCAATTTTGAAATTAACATTATACTGGGAAAATATCTTTTTACATATTGTAGTAGTGAAACTTTTGAAAGATTTTTTTTCATTGTTAGTAATATTTTAAATAAGTATTTAAAATCTTAAATCTTCATACCAATGTTTTCAGATTTAACAGTTGCCAAAATTATAAAACAGTAGAAATTCCTTATAACATATGGAAAGATTTTTGAGAAATTGTTAAATGCATTTAATTCATCTATTGTAGTTTGTTGTTGCTTAATAGTACAATTATATATACTAATTATTTAGTGTTTTTCAAATTGATATATTTATTTTTTTTATTCTATTTAATTATTTTTTTTGCTGTTTGTGATTTTAATCGAACATTTAATTATAGACATTCAGAATCAGTTATTAAATTTTCTTTGATTGTAAACTCATTTTCTACGTTTTCGATACATTTACTTTATTGGCAATAAAAAATAAAAAATAATATTTAAGCATTGAAATAAAGTGTTTTTCAGGCCCGATAAAGTTGAAAAGTGTTTATGACTTCGGTTTGTTTGGCCGTCTGTCCGCGCTCTAACTCGCGTAAATATACTCGGAATGACATGAAATTTTTGGATGTTATTGACGTTTACCATAGCAAGGTCCCTATTTGTAATGAAGTTTGTAGCATGTTTAGTTCATTTACAGGGACAGTCAAAAGTATTCCATTACATTACGGCCTGTGGGAGAAAAAATCGTTTCAAATGATTTTTAATGATTTTACACGCTTTCAAACAGAACAAAATTGAAATGCATTTATGAAGCGCACTAAAATGTGCATTCCGTAGATCATGGAATGAAGAGAATAGTTATTGTTTATTTACAGGGCTAAAAAAGGAATTCCAATACATAATGATATAGGGGTGGAGGGAATTGTTTGCGGCGTACTATATTTATGTTAATCTATTTGATATGCAATAAAATTGATATACGTCGTTGAGGTTTGCATACTATGAATTATTTCATGTATAATACGAAGTGTATATAGCATTTACAGGGACACACAAAATATTTCAGATACTATATTGTATCCGAAGTACTGTTCATTAGCGATGATTGCTGGAAATTCATTTTTAATTATGATATGCGCTTTTATGATTCACTACATTTATGCAAAGTATATGGTGTATATATATATGCTATAATTCATATACAGGACTATACAGAAGTATTCGTAAGGGTTACTGGGTATTGCTTAAAGGTGTTTTTTAAATAAGTTATGCATTTTTACGCTGCACTGTATTTAATTTACTAAGAAATGTTTGTAGAATATAGATAAAATGATATACAGGGTCACGCAAAGAATTGGATACATTGCCGTCTATAAATTATAATTTCTGGAAATGTGATTTCAGCAGTTTTAAAAGTGTTTTAGTTTGAATTAAATTTTAACTAAATAGTGGCGTGTAATAAAGGTTCTAGGTAAACTACAGGGTTGTACAAAATTACTTAAGTATGTTTCCATATATTAGTATAAATTGCTGAAAGAGAATTTCAACCTGTTATGCGTTTCCTTGATAAACTAGATTTTTCCATTATATAGTATATATATATCAATCTACAGATCAAATACAGGACTGTTTAAAAGAATTGGAAAACATATTTGGCTATGGATGGTAACTGCTGAAAATGTCCAAATGTTTTATGCGTTTTCATGTTTAGTTAGTTATCTTGTTTACGTTATTTCCCCCGATGTCTTGTTAAAACATTCAGGAAGAGTTGGAAAGTGTTTTATAATATAGGCTTAACGCATGATATATCTTACTTGTTGTTTCTATTTCCCAGATCAGTCTTTTCCTATAAAACATACCAAATCTAATTAGCTCATATTCACAAAATGCAATATATACGGGAATAAAAAACTTAAATAAATAGGGCTTATCATGTCGTTCTAACAGTTGTATTAATGTCCGTTAGACTCCATGTTCGTATTTAGTAAAGCAATGACAAATCACAAAAAATTAAAAAGCTTGCACATTCTTAATATTAAGCTTGAATTCAAGATCAAGCTTAGAACTTAATAAAAAAAGATGTCAGTTGATAAGGATTGTTTTTTAAATGGAAAATTAAAAATATTTTAGAAGAATAGGACTCCAAAATAGGGATATCTTGCTAAAAAGTACGATAAAAAGATAAGACTTTATATTTCAAACAAAACTTTACTTTAAAATTATCATAGTGTTTATGACAAGAATCATCACAATATTAATACTTGGAAAATTTTCCAAAGAGAAACATTCGCCTTGCATACAGTATTTCAAATGAAAATCAAATTTCAAATTAAAATTGCCTTTTAAGCAATTCATTTGAAATTTGATTTTCATTTGAAATATTGTATGCAAGGCGAATGGTTCTCTCTGGAAAAATTTCGAAGTATTAATATAGTTTCAATCGATGCTCGATTTAATTAAGTTTCGTGTTTGCCCCATGTCGATGGCTCACGATAAATATTCCACCTTGTGCTGCGTTTGTAGCCTTGCCAACATGGAATAGTGAGAAATTTTCCAGGCCGGGTATCGTTACATGTGGTTTAGTCGGTAGAAAGTCAGTGCGCTATACTGATGGCCCGGGTTCGAGTCCCAGCATGGAATCTTTTTCACTATGTTCGCCTTTGCGCCTTTTAAGAAATTAATTTGAAATTTGATTTTGATTTGAAATCATCACAGTGTTTATAACAAATCCGTCACAAATGACACATATTTCACAAATTGGTCACAGTGTGACTTCAAAGCATTGTCACTTTCGTCACATGTTCGTCACAAAGTTAATGCCAAAATAGTCCCAAATGACACACTTTTCACAAATTTGTCACACAGTGACTTCACAGAGTGGTCACAATGTGATGTCACAAACGACCTCTAAAACGGCCATAACGACCTCGCATTCTAGTCAATATGACGTCACATCGACGGTCACAAATCACAGTGTGACTTCACCACGACGTCGCCGTGACGTCACCATGCCTTACGGGTCTGTACATAGTACATACCAATGTCTCGACCGAGTTCGTTGGCCAGCTTCATTCGCCATCTTGTTTCAAAAGGGTTGCCATTTAAAAGAAAATTTAATTTAAAATTTAAAATTTAAAATGAGGTATTAAAAAATTGGAAAATGAAAAATTTTTTTTAATGTGTTTGGCCTTGATACAAAGATTCCGGAGCAGTTTTTGTTTCTGAAAATTTGTTCTTTTGTTTATTTGTTAAAAAATGGTTGATTTATAGCGCTTTGAATTTCTAGCATGGCTAACATTTTGAAACGATCTTGTATTTGTCACGCGATAACACACGTATTCGCCTATTTCGATGTAAGAAGGCATGTGGATAGTATACATCAACACCTCGACCAAGTTCGCTGGCCAGATTCATCAGCCATCTTGTTTCAAAATGGCGGCCTTTAAATTAAAAAAAAATATATATATTTAAAGTGAGGTGCAAAAAAATTAGAAATTGAAAAAGGTTTCTTTCTTATGTATTTGACCTTGATATAAGGATTCAGGAGCATTTTTTGTTTGTCTTTACCTTAAAAAATGGCTCAGATATTGAAGTTTCAATTTCTATTGTGGGTGACATTTTGAAAAATCTGATTTTTTGCATGCGACAGCACTCGTATATATCAACCGATTCCGATGTGAGTGAGCATGTGCACAGCAATTACTAAGGTCTCGACCAAGTTCACTGCTTAGCCTCATCCACCATGTTGTCTTAAAATGGCAGGCACTTTAAGAAATTGCCGAATTTGGCAGCCAAATATAAGTTACTGTAAAGAAAAGCAGCTTGGATAAAGCTGACTAATTTCGCGAAATTCTCATTCATTATATTGATAAAAATTAGTATTGAATCTCCTATATTCGGTTTCCACTAAATTGAGCTTCGTGTGTTTGAATGATGTAAGTTAGCTTTTTAAAAATAAGGAATATGAAAGCTACCTCTTCCTCCCGGCACTGGCCGGAAGGACTTTTATCTATTGTACACATATAATAGAATGCATCACACAAGAAGTGAACGCAACACAAACATTTTATCTGTGAAAATTATACACAAAATCCGTGCTCAAGAATGAAAACAAACATTTAAATCTCTTAGAAGTGTTCAAAAAATTTAAAGTTCTATTAAATCAGTTCGTGCTAGACGCAGGGGACTGCAGGGGATCATACAGTTATAGTGGGCAAATTGGAAAAATGTTGGACAAGTGTGAATCTCTTCCCATCGTTCTTTTACAGACTATCGACAATAATTATAACCTAGAAACAGTTATTGGTGATCTTAGTACCGATCAAAAATACCTAATGGAAATGATCCTATGTGTTAAGAAAGGAAGTTGTTCGGAAGACTGTGCAAATAGATTTCCTATAGACTTTCACATAGCAGACGGATTACTACTGCCAACAGAATTTTGAGACTCTGTGTGAAAATTCCAGGTCCAGTGTTAAATCTGAAGATACTGACGGAGCCTGTAGTCCTGATGTACCCACGTGTTATGGTTTGCAATTAAGTGCAAGCCACCTTTAGGAAATTGTTTATTTTTCCTGGGTTATGCCTCTGCTAGTTAAAGTTGTAATTGACTCAGTAATCCAGCGCAATGCATTTTTGCCCATCCAGAAAACATGCTGAGTGACATGGTAACTGATGATAGGAAATACATCCGAGAGCTAGGATTTTTGTAGAATCCGCGAAGTGCGAACACAAATGAAGAAGTCAGGCAGTTCCAAGTTCCTGCAAACAATTTTAGGGCAGCAGATTTAATTGATCTGATTCAATGGAATAAGGTAGAAGTTACGGAACCATCTATAAAGATGTACATTGACAAACGTGATCGTGAAGATTTCAATTAGTTTGCTGAGTTTCCATGCCACACCCAAAGTGTAGAAGAGTGTGTCAGAGCTGTCACTGCAGATTCCTCGACAGTTTGTGGTTCAAACAAAATGGATGGATTCATAAGATTCATTGTGATATATTTTGACAGCAAGTCAGATTTTAAGATTATAAAACTCTAACAGCACCAACAATAAACACCAAGCAGAAACATTTCGAATATTATGATTTTGGTTTTGAAGAGCGCGAACTGACTTAACTGAACTTTAAAATTTTAGAAAACTTTTAACAGAGTTAAATATTTTTTTATCGTTCTTAAACTTTAATTTTTTGTGTACTGTTTACAGACAAAATTTTTTTATTGCACTCTTAATTCTTGTGTGATGTATTCAATTATACATGTACAATAGATAAAAGGGAATTTATGGCAATCTTTTCAAAATTTCGAATGGCCGGGTCCCTGTCAGATATTATGTGGTTTCAAAAAAACTGTGCAGGCATATTACTACACACCATTTGCAACTTTTCCGCGGTATGACATTTTTATTTTCCAACTTTACGGTTATTTCGATTTATAAGCTGAACAAGGAATTTTTGACGAATTTTGCAAAAATGAAGGGACTTGGGGCATCGGAAGATAAAACTTTATTTCAAAAACACTGTGCAGGCATATTACTACGTACCATACACAACGTTTTCGCTGTATGACATTTTTAATTTCCAGCTTTATCTGCATTTTTATTTATAACTTCTACAAGGCGTTTTTGACGAGTTTGGCAAAAATTTGGAGACCCCGGGTCACCGGAAGATAAAATTTGATTTTAAAAAAACTGTGCAGTTTTATTACTGAGGACCATACACAACTTTTGTGCGCTATTACATTTTCATTTTCCGATTTTCGTTTTTTTTTCATTCCACCCTAATTATTTTATTATTTATGCACAGAAAAAGACAAATTTTTGCAGTATTCGAAGGGTTTTTTTTTTTGGGGGGGGGGGGGGAGAGGGTTGGTTGTAATTGACTCGCGTATAAGTCGACCCTTTCTTTCGATCATCTGAATTGCACAGACCCTTGATACAGAAGTATTAATTCATGTTTCATTAGCGGCATGAACCTAGTTGGAAAAAGATGTCTAGAGAACAATAACCGATGTCAATTGAATATGTTATGAAACAGAGCTGGACAATAATAACAAAAAAAAAGCTAAATACAGTTATTTCTAATATTAATCAAAAATTTAAATAAAACGTGCTAGAATGAGGAAAAATGAGTTTAAAATTTTGGAATATAAGAATTTTAGCGTAGATTTTATGTTTTGATACAAACTCTAACGGCCTACAAGCGATTGCGATGTTCTGCTCATAAATCTGGTAGACGGAAATTCGGGTTCAAACCCAATTGCGTCAATATGCCTAACCGTTCAAAAAATTTCAGGTGGTTTTCTTCGAAACTCGCATATTTTTGGGGGTTAAATTCCCTTAGTAAGATCCCCACTGAGAACGCACCCCCTCTCTGCCTATCACTTGCGTAGATAATCGGTCCTAATAAACAACCCAAACGCAAAGCTGCCACAGGCGACTATTTTTTTAATTCTACCTCACGCCATTTTTTTTAAATAAAAAAAAATCACATATACTTTGACAATATTTCGAAGAGAAATATACAAAATGCATTTTTTGTAAATAGTGGTGCGAATCCTTCTATATATATAAAAAAGAAACGATTTGGAAATGGACCAATGAAAATCTGCGTAGATTTCTGCGTCTCATTGGTCAAAGCTTTCTGACTTTTCTTAGCGGGAATTTTAAACCATGAAAGCAGAGAATTTAGATAGGATGGGTGATTAAATGGAATAATTTTCTGCATTTCGATAGACTTATGTTTTTTGTGGTTTTTTCAGTGGCCGATGGCAAAAGGGATTTTTAGAGAAAGAAGATAATTTTAATTAACTAGTGAGAAAGCGGGGGGGGGGGGGTGTCATCTGCGTTTCGATAGCCTACTGCTATTTTTTTATGAGGAAGGGTATGTGGATTATTTAATTATCATTACGCCCTTAGGTTCTTTATGTACGCATGTATGTATGTACGTAACTCGATAACTTTTCATAGAAATATCCGATTTGATTCAATTTTTTTCTAGGTTTATTCTGAAAAGGTGCTTCCCTGATTATATTTCAAGGTTCATTGATTAAGTGTAAGGGTGGAACGGGGGGCTAATATCTCCGCCCTTAATTTAGATAAATGGGTTTTTATATCCGATTTGCTTCAAATTTTGTATACAGATTTATTCTGATAAAGCGATTCCCTGATGAGATTTGGAGGCTTATTGGTTAAGTCTTTGAAAAAAGAGTATAATACACAATTAGTGTGGATAGCCTGTAAACTCAATGCCATCAGTTTAACGGGGCACTTTTCTTTTTCTTTTAATGATTTTATATTTAATAATTCTTATAATTATGAAACTCTGTAAGCTCTAATGATTATGTTCTTGGAGATAAGGGAATAAAATTGTCAGAAGTTGGGGAGGAGCTCGTTTTTAACAAGTGGTTTCTAAAAATTGGTTGGTTGGTTGTGTCTATGACGGCCAATTATCAACACGGGGGATACGGGAACCTCTAGGGGAGGGGGGTCTTTCTAAGGGAACCTAACCCATATTTACGCTTGGAAATCGAAGGTCCGCAGAAAACCATGAAAACTCCGAACGATTAGGCCGACGGGCGCGATTGGGCTCGAACCCAGCACCTCCCGTCTACCAGCTTCGACAGCAGTACCTCTCGGCCACTGGTGGGGCCTTCTAAAAATGGAATGCATAGAAAATAAATGATCGCGAAGCGATCCAGACTGGAAATGCGAAACAATTACGGCTGGTGTTGGCTAGAAAATAGGGATTGCTTCGCGAAGCGATTACTCGGGGGGTTGGTGAGCAAAGCCAGCAGGGGGGGGGGGAGAGCCCCCTAGTAAAATATAAAAATAGTCGCCTTCGGCAGCCTTGCAAAATCTAAGGATTTGAGAATGTGTGCTATTCTTAAAAAATTAAATTATCGAGTGATCAGAAAATGCCTTTTTCTTTCTACGCTAGCAGAATATGTATGTGTCGATTTTTATCATGGTTTCTATTTTACCTACCAGAGAAGAAGTTTTCTGACTACCGCAAGACACACAATTTATAAAAATAGTTTCAAGAACGTACTAACGAGTAACATTTACTAAAGAAGGGACAGTAGACATTCAGAATGGGACCAATTTCTTCCTATTTTTCTCAATTTATCTATTATTCAACAGTTTTGATTTATAAACATTACTTGATTAATATTAGTCCGCAAAATTCAATTTGTATTGTAAAATTTTTGGTCTTTTGAGAAATAAATGCTTTGGGTGTTTTGCCCTAAAAAAGTAATTACTAGCCTTTTAAAGTCTTTTAATGTCCTTTAAAATACCATAAAATTCAAGCAATATATTTTAAATCTAAAAGAATAAGAAGTGCAAACTATGTGTAAAGTACAGATACAGCATACCGTTATTTGCATTACTGAAATTCTCTTCCTTTAACAAGTTATTGGGCTTTGTTTTGACTTGCCTTCTATTTTTAGACATTTGTTTAGGGTTAAGATATAAAACTATTTTGTACTGAAATTCATAGAAAAACATTACAAAGTTTTAAAAAACATCTTTGAAATTCGAAAGCTTTAAAATCTAAAAGAATAAGAAACAAAAACTGTGTTTAAAGATACGTTCCATGATTTTAACATATGCATTATTGATGCGCTGATAGTTAAAGAACACAAGTCTCTTTCTTTATGTATCTACTGAGTTTTATTTGTACTTATTTGTATTTGCCTCAATGAAAGGAAATATCATTAGATAATTTTTCCGAGTCCTTTTAAAGAAAAAGAAATTTCTTTCAGTATCGTTTTCATTGTTCATTCAGTTAGAATGAAATAATTTGTTACTTTAAACTTGTATCTAATAGTTTCATTAGATATAATAGATATAAAAGCTTGGTGGAAAATTTTTAGATGCTTAATTTGCTTTAATAAAACAAACGAAAACTTATTTTAATTGGTTTAAAATGAGTAAAACATATTCTTGTTATAAAATTCACATTTAACAAAATGAATTTCAGTGTTATGAATTGAAAACAATAAATAGAAAAGAAAAAATACATGTGTAACTTATATATAAAACTAGCTGTTACCCGTGACTGCGTTCACGTAACATTTAAAGAAGAAGAAATTCACCAATTAAGCAAAAAATTTCGATAATTAAAAGCATATATAATTAACCTTTTATCACATTTTATAGTAGATACGCTTCTGATGATCCCAATTTGCTTATTTTTATTTATATTTATAGGATCATTTAAATTTCTTTCGTGAGCATTAAATTTCATACACTTTTTCTATGATTAAATGAAGAATAAATTTACATCTCTGTTATTCTATTTTATTATTTATATTTATTCTATTTTATATTTATTCCGCTCAAGGACATTGATTTAATTTATGTTTTCGAGACAACGAATTATTTAAAGAAATATATTAGTAAATATTTTTAAAGGAAAGTGGTTATTAACGGGTCACTTCAGACGTGACTTTGATAAGATTAGAATAATCGAAAAATCAACATGCAACATTATGTTTATATTCCAAAAAATCACATCTTGGAAGAATAAAAAAAGATAAATGGTATTAGAAAGTAATAATCAAACGTGGTGAAGCATCAAAGTTCAAAAATAAATAATAAGAGTACGAGAAATATCTTTAACTTTCAAATATTTATTACACTTTAATTTCACGGTACCACACTTTTATTAACTGTAGATCTACCAATAATATCAAAATATTTATCATGCTCTGAAGACTCTTGAGCCTAAATACTTATTATTTAAGCAATAGAGTTGCTTATTGCTTTCGCGGAATAAATCTATTTATGGAAAAGCACCCCAATTATGAATTAACATTTTCATATCTGACGTTGTGCTGTAATTTTGGCTTTTGAAAGCTTTGAAATTTGCAGGAATATGCTCCAATGGGGGACAGAGCTTGTGTTTCAGAGAGATTTTTAACTATAGATTTTGATATTTTAAAATCGAAAGAAAATTCCCCTTCTTCCTTTGCCCTTTTCGATAATCACGATGCCTTTAAAAATTAGAGGGATCTGAGGCAAAAGACAAATTTATTGCTTTATTAATGGTTTTGGTTCTTTTTTACACGTAAATGATGTCACATGTAAAGCCTAATCTCAAATTAAAATTACTTGCTAAACTTTTTTAAGTCGACTTTGATGTGCCATTTATTAAATTTTATTGAAACCAATGTTCCTGGAGATTGTACGGTAAAAGGGTGTTAAACTTATGTATTTGCTATTGTTAAGTTCTTAGCAAATTACGCCATTTTGTATAACTGCTATAAAATGCTAACATTTTCTGAAAGAAAAGCAGCTAATGATTTAAATATAACGACGCTTTCACTAGGTTAGTTTATCTTACGGAATGATACTTGTCGAAATAAAAAAATATAAATATTCTTTCATTTCATGAATCATTTAAAACTATGCATTTCAGTTTGTTTAAAACATAGAATCGATTAATGAAATCCAATATTATTCAATAGAAAGTTAAAATTTTAGTGCACAATTCACCTTGATTTATAATTAACATATATAAGATACACAAAATGTAAATATATTGCTTACAGGTGTCAAGTATGATAAAATCCTTTAAAACATTAAAGTCATTTACTCGGTCATCCTCCTGGAGGATGACCGAGTAAGTGTCGGTCGAAAACGTTATGAATTGTAAATGACTTTAATGTTTTTAAAGGATTTTATCATACTTGACACCTGTAAGCAATATATTTACATTTTGTGTATCTTATATACCGGGTGTCCCAAAAAGGACTGACTGATTTTTAAATTCAATAACTTGTAAACGGTGACAGATATTTAAAAAATTCTTGCAGGAGGATTATGCATAAGGTCAAAAGTTTTATTACAGTGATTTCGATTTTAGTTCGGATTACAAACAATAGATGGCGTAATTGTAAGAAATAGTCGCTAAATACAGGCTCGATTTTGGGTCCTTTCTCTTGTTTCATGCGGAAAAAGGAGATGGAAATGTATTATCCGGGCCACGAAGTACCAAAAATCGAGCCTGAATTTAGCGTCTATTGATCGCAGCGCCATCTATTGTTTGTAATTCGAACTAAAATTGAAAATCACTGTAAAAAAAAACTTTTGACCTTATGCATAACCCTCCTGCAAGAATTTTTTAAATATCTGTCACCGTTTACAAGTTATTGAATTTTGAAATCAGTCAGTCCTTTTTGGGACACCCGGTATGTTAATCCAATATTATTGTACATTTAGAAAAACACTGAAACATTACTTTTATTAAATACTAGCCGCCTTCGCCCGCTACGCTGGTCGGTTTCTTCAAACGAAACTTTAATCAAACTAAATATATCGCTGTATTTGACCTTGTGTTTTATAGCAATATATACATCTATCTCCAATGATGAATCGCATTGCTGAAAACAATATGAACACCATTACGGTTTCATAACTTTTATTGGCTCAGACAAAATTTAGACTGTTAAAAAGCAAATCTTTTAGTTGATTATTTACAATCGAATACGGAAAAGAACGGAAGAATAATATGTAGCATATTAAATAATCCCTGTAAATTTAAGAATGTAAATCTTACCAAATCCGATCAGTAGAATCTTCTAAAAAGACAAATTTGTAATAATCGGGTTCACCAGATTATAGAACATTCACTTATAATTCTATAGCAAAGCGATGTAGGACAATATGTGTTACATTCTAAAATCTTTCCAGAAAAATTGTATAACAACCAGTGCTAATTCCATCGAACTTAACTCAGTAGAACCCTTTAAAAAGGTTAATCTTTCCAAATAGGCTTCACTGATTAAAGAACTTTCGCACATAATTCTATAACTAAGCAACACCGAATGATATGTATTATATACGAAACCCTTTTATGAAAATTTATCTAACTAACAATGCAAGTCTTCTCAAAATCCATTCAAAAGATCTCAAGTTATAAATGGTCGGACCGAAATTGCTCTTTGTATTCTATATGTGGAGTAGATAGTTAAATATATTTTTCAGTATCGCGTTAACGTGATTGTAGAACTTTCAGGAATGTAGCGTTGCCTATATGCGGTAGACCTTCTGGATTTTTTCAGAAACTCTACACACCCTCCATAGCTATAACATATATACTCTCTAGTATATACCCTCTGCCTGTAGATATTATCCTACTTCTTTTGCAACTACACCACTGAAAACTTTCCTCATAGCTCTATAACTCAAAATGGAGAATGATATGTTAAATATTGAAACAACCCCTGAAATATTACCTAATTGTGTAACTCCAATTAAAATACGTTCATTATAACTTTAAATAAAAGGCAATCTTTCGCAATCGGGTTCACCTAAGTTTTGGTACTTTCTCTTGTAATGTGATTTTCTGCAATCTGTTTTGTTGTCCATTTTGTGGTTCAGAGAAAACAATAACCCAGAAAAAAAACTTCGCTACAAAGAAATACCATCCCTGCAAGAAGTACAAATCATGTAAGAAGAGCAATCATGCAAGAAGTAGCAACCATCCACAAAAAATTATCTAACTAACAGTGTTAAGTCCCATCAAAATTCATCCAGCAAAACTCAAATTATAAACGGGTGGAAGGAAAGACAAATTTGAATTTTATATAATTACAGTAGACGTATCTTTAATAATTGCGTTCACCTTACTCTATAACTTTTCCAATAGCTCTATAACTAAGCAACGTATAAGGAAATGTGCTATACTAAAGCCATTCCTGAAAATTTATGTAATAGTGCCACTTGGATCAAAATCTGTTCAATAGAACTTTTTTAAAGGCTAATCTTTAATAATCAGGTTCACTTAATTTTTTAACTTTTTCCTTTATCTCTATAATTAAGCAACGTAGAACACTATGTGTATACACAAAACCCGTTCCAAAAACATTACCTAACTATTAGTGGCATATCCTATCAAAATATTATAAACAATCGGCATGAAATGCAAATTTCCGTTTTAAATATGTAGTAGAAGTAGATGATGATGATACGATTTTCTGTAATAGAATTCATCGTGAAGTTTTCACTTCGTACGTAAACGATGCTTTTAACATGGTATGCATACATCGATTGGCGATACCATATTGGCGGCATGGCGGCAATTGGCAGATTGGCGGCATGGCATACATCGATTGGCGAGATCTCCGATTACTGAAGATTAACCAGGAATCCCACGAACAACTACCCAAAGAATGGTGAGTATGTGGCTTTTGTGATACACATTTATGTTAGCAGGATGCAAGTTATAAATTAACAAAGATTGTTTCCATACCTTATACCTTATTCTTATATTATTATTTTCATTCAAAATATAAACGTTTTACTCATTTCCTTTAAAATACAGGCATTGCGCAAATTTCATTGAAATACTGAAAAGTAAAACAATAATAGGAAATAATGCCATAAATTAAAAAGAAAAAATGTTTTTAATTTACATACGCGAAATGTAACAACTGTCACTGGCAATTTTTAAAATGCTAATGGCGAAATTTACACACGGCTGACATAAATGTACCCATTTTTCTTCTTATACAGGAGCAAACGATAAATCCCGATGCATTATTTCAATTCCAATTTCTTCCACTGAAAAAAGTGGTTACTTATCTGGGCCATGAGATAGATCGCCAAAAATGGTTGACAATTGCCAATCTTGTTTATCGTTTGCCAATTACGTTCCTAACAGTAATTTAACGTTCTTAAACACATAATCTTGTTAAAATGGCAAATTGTTTAAAGTAAATAAATAAATAAAATACATAACATAAAACTACATACTGAAATTATAATTTAAAAAAACTATAGTAATAAATAAATTTAAAACTGTAATAAATAAACTATCAAATGGGCAAAAAATTAGGGTTGCTATAATTAGTGTAATTGTCTTGTATCTTACATGGCCCGGATATAAGTACCAAAAAAAATTTAAGTCGTGAAAACGTTGCTTTCTTTTTTTAATACTTTCGTTTTATAATATTAATTTCTCAGTGGATCACTTACTTGTATTTTAAATAAAATCAATATATTTTTTTCTTTTTTCAAGGCGTTTGTATTTATTTATTTTTTTCAAACTCATATAGTTGTTTTAATTCTTTAACCAAAAGAATTAACAAAAAGATTTAATTTGAATTTCTTCCGTTGCTACAGTAACGGATGTTGAATATGGATGAAGTATCACTTTTAATGTTAGATATTTCGATGTTTTGGCGCCAAAGGCATCGCCAAATTAGAAAAATATGAAATATCTAGCAAACTATTGGACTTAAAAGAATTTAGTTAGTACCATTCTATTCAGCATGCAAAAATACACCCAAATATCTTATCAGTTGAAAAATAACTATAAAATCAGATTTTTAAGGAATTTTTTTAAAGTTCGTTCTCTTTTTTACCCCCCTTAGGGGTGGAGTTTTGGAAAATCCTTTCTTAGCGGCACTCTATGTCATAAGAAGTATTTTTACCACAAATTTCAAAATTTTAGGTTCAGTGGTTTTGGCTGCGCGTTGATTAATACAAAATCCAGACTTTCTTTTATATATATAGATACTAAATTTCAAGTAATAAAATATATTTAAAATGTAAGCTAAAATTTCATTTTGAAGTAATGCGACTTTAGGTGCAAAATTTTATTTCTAAAAGGTATATTATTATTTTAAGATTTCGTTTTAACTTTCGAAGCTGGTGTAACGAAAACGACATCGCTTTGACGAAATTGAAATAAATATATGTTAATGTTGTCGTATTAAAATTAATCCTTTCCATGAAAAAATATTACGTCATTTTTACCCGATAAAGCTTTTACTAAAATCGGCTTTGTGACATGTTTTAACTGCCATCTTTAAAAATAATTAATTAAAATAGTATATGATTTTTTGAAACTTAATTCTTATGAATAGTGGGCAATAACTATCCACATAAATGTACAGAAGATATATTTACATCCGCAGACGATTTTAGCTTCTGTGGAATAAATTCATTCATGAAGCTTCGATGTGTGTAAATATGTTTTCAGTTTTCGGAAATTTACTTTAATCATGTTTTTGTACCATTTAAACTAATTGAAATTCAATTCTTTTTCATTTTAATGAGGAAATAGCGTCAAAAAATATATTAATCCGTTTTAATTCCCCTTTCTTCCACCAAAAATATCTTCTCCTTATAATCATAGCGTGAATTTTGAAGGAAAACTCTCACTTGTTTGTAATTTATATTCAAACTCTTTAATCAGTATGAATAGTATTCTTTTGACGTCACAATTTAGTAAAATGGTTGCTTTATAGCCTCGAACTGAAAGCGAGAATAGAGTCCATTAGTAAAAAATATTTCTGTCATTCGTTTTAATATGACGTCATTATTTATTTATTTTCAATATTTACTGATATTCATGTCCCTTGCATTTTTAACGAATACATGGAAATATCTGTTTTATTTCAAATATGACGTCATATTTTCCCAAGCGAATATCTTTATTAATAATATGATTCTTTTTCATTCTTTTCCCTTCTAATTATGACTCCACTTTTTGCAGAAAACCCCTTTTTAACGTAACTGATATTCATCTTTCATGTATAATAAAAAATACATATTTTTCGTTTCAAATATGACTTCATAAATATTTTCTTTTGAATTCTTTTTATTTTAATTTTTAATTAATTGTAGAGGAAAAATTATTATTTCAGATTTAGAATTTCTTGGCAACGGGAAAGAAAAATGGTCAAATTTTATCGGGAAAATGTCAATTGATTCTGTATGAAAAAGTATGAAATTTTGAATTATTAATTGAAATATTTGGATAAAATAAATAAAACATAGCCTATGTTCTTTTCCGTTTCATAATCTATCTATACGCAAAAATACAAAAGCATTAATTCATTCGTTTTTATGTTCACTTCATTCAAACATTCGGACACACATTGACATTTATAATATTATAAGGATAAAATATAACTTTCTTTAATGTAATACCTTGAAATTCAGCGTACACAAACAGGATTACCTAAGCTTTGCACCTCCGAAATTCTCGTATTGAATGCTAAAAAAGGACCAAATATTAAAATTAAAATAAACCAAAATCAAGTCCTTTTTTAGCTGTAACTAAAAATTTCATTATAAACGTGAATGTCACTTACATTCTAATAGTATTTTTAAACAAGAAGACACTCAAAATTACCTTTAGCATACTTTGGAAAACAATTCTGCACACAGTTGAATGATTACAAGCTGACAAGTAATGAATGCAAGCTGACAAAGACATTTGTGAGATTTGCTATCATGCATCACATCCAGTTGGTCATTCGACGTATTATAAACTTTAAATTCATCTTTAGGTGAATCTATTACATTTGAATTAATTCAGATATTTACAATAAATTTACTTATCTGCGCGTATATTATGTATCACATCTCATATAATTTAAAATTATATTTTTTGGATTTACTAACATATTTACTTTTCAGTACCAATACTAATTAGAAAAATAAATAACGGCATTACATGTGTGATATTTATGCCAAGTTTCTTCTATGAAAAAGCTGCTCAGCCCAAAATCGACAGTCGTTACATCATATGCATAATAACTGAGTAGAATTTTTTTTAAACTGGTTTCAAGTACTGTGCTAAAGACTGTTCTGCAAGTAAACTGGAATAATGGTGTAGTGGATAAAACTAACACCATGTAAAATTTAAAGAATAATTTAAATTTATAGAACTGAAATATTTTTCAATAAAGGTTTTAAAAGCAAGTCGTTTTATTTACACCAGCTTTTAAAGATTTGAAAACAGGACATAACATAAAGTGGGAGGTCTTAATCAGTAACCGTTGAAAGTGTCATCTTTAGAAATAGGCATTTTTTTGACAAAATGCATTGTTTTGCTACAATTTAGAGTTAATTTAAAGTGAGCGGTGAGATACACAATAAGCGATCAGATGCAAATATTACTCGCGCACAGAGGGGTACTTAAATAATGATTTAGTAACTGGGCATTGCATTAACAAATATACCATTAAAGGTTGTTATCTAGGCTTCAAAAGCCGATGGCGCACCTAGTTGATATCTCGGCTAATTACCGGCCTTTTTAAAAATAAATCATTACCAACAATCCTTTTATACTTCTGCGACGATAGGCATCCTCAGGGCGTTTGCTGAACGTCCGCAAACCGAAATATGTGTGTAATGAAAAAATGCGATTTTCACAAAGGTATGTGAACTAGGATAATCGCTATAGGTTTTCTGCAAAATTTAAATTCACTTCTACTGCTCCTATTTTTTTCACAATTTTAATTTCAGTAGCTAAAGAAATAGAGGAGGGGGGGAGGACATATTTTGCATTACATTTGCGATGATATCTCTGAAGATATAATACCTAAAATTAAAATATGTTTTTACGTTCGGTTTTACGATTTCACACTATATACAAAGAAAAAATTTCTTTTTTTAAGTAACTTAATTAGCCCCCCTACAATTTTCATAAATATATTTGTGAACCGTTAATAATATATAAATATGCGTGTCAATACCATTTTTTACTTCAGCCACTTAGAACTTTCCACGTTTCTATACTTTACGAGTAAAATAGTTGTGACAGACAGACACAGGAGCTATCTTATAATGGTTCCATTTTTACTTTTTAAGAGCGGAACATAAAAGGTGCAGTTTTGCGGATTTTATCTAAATCATAGAAATTTGTATAGTAAAATTTATCGAAACTCATCTAAATGAATTCTCTTCGACAAGGTGGACATATAAATACGATTTCAATTGGAATTTTTGATTACTAAAGTTTTAATTTTATTATTGCCGAATTAATAGTTACATATAATATTAATTAAATACAATAGTATTTTTTACTGATTACTCAACTGTTTGTAATGAGTAGTATAACAAGGTTCTTATGACAACTCTTTGTTTTAACACATCACGCGAGAAGAGAATAAAGCATTTGATAATAGCGATGAAAATAATCTGGGTGAACATTGCGGGAAGAGATAAAACGAGAATCAACCACTTTGAAAATAATGGAGAGAGAAAAATAGTGATTTTTCAAGTGTTAAAAGAAAAGGAAAAAAAGCACAAATATTGTATGCCATATAAATTTACAACAGAATTCATTCCCAATATGTGGAGTCTCTTCGGGAAAAATCCTTGTATATCTACCCGTAAAACTACTAAATAATTGAAATTAATGTACATTAATAAGATCATAAATTTAATACACATAAAGAAAAGGTTTTATAATACAACATCCTATTTGTTCATTTTCAATAGTGTTAACTGTCGTTGTTTAACAAATTGGAGCAAAGATTTTCCGATATTGAACAGCAATTTTTACACATTTGCTTGATTTTCTCTATGGCTTAAGTTTTAAAATAAAGAAAAAACATAAAATTTATGCTGTATAAGGGGGAAATAATACAGAATTTTTGTAAAAAAATAGTAATGTGTATTATATGTAATTAATTTTTTAATAATATTTTTAACTTCTTGTAACCAAGTTGTACGAAATCCTCTGAAACAATGAAACTTTGTTGCTGTATGTCTCCACTTTTTTTAAAACACACTCTTATATATCCTTTTAAGATTCAGCTTGCACGATCGTGCGGGTTAGATATTCATTTAAATTTTTGCTCCTGAGTTGTATGTAACAGTCGTATGTAACAAAAAGCCAAATCAAACGATCGTTCTGGTTTTCAGAAACAGAAATGTAGCATTTTCTATCAACAGCTAGCGGTTGCAGTACATGTTTTACTTTGAGCCGTCATGTATAAGTGAAAAGGATACATCTCATTTGGGTCTTAAAGGGTTAATTGCATTGAAATCAGGAATCAACTAAATTTAATTTTTATAAATTATGTTAACCTACTTTTAAAGTATAATTTTTTGCATACAAAATGAAATTTAATAATATAATTTTTATAAATATTTTCTAAATGTAGAATATAAATCCCCTTCTTCTTTTCCATCAAATATAGAGAGCTCTCATATCATACAAACGCAGCACTTCGTGTTTCTATACAGCTAGTATGCATAAAATATGAACAATCTGATTGATGTACTCTAAGATTCTTAATACTACTCTTATCAATATTAGTTTCAGAGGCTTTTAACCCTTTATCTACTGCATTATGATCTACTGCAATTTTTTCATGCAATGATTTTTTTTTCAGTTACTACAATGAAAATTAAAGGATAAGTATAAAAAAAATACTCACCCATGAGAAATTTAACTATTTAGAGGTAATTAATTAAAGTGGTACTTTAAAGTACCGTCAGTAGACTATGGCTAAAATATTGTAACATAAAGCGCACAAGGTATTTCAAATGGCACCAGAAAATCTTTTCGATTTAATAAGTAGGTGAAATATAGTATTTTTTTTTTAATTTACAAATAAATCTTTCGGCAAATCCCGGTGCCGATCATTTATCTCAACACTTTAGAATTGAAAATGCTTTGCCCCTGAAATGGTTAAAACTTTTTTTTTGTAATGTTTCGATCTTGTT
Source organism: Maratus speciosus (assembly GCA_963932465.1). Classification (NCBI taxonomy): domain Eukaryota; kingdom Metazoa; phylum Arthropoda; class Arachnida; order Araneae; family Salticidae; genus Maratus; species Maratus speciosus. The sequence goes on along the minus strand of OZ010788.1, from coordinate 180,583,113 downwards.
AGTAGTCCTTTAGTTATGCGACGTCTATATTCCAAGGACAGCATGTTCTCTCGCATCTCCACATATGCAATATATGAATTTACATGTGCCATTTCTAGAATAGCAAAAACGAGCCAATGCCACAACTTTTTTAATTTCCTATAAAAAATAACAATATAACAGAAAAGAAATACCAGGGGAATCATTACTACACTACATTTTAGTAATTAGATTATAAAGCAGATGAAAACGATGTATAACTACACAAACGAAAAGTAAACAAGAAGTTTCTCTCCAATACCCAGTGTACTGATGTAAGTACTACCGAGTAATTCAACTGTTAAATCAAATACATACACCATTCATCTAAAATAGCTAGTCAAACTGTATTCTAAGATCATAATGAACACATAAAAAAATCCAACACTTATCTTATATCCTTTACTGCGTTTGCAGCAATAAAAAGACGAGCGTGACAATCTGTGCAAAATGTCGGCACAAAACCCATCTTCTGTGTCAAAGATAGCCTCCTTCCTCGCTAAAATAACAAACCTAGAACTATTGCTGCCATGTATCCAGATAAAGTGGAGATAAAAGAGTGTATTTGCAAAGTACCATTAGAGTATTAGTAATATTCAGTATGGGATGAAAGTTTAATGTGAGTGGTACTTATAAGTACCGTCAGTAAGTAAAGGTTTAAAGAGAAGGAACGCATTTTTGAAAAACGGGTAACTTCTGACAGCATCTTGTATATTTTTATTTGTGATTAAATCATAGATTAAGGAACATTTGACTTTTTTTTACAAGTGTAGATTTTAACTGTGAACATAACATGCAAACAATTTTTAAAAAAACGATAAACTTTAGAACGATTCGAATTTTTAGGTACTACATTCAAATTAAAATTCGTTCATTCCACTTTGAAATGTCATACAGAGTAGAATAATTAAAGTGATTTCTTTTAGATTAATCAAATATACAAATCACTTTTACAATCGAAAAGACATAAGTTAGGTATTTACTTACTCATTTACATTTACAAGTTTCACAGATTTCTGATTTTACTTCAAATCTTCTAATGAAGTTTTCATTTGAATGTTGAATTTCCTGAAATATGCGCTTCACCGAAATAGATTAATGAAACAAAGATGTTTGCAAGTTTGGATTTTCTCTCTTCGTAATATTATCATGCTAGGTTTCAAACAAGCAGATATGCAAAAATTCGTTAAAAGATTCAATTTCTTAATAATTTGAGACGAAAACATATTTATGAAACTGTATGCGTACAACATTTATTAGTATTGAGATAAAATATTAAAGCAGATATGTCTGAAAAATAATCAAATCGAAAAATGAAATTTTACAGTTGAAAATATCTCAAATCCTCGACGAAGATAATACATTAAAATTTCAAGAAGTGAGTTTTCAATCGTTTGCCTTAATTAAATTCATGACTTGCATCCATTTATATTTGATTAGTTTATAGGATTTTAAATTTAAAGAATTTGCGATATTCAGAATTTGAATTTTTGGTAGCTCCAAGACAGATAATTGATAAAACGAATAAGGTGAAACATGAACTTGCCTGAAAGATTATATTTCACATTAACCTTTAGTTTTAAATGTCATATATCTGAATGCTTTTGAAATTTAAGAAAGAAATAATGAAATCACTAAAATATGAAATGAAGTTTTATGTACATTTGAAATTCTGACTTAATTACAACACTTCTTAAGAATAAAAATTGCCTGTTTTTCTAAATTTCTAATGCGTATTAAAAAAAATCCAGCAATACCTCATGTGTAACAGCTACATGTACATAAAAATCAATTAAAAATAAACAATAATTTAATTTATTTGCGCTAATATTAATAAAATTAAACATATTTATTAGTGTGACTACAAATTATGATAAAACAGGACTAATAATAAGCTTCTTGCCACATACGGGTTCAGAAGATGAATTTGTTAATTTAGCGTTGTATAGTTTTCAATTATTTATCTCAGCTCTGGGATAATTTGAAAGCTTAAACATTCGAATGACGTTCGCAATTTTGATATAATAGGGGAGACTGGGGATGAAAGGGACACTCAAAATTTCAGGGAGAAAATAAACTGTACAAAGTGTCAACTCTGGTTCAATCGATGACAATACTTGTTCTGTCTTAATAATCCTTACAATTAACATCAGCAATTTGTAGCGTTGTAGTTGATGAAAGCAAAACCTGTTTTTTATATCAAAAAGTAAATTTTGATATTGCTTTTATTTTTTTCTCTAAAAAAGTAATGTTCTGTTTAGCATTACAATATTTCAAGTACGCTCATGTATAAATACATTTTTAATTTCGCTAGGTGGTTATGGGGTTGAAAGGGACAGAAACTGAGAGGTTGAAAAGGTCATGTCACTTTCAACCCCTCAGGTTGTTCGTATCAAGTTTCCTTTAGTGAAGCTCAATAAAAATATTTAACGTCATATTCGCTCCGAGTATATAATTTCAACTATTGTTTGACAACTGTATATATGAGCATTCAATTGCTTTGAAATCTCCAAATATGTCGCTATCTTGGCAAACAAAGAAGTAAGCTGGAATTGACTGGTTACAAGATTTTATGCAATAAAATTCATTACTTTCTCTTAAGAAACCTATAGCTATTAGTTTAACAAGAATTACAATTTTCAACAAAACTAATGTTGATATTTTTTTTAAATCCGTCAGTTAGTTATGGATCGCTATAAATTTACACAGAACATAATATATAACTATGATAAAACAGACTTAACGACAGAGCACAAATCACCTAATATAGTACCAAAACGTAATGAAAAACAATTTTCTCGCGTAATACCATCTGAACGTGCTAAACTTGTCACACTTTTGTGTTTTGTTTCTGCATTAGGTAACTCTGTTCAGCAGTATTCGTTTTCCCAAGGAAGAATTTCAAATAATTCATGCTCGGTTCTGCCCCATCCCAAAAACTTTGACTTGCTCATCCAAGTTGGTCCAATGACAGCAGAAGATTTTTAATGCAATTGCGCACTAGCTAAATATTCTAGTTGCTCCAAAACTGATCCTGCGCTTCTCTTATTTGATAATTATGAAAGCAATATAAATATTAAGACAACAAATTTTTCGAAAGGCAATGAAATAATTATAGTGATATTCCTGTGCACCCACCAGTGGCTGAGGGGTTCTGCTCTCGAAGCTGGTAGACAGGAGGTGCTGGGTTCGAACCCAATCGCGCCCGTCAGCCTAATCGTTCGGAGTTTTCGTGGTTTTCTTCGAGCCATGGATTTCCATGCGTAAATATGGGTTAGGTTTCCTTAGAAAGACCCCCACGTAGGGCACTCCCTCCTCGGGCCTATATCCCTAGAGTAGATAATAGGCCGTCAAAAATTAACCAACCATCCTGTTGCACTGTAGCTACAAACTCCATAAAAGTATTCGTAATGAATTCAAAGAACATTTTTTCAGGAAAAAAAACCCCCAGAATAAAACCATTTTGTATTTACTGATACTATTGACATGAATGGCGTGAATATTAATGATATTGCGGTGATGTTACCTATAACCGTGACTGATGGTGAGACAGCTAGATCTAAATCTTTCTTAAAATTTTTGACTGATTTAAAGTTGTTTTATGTCACGTAGGACTCTAAACATGTTATTTAAGAAAAAATTTATTATGTTGTAATATATTTTACTTTTATTTGTGTATAATTATCTTTTATTTTTGGTAATGTAATAGCAAATAAAAAGAAAAAATGTTCATAAAATGTTTTATTGATGTGTGTCCCTTTCAACCCCGCACAGTGTCCTTTCATCCTCTACGATGGGGTTAAAAAGAACATTTCTCCCAATTTATAAAAATGCGTATATATTTTAAATTACTGTACATGAGGATAAGAGCTTTTAGTAGTATCAAAGCAAAGGTTTTAGACAAGAACTAGGTGGACATTTAAAATTGATATCTCCTAATATCATTATTTTATAAGCTTTTAAAGACAAAATGTCTCTTTCATCCCCCATCTCCCCTAAACGTCTTGTCGGTTTTTCTAAAGTATAATTTTAGTTAGGGAACAGAAATGAAGAAATACAAATTGCTTTTTATTTTTTTGCTCGCATCAGCCAACAAATGGCGATTAAATTGAGAAAAATAAATTGCTATACTACATAAAAGTTTCATTTTATGGTATTGCAGTGTATTATACAGTAGACTCCCTCAAATCCGCAACCCTAAAATACGCAAATGCTTGAAATCCACACATCATCACAGATGTAAACAATGAAACTTTCAGTTCAGATGTAAGGACAAAATTGCAGAATTTTTTTAGTTTTATATCATTCTGTAAGTATTTTAATATGTAATTCTCGATAATATGACTGAACTCTAGGTTTTTCATGAAGGAAGTATACATTTATTTCTGAAAAAAAAATCAAGATATTGCTGATATCACTGGTAATCACAAGGTACCAAATACATTTATGCATTAATCAAGTTTTTTTGGTTATTAAGTCTGACTAAATCTGAAATAAAACTTCCATACTTTATTATTTTTATGTGAATTAATGGGATATCTTTAAGAGGAAAGTTTCATTGAATAATTCAAGAAAAATGTATCACATCTTTATTATGTACAGTCAACTCTGAAATCCGCTGATGTATAATCTGCACTACATGTTGTAATGTAAACAATGAAAATTGTCATTAAAAGTTCAACTCAAAAGCTAAATTTGGTACTTTTTTTTAAATCAATTTTCTAATGAATAAATATTTAAATACAAACTGGATATAAATATTTAAATTGCCTTGAGTAACAAAATTGTATCTTGGATAAAAAGTAATGAATGCTCATAGACTACAGAAAAAAATTATTGACAACAAACCAAAACTACCATTGTGTTGTATCAATGTTTAAAATAATGAATAATCAGAAAAAAACGTATATAATTTAACTTTTCTTTAATCTTAATTATTAAATTTATTAAACCAATGTTACATTATGTTTTTCTTGTCCATTGTAATTGTAATTTTTGTACAGTTGTTCCTAATTTATAGTCAGACTTTAAAAAATAAAATGTAAACAAAGGGATGATCTATAATCCGCTAAAATGTACAATACACAAAACCCTCAGTCCCTAAGTGTGCAGATTTCACAGAGTTGATTGTATATTTAATTATACATTAATTATTTACTTCACTTTTAATAATTCAATCATTTTTAAAATATCTTACTTTTTATTGCGTTACTTCATTACTTTACTTAATTATTTTAATATTTTACTACATTGGAAGCATTCATTATAATTTAGATTGCATTATTACATTCAAATTACTGTTTAAAAAATGTAAGAAAAGCAATGACCAGAAATCCACAAAATTTTAAAATTCGCACAACCTCTGGTCCCAAGCTGTGTGAATTTGAGGGGTCTATTGTACTACTATAAAATGTTCTGTACGATTTCGTTCAAGATTTATGAATAAAAAATAGTTCTTGAAATTGAAGGTTTCTAAATAAATATGCTGCAGTTGTAAAGCATATCAACTGCCACTAGCACGTTATATTATAATGTGAATGAATATTTTTTTAAGAAAACAAAATAAACCTAAAATTAACCTTACTCTTGAATGAAAATGCTAACGAGAATAAATTTTATGCTAACGAGACAATATAGAAAGAACAGTAGAGGGATGAAATAATGTGGCCATGATTCTTCTTGATATTTCTTCTCTATTTCACAAGCACAAAAATATTTTATTAACCTTATAGTTTCTGTTGAAGAACCCATTAAAGATGAAAATTTACAAAAAGTGTAACACAGTAATAACTATTGTCAATTTTTTAATATAAACAGGTTATCAAAAAATTATCTCAAAATAAATTATTTTAAAACACTTTTTTTCTGTATCGATCATAGTGGCTGTAATTCATGTTGATTGATGAAGCTGAAAATCATTTTATTTTATCCAATAAAAGAATGATTAATGAAATTTGAATAATATGCATGAAAATTGGCAAGCAGTTTTTCAAATTTAAAACGGGGAATTATGTTATGAAAACATTAAATAAATAGATGCTTTGAGATTTATCTTATGTTAATGAGGTTATTATGGTGTCTAACTCATTTAATGGCGGGCGAAAGTAAATGCTTCTGTTTTAAATACTTTAAAAACTCAAGATTAATGTTTTGGGATTTCCAAAATGTGAATGTATAGATTGCGATTCTTAGATAGATGATAGAAATATGAATTTAAAATTATTAATTTTTAAAGGAAGTTTTAGAAGCACTTTAATCCGTCCTATGAATTTTTAATATAAACAATCATTATACTTGGACTTTTAAATTACCTTTTCAGACATATCGAGTCGTTATATGAAATGGAGCATCTGTCTGTATGTTTGTTTATAACATATATTCTGCAGAATGAATTACGATGGGACTTTCAAAGCTTATTAATTAACTTTTGAAGAAGACATTCAGTAAATTTGTAACTATTACATCTTTTTTTTAATTATAAATCCAATGTAACTGATACATTGACAACTGACAATAACCCGTTTAATAAAGCCCAGCCTCAACCATTAGTAAAAAAATAAGGCAATATGGTAATTAATACACTTTATTGCATATTATTATATTTTTACATGCTAACATAACTTGTTTCATACATTAAAATATGGGATGAATTTGCTATTAATAGAATGTAGTAATTTTGTAGTAATATAAAAATTTTTATTGTTTATGTAATATCCCAAAAAGAAACTGCGCGAAAATATTTTTTTATAACAATGAATTAACTTAAAGGTATGTATAAATATTATACAGACATACAAACAATAAATACAATAAACCCAACTGGAGTGAAAAATTAGCCAGAGCCAGGAATCGAAACCGGGATCACAATAATTCGGTTCGATTCCTGGCTCTGGCTAATTTTTCACTCCAGTTGGGTTTATTGTATTTATTGTTTGTATGTCTGTATAATATTTATATATACTTTTAACTGTTGAATGCAGGCGTTATTTATGTGTGTATGTGTGTTTTAATATATATTGTAGTAGGAGTGTTTTATTATAATGAATTAACTTTATTTCTTTAATATTCAGTTTTTAAATAACAATGCGAAATCATATAAAGGTTGAACGTTTATTTATAAAACTTGATCTTTAAGATTCGGTGTATTTATACCTTTAATTATACTATAGAATCTATGTTTAAAATTTGTTTTGTTATTGTCATATTTTTAAGGTGTCTTAAATAGTATCATACCGGGTGTTCCAAAAATGACTCATGGATTTTAAAATTCAATAACTTGCAAACGGTGAAAGATATTTAAAAAAATCTTACGGGAGAGTTATGTATGATGTCAGGCGTTTTTTTACTGTGATTCTTGATTTTAGTTCGAATTTCAAACAATAGATGGCGCTGACAGCGTTTGGCGCTCAGTCAAGGCCTAAACTGACGTCACTCAGCATTGATGCGAAGGAAGGAGATTAAGGCTATGGAGTGGGTCTCATTCGCCAGCACAATCTTGCTCTTAGGGCCCGATTCTGAACTCATTCGATATGATTTCAATGGAGTGCGTCGTTACCATGGAAACAACAAATTCTTCGATAGTGGAATACAGCGTTAAAAGAACTAGGCATGAATTTAAGAAGTAGTATTCGAGTTTGCAGGCGAATTTACATTGATGAAATTTTATTTTCCCGGATTAAATTACTTTTTATGGTCTGATTTAAAGAATATTTTATGCATCGTATTTTAAAATTAGGGGAAGAGATTTGGTATTTTTTGTTGTTGTTAAAAATTTCATAACTTTTGTTACATTCTAATAAATTTTAGATCTTTTAAGGAAGTTCGTCAGTAGGTTTATATGAATGTTGGATAATAATCGTGAAAATGGTTAATAATAAATTGTTGTTCAAAATAACTACTTAAAAACAAATATTAGAAGTTACCTTGTTTAACCCTTTTGTATAGGGGTATTATATCATTGCATTAAAATAAAAAAAATAAAATGAATGCTAGTTAATTAAAATATTGTTTAACAGTTTGATATTTAAAAAATGTACTATAAGCAGCTCCATCTTTATGTTTGATAAAATAAAACTAGTAAATATTTTTTTATCTACATCTACTATTTAAATTGTAAAAATGTGTTAAAAGAATACTTGGCGTTTAAATTTTTACGCTTTGGCACTCTTTCTACACACAAATGCTAATATGCATATATTTTTTAATAATAAAGATATCAATGATATCTAATGTGATAAACTAAGTTCAAATTAAACTGGACAAGAGTCTAAAACTTAGTAGTACTTAAATTATTGAAGGCCACAAACAAATTTTTATTGAAATTTTTATCTTGATACAAATTAAGACCGTATTTCTAATAGCACTTTTTGTTGGAATGCAATTGTAAATTTAAAACTTTTTAGTTTATATATATTTTTAAAAAATTCATGAATCGTAATAATCAGGGCTTGGCAAATGCGGTCGCCACTTGCAACCAATATTTTTTACTCGACGACCAAGATTTTTAATATGTGGGTTTTTGTAGTGTTAACGAAAGAACAAAGTGTAAACGGCATTTTCCATATCATGCACAAAAAACTGCATCCTTTGCTGCTCTAGCCAACTAGCATGTCATGTCATGTGATTAGAATGTGGGGGAGAGGGTGGGTCGTTGTTATGGGTTGTTTACCAATGTTTTTTGCAAGAGGGTTCAGTTTACAGTTTTTCAGAGAAATTTGGTAATAGTGGCCCAGGGGGCAGGGGGGGGATTGAGAGAGAATTTTAAATATTATAATAATAACTTTATTTAATGAAGAATATTCTATAGTTATACGTGTTTAGTGTTTGAATTATCATTCATAGAAAATGGAAAAAATTCCACTGAAAATCAGAAGGACATTTTTTTGGAGGTGGGGGGGGGGGGGGGGGGAGGATATTTATCCTTAGCGATTTCTTTGTTGCATTAAATCAATCCTTAGATTGTTGCATTAAATCAATCCTTAGATTGTTGTATTAAATCAATCCTTTGATTGTTGTATCAACCTGTAAGAACGACCCACCCTCTCCCCACATTCTAATCACATGACATGACATGCTAGCTGGCTAGAGCAGCAGAGGATGTCATTTTCTGTGCATGATATGAAAAATGCCTTTACACTTTGTTCTTTCGTTAACACTACAAAAACCGCCAGATTAAAAATCTTGGTCGTCGAGTAAAAAATATTGGTTGCAAGTGGCGATCGCATTTGCCAAGCCCTGATTATTACGATTCATGAACTTTTTAAAAACTTATATAAACTAAAGACTTTTAAAATTACAATTGCATTCCAACAAATCTGCTATTAGAAATACGGTCTTAATTTATATCAAGATAAAAATTTCAATAAAAATTTGTCTGTGGCCTTCAATAATTTAAGTACTACTAAGTTTTAGACACTTGTGAAATTTAATTTGAACTTAGTTTATCACATTAGATATCATTGATATCTTTATTATTAACAATATATGCTTATTAGCGTTTGTGCGTAGAAAGAGTTACCAAAGCGTAAAAATTCAAGCTCCAAAAATTCTTTTAAGACATTTTTACAATTTAAAATGTACGTAGATAAAAAAATATTTACTAGGTTTATTTTATCAAACATAAAGATGAAGCTGCATGTAGTACAATATTTTAATATCAAACTGTCAAACAAACTTTTAATTAACAAGCATTTATATTAGTTTATTAATTTTAATGCAATGATATAAAACCCCTATTCAAAAGGGTTAAACAAGGTAACTTCTAATATTTGTTTTTAAGTAGTTATTTTGAACAACATTATACTAATATTAACCATTTTCACGATTATTATCCAATATTTAAAAAAAAACTACTTACGGACTTCCTTAAGGGATCTCAGGACTCTTAAAGCTTCAAATTTTCGAAATTTAAATTTTTTTAGATGTGAAACTACTAACTTTTCTGAACATTTTAATATAACTATTTCCTTGAAATTCCGATTAGAGCAGAAGTTGTGGTTTTTAGAATTGTACCCGCGCAATAGCTGAAGGGGCATTTCCGAAGTTTTGAAGTCATTTTTCTCCAAATGACGTTTTTGGGAATAACGCGCAGGATATCTCAAAACCTTATGAATATTTTTTCATGAAATTTAAATAAAATTATGTTTTATGTTAGTCTGTATAAGCTGAACGTCAAATTTCCTTTTTATTGTTTAAAAAAAAATTATTTTTTTAGGTAGATATACTGTTGAAATTTTCAAAATTTTGTATTAAAGAAATACAACTTTGTATTAAAAATATAAAAATGCTTTAAATACAAATTTATTTAGGTTCAGGGTAATTATTGTAATCTAAAGTATAATTAGGCACAAAAAAAGTAATTCTAGTGACAATATTTATTTTGTAATCCTGCGCAAGCTGTTCTGCTCGACAAATATCTGACAGTTTGGAGCCCCCTATAAATAATAACTCTGCAACTTGAATTTTTTTTAAATACATGACAGGAAAGAACATACTTATATCTTTCATACCAATTAAAATTGTGTTTTTAAATCATATAAATTTCAAAATATTAAATGTTGAAAATGATCTTTTTTTTTTCTTTTTTTCCCATTTTTAAGAGTCCCGAGACCCCTTAAAAGATCTAAAATTTATTAGAATGTAACAAAAGTTATGAAATTTTTAACAACAACAAAAAATACTAAATCTCTTCACCTAGTTTTAAAATACGATGCATAAATATTCTTTAAATCAGGCCATAAAAAGTAATTTAATCCGGGAAAATAAAATTTCATCAATGTAAAATCGCCTGCAAACTCGAATACTACTTCTTAAATTCATGCCCAGTTCTTAACGCTGTATTCCACTATCGAAGAATTTGTTGTTTCCATGGCAACAACGCACTCCATTGAAATCATATCAAATGAGTTCAGAATCGGGCCCTAAGAGCAAGATTATACTGGCGAATGAGACCCACTCCATAGCCTTAAGCTCCTTCCTTCGCATCAATGTTTATTGACTTCAGTTTCGGCCTCGACTGAGCGTCAAACGCTGTCAGCGCCATCTATTGTTTGAAATTCGAACTAAAATCAAAAATCGCAGTAAAAAAACTCCTGACATCATACATAAACCTACTGCAAGAATTTTTTAAATATCTGTCACCGTTTGCAAGTTATTGAATTTTAAAATCCATCAGTCATTTTTGGGACACCCGGTAAATACCTGTCCACTTATTAATTTACTGTAAAATATGAGTAATAGATATTTTAATTTAAAATATTTTATAGTGTATAATAACAGATAACAAACATTTTCACCGTTTTACAAATACCGATAATATTAAAAAACACTTTAAACTTGTTATCTCCGCATCAAAACATAAATTTCTTAAGTAATTTTTTTTCTGCGCTACTTCCAACACAAGATAACATAAGATTTTTTTTTTTTTTTTTGCTGTAAATTATTCAATAATTAAATTATATACATATTAAATGTGTATTTTTAAATTTAATAGGACAGTCATAAATATTTTTTGTTGTTATGTGAGCCATTAGTGACAATGAATTTCAAGATACGGGATGACATTCGGAATGTGATTGTTGTAAGCTCCTACGCTAGAGATTAAGGTGAAAAAAATCTATCCCTCCTATTTAAGGGGACAGTGCACTCCCAAAATCACGAAATTCGATGAAGAAGATGAAATTCGATCGATTTTTTTTTTATTTGGAGAATTATGAAACTAAATGCTCAAATTTATCTGATGCAAAAAGAATCATTAAATTCTCACGCCTCTTCGCAGAGATATAAAATTTCATATATCTAAAAACTGTATATATTTATGCAGTTCGTATAACTTAAAATACTGTTTTCTCAAAATTCAAAATATCGCAAATTTCTAACACTTGAAGCCTTCCATGCGCATTCCTAATTATCAGATTCTTTTGAAATTTTTACTGTATATTTTCTCTATAATAGAAAATAAATGTTAGCATAATAAGTTTCATTTCAAGGGTATTTTACTGTTCAAATTTATATGTATATTAAAATATATAGCTCTTTTAAAGAAAAAAAAAACAAAAAAAAAAAACAAAGCATAATTTTAAAAATATATTTTTTTCTCCTTATATATTCAGAGAACTTTTAGAGTTCGTGCCAACTTCCGTTGTAATATAAAAAAGTATCTCATAAATGAATAATGTCATACTTTATCCAAAAGAAATATGCATGGGACATTTTAAAATATGACAATGGGAAAATTGCACGTTTTTCAATTTAACTTGCATTTTATAGAGTACAAAAGCACGAGCATTTTGATACCATCTTTACGTATTTTTTAAATTCGGAAAATCCATTAAATTAACTTTAAAAATGCAGTTTTTGTCTTGGCGGGAAAAAAGCCGCGTCACGTGAGGAAAGCGGTTTTGACGTCATTGCACATGTAAACAAATCTTTGCTGTATTTTCAACTGTACTTTTTCTATGAGGATAGCTTGGGTTACGCTGAATGGTTTCTTTCTTTTCTTAAAAAATGATTAGTACAGTTGAGTGCCGATTATCGGAACTCCAATTAACTGAATTTCCAATTATCCGAACAGCCTATTTCTCTCTCTCTCTTTCTCTCAAAAAAAAAAAAAAAAAAAAAAGATGATGAGATTGTGGAGGAGATTTAAGATCAAAAAGAAATTGAAGAAATGAAAACGAATGCTCTGAAAATAACCCACGTCCATCACATAACGAAGCCTTTCAATCTTTGGAAGCAGCTATGAAATGGCTCGAACGGCAGAACTCTGATCCTATACAACTAACGTATTTAAGAAGAATTCGAGATATGGAACCATTGAAAAGAATGTCTTCTTTGAAGCAAGCAACAATCAAAAGCTTTTTTGCTTAAATTATAATCGCTAGAGTTCAGAAAAGGATAAAAAGAGAAAAAAAAATTTAAATGATTAAAAAAAAAAAAAAACAGATTTTAAACACGCTAGCACTAACTGGTGCTGCCACTTCTAAGCCTGGATAAAGTGTGAAGGTTTTACTATAGTCAAGCACATCCCTTAAATTGTCTATCCATTTATCCAAACTTTTGCTTATCCGAACTAAGGTCGGTCCCGACTTGTTCGGATAATCGGCGCTCTACTGTAGAACAAACTAAAAGTATTGTAAATTGTTGTAATGAATAAATATTATTGTGAATTCGAGTGAGATTTTTTTCCCCTCGTTGTTCTAATGATTTTCATTTCCAGATCTTGATGTAGAAATAAAATATCGGTACAATTTTATGCTACAATTTTATTATACAGAATAATGTACTTTTCTTTTTCATATTAATATTCCACAATAATTATTTTCACAAACTAGTTCAAATAGTATTTCTTTCATTACTTATAAAAAAGTTTTCGTATTTGTATTTTATATTTTAAATAAGAATTTGCCATGTTTTCGTTAAATGTTTTATCTCTTTAGTTGTTAAATAAGCTATTTTTGAATCAGAAAACCAATAAACTGAGAAAGAGAGCAATTTGCTGAGGTAGCTTTAAGACAGCCTTATAGAATTTTTCTGTAAATATACGCAAACAAATTCATAACTCTTCCAAAACGTTTAACGTAGACAAAAGATAACAAGTAATTATTTTAAATACTATCAGTTTTGTGAACTTCATCAGACTTTGGGATTGAAATTTTTAAACTTTATAAAACTGCAGATTACAACTCACTGCACTGGAAAAAATGAGTACTCAAAATTGAGAAAAGAGTACTCAATTTTAAATACGTCAATTACTCAAAATAGCTCCGATCCAAACGTACTCAAAATCGAAAAACGCATATACTAATTTTTGATTCCATGGTTGTGTTTAAATATGAATCGTTATGTACTGCCCCCTAAACATAAAAATGAAATTTAAAATGTACAGACATTTATTTCCCGTTCAGAGTTATTAACAAGAAACGCTTAATTGATTATTTAATAAGAAAAATAGCAAAATTATTAACAAGATACTCCAATCGAATATTTTTATGACAAGAGCATTATTTCCAAGAGCTTTAAATTAATATAAAATACTGTGCATAATTTAATATTTAAATTAATAAACATTATTTATGCCACCATAGATGAAATAAACCTTTACAGGGTACAAAATTATCGTTTTGTTTGGGTTTGATAACATGTGATGTTTCAAAATTAGAAAAGCATAGGTTCATTTTTGATCCAAAAATACTCAATTCAATATGAGTACGTCGATTTACTCATTTTTGAGAACTTCATTTTTTCTTCAGTGTGTTTAGTTTATTAACTCTATTTTTTATTTTTGTAATAAATTAACAGTATTTTAACCGAAATTAAAAAGGGCCAAAAGAGAAATTCAGGCTTTCCCCGACTTACGTAAGCAATGCGTTCTGTAAACCTTTACGTAACTTGAATTTTATATAAGTCGATTTAGTAAATTTCTTAAGCAAAATTTTGTAAGAAATGCAATATTTATTATATATATATAATATTTACACAGTAATATTTTTTAAATGAGGAATAATACAGTAGCGCTCACTCGGATATAAAATAGTATGAAAAAATATAAAAGCAAACTGAAAGGACACTTTTCAAAAAAAAAAAAATATTTAGTGGATTATGGAATTAATATACGAATTAGTAATGAAATAACAAATATTGTAAAATAATCATAAACGTTTATAAAGCATGGTAGTATGTTCATAAATGTAATGTTTGAGATTTATTACGTAATTGCCAATCTACATAAGTCGCATAATACGTCGAGGGATGCCAGACATTGAAAGAATAATATGTTTGAATTTTTATTCATGACTAATAAACGCTTTATTTATTCTTTATTCTTTGACTTTATGTTAATTATTGCTAAATTAATACTCAATCCATACCTTGCAAATAATTAAAAAAAATAATAATCATGCAGCTTCGTGTCTTTGAATTTAGAAATAATTGTGATATTATAGCAAAGTATTACCATCTCTTAACGTTGCCATTATCATACTAACGCATTATCCAAAGAAAGAATTAATCTTGAATTATAATATATGCTAAATTATTTGTATGTCACTATAAAAAGTTGATGTATAATGAGATGTCTGCTTTCAAAAGTGAAAAGAGTGTCCTCCACTTGAACAACATATTCAAATTCTGAAGTTTTCTATAGTATAATGCTTATGTTCAAAATGAAAATGCTGCTTTCTTTAAAAAGATATTCAAATCATTTTCATTATTATTATTATTATTATTATTATTATTATTATTATTATTATTACTATTTTATTTATTTATTTATTTTTGCGAAAGGTAGAGCATTGAGGAAAAGACTCATATAACATGTTTAGAACCTGATAAATGTTAAGTAGGACATTCTGAGAAACTACATTTAAAACAAACAAAAAGTACAACATACATTCAAAAGTTATTCGTACTCAAATAATACTAAAACGATAATAAAATTATTTTTACACTTTTTTATTTAACTTGAATTTTTGCATGTAAGGCCAGGATTTTGTATTTGAGCTTTCCCTCACTGCCAGATAAAATAAGAAACATAAAAATTAGGCACAAAGGTATTATTCCAGTGACAATACAACATTTTAATATTTTTAGAAGTTAATGGTAAATTAATACATTAATTTTTGCGGGGTTTTCCGTTAGCCCATCACAGTTGATAAATCTACTTATTATAAAAGCTGAGTGCACGTGACCGACGGAACGATGCCGGTGCGAACCACTCTGGTCTGCGAAACGACCGTAGCTAAACGCCATGTTAGGCATAATGAAAAACATATCTTAACATATGACAGCTAAATGATAATTTTTTCTACTTAAAATCATGTCTGTTCAGCATATTTTCATATAAAACATGTGTATCATATCCATTTATAATGTATTAAGTTCTAAATTAAAATTAAGCTATTAGAAATCAAATCTAAACAAACGATACTGTTGCCATTCAGATTCAAATTCCACAAATTAAGAAACAAATGAATGACTCTTTGACGATTCATCAAAAAAAAATACGGCTAACATCTGATTCTGCTTTAAATATATTTTTTAAAGCATATTAAAGCCTTTAAGTTTTTTGAAATGCGTTTTTCATTTTTTGAAATGCGTTTACATTTATAAGCAGCAATTTTATTTACGACTGTTTACATTTACAAGCAGTCAGTTTACGACATACATATGAAATATTACGTAATTTATTGAATAAATATTTTAAAAAACATTATTTAATGATTATTCATCATTATTCATATGAATCATTCATATGGATATTGATTCATATCAATGATTCATGTATTTCACTCTTCTGTAGTGGCAACAGTGAAACGCTGTTTCTTTAGGAAAAACAACAGAGGGATAAACGTGCTGATTTTTCGCCACTACTCGCTTTCATCTGTCAATAGTTATTTTTGAATGTTTTAAAAGTTTTTTTAATTTTTATTATGGGCTTTCGGAAAGAAGGCGCCAATTGACCAGGAAAAGAATTGCGCGATCGCGGCAATCAACGGATTTCTCAGTTTGCCTGATAAACTCAGCTGAGTTTACACCGAACAGAATTAAACACCCATATGCACAATTTTTTGTTTATTTTTTATCTAAACTATGCATATTTTAAGTTCATGCTCATAAAGTGTTTATCACTCACAGGAACGTTTCATTATAATAAAGATTTAAAAATCAAAATTACATTTTTTTTTAAATTTTACTAAATTTCTGTACCGTTAAAAAACATAGCTTTTTGTATGTGTATTACTTTCAATGATGCACATAATGGTGTTTTAGTTTTGGCCAAATATATGAATCAAATTTTAAAGTTTCATCTAAAATTAAAAAATAAACATCTGATTTTTTAAAGAAATGCCACATGTTTTTTGTTTTATTTTTAAGTTTCTTATTTCACCTATGCTGCATTTTTTAAGCTGAATTTAATATATTTCTGTGAATTATTTTTTGCTGTTTGAAAAATGCAACAGCTTTTTTTTTTTTTTTCAACTATGCATATATTTTTAAAAGCATTTACAGACATGCCACTTTCCAGCGAAAACAGGGAATTCCATTTTTTTCGGCACAATTTATCATCCCTGGGATTGATGCAAATCAGTATTAAAATTTGTTGACATTTTTAGGACGAGAAGGGGGGGGGGTGGTAGCAGAATTTGACAAAATAAAAATGCGAGTACAAGCAACTGCAATTTGAGTTTATTTCTAATCCTTTCCCATGACCTGTGCATTTAGTCCATGTATAGAAACAAACAGGATGAAAAAAACATATAGCCAGGAGCTTGCAAAAATCATCAAAATATCGTAGAAAAAGGGTGGTGTCATCAAACGAATATGAATTCCATCAAAGGATCGCAGAAAAAAGCACAATTTTTCCCAAAGGGTCCTTTAGAATGCATGTTTCGTCTAAGGATCATGGAATATGTGAATGTCGCCAAATAATCGTGGAAAAAACATGAATTTCATCAGATGACTGCAGAAAAAATGCATTATTTGATCAAAGTATCGCGAAAAACGTGAATTTCGTCAAATAATCACAGAAAAAATATGTTTTGATTAGAGGATCACAGAGAAAACGATATTTTCATCGAAAGGTTGCAAAAGTGTAAGTTTCAACATAAGAACCTAAAAAAAATGTAAATTTTGAAATCGGGGGATCTTGAAGCTTATTGGTTCATCAGTATCAGGTGAACCGTTAGTCAGCTAAATTTTCTGTTACGTAACTAATTTGCTGCATACATTCGGATGCACCTGTGCTTCTGTCAACGTATTTTGATTGTAAGGTAAGTCTCGCTTGCTCTGCTGTTTATTTCTTTTTTTTTTTTTTTTATTAGGATTTTTGCATTAGCTGTTTAAAATGCACCCTTTATTGGTGAATATATCGATTTTTACATTGTTTACCGTTTTAGAGACAGACGATTCAGCCAACGGCTGCCGAAAAAATTCAGAGTCTGAAAACATCGAGGGTGTATTACCAAACATCCATCAAAATTTAAATTTAATTCAGTTAGAAGAGAAGTACCATACCTTGACGATGTTTCAGACCCTGACTAGGATCCCTTTTTCTAAACATTAAATTATTGATTTTTTTTTTTAAATTTTAACTGATTGTTTTTTATGTAAATATTTGAAAATGTTTTTGTATGAAACTCCCCCCTTTTTTTATGAATCGCCGTCTCATTTATTGGTATTTCTTTATATTTATCCTTTTAATTTTATTTTATGTTTCATAAATTTTTTGGCAGTTGTGAGCGAGATTTTACCTGCATTCGTAACAAATTTTTCAAGATGGCAGTAAAACTTCGTTTTTAAATCTTTATGTTACTTATAAATCCATGTTTTTACATCATTTTCTATTTTTTGTGCAAATCATTGATTTATAAATAACATAAATATTTAAAAATTGAGTTTTTCCGTCATCTTGAAAAGATTTTTGGCACAATTTTTTTCGTCAAGCGGCACGGGATGCGAAACTCTTCCCTGAATTTTGTCAAAGAAACGTGAGAGGTGTAATTCATCAAAAAGGCGCAGGAAAAACGTGTATTTTGCAACAAATCCCGATAAAAACACTCATTTCGTGAAAGGACTGTGGTAAAAACAGTCATTTTTTTAAAAGGCTGCGAAAAAAACATGAATTTCATCAGAGATGTGCAGAAAAAAACGAGAATTTCACCATAAACATTAAATTATTGATTTTTTTTTTGTTTGTAAATTTTAACTGATTGTTTGTTTTTTGTGTAAGTATTTTTAGTTTTTTTTTATATATTTTTTTCTGTATGAAACTCCCCTTTTTCCTGAATCGCCGTCTCATTTATTGGTATTTATTTATATTTATCTTTTTATTTTATATTAGTAAGTTTTTTGGTAGTTGTGAGCAAGATTTTACCGGCATTCGTAACAAATTTTTCAAGATGGGGGAAAAACTTCGGTTTTAAATCTTTGTTTTTTATAAATCCATGTTTTTACATCATTTTCTATTTTTTGGGCAAAATCATTGATTTATAAATAACAAAGATTTAAAAATGATGTTTTTCTGCCATCTTGAAAAGATTTTGAACAATTTTTTTTTGCCAAGTGGCACTCTTCCCTGAATTTTGTCAAAGAAACGCGAGAGGTGTAATTCGTCAAAAGGGCGCAGAAAAAAAGCAAAATTTTCAACAAATCCCGATAAAGACACTCATTTCGTCAAAAGGCTGCGAAAAAAACACGAATTTCATCAAAGATGTGCAGAAAAAATGAGAATTTTGCCATAGGGTTATTGGAAAAAGCTCTTTTTTTTCCCCCCGCATGAGGTGGTTCATATTTTCTTCATTTGAAGGTTGACTTTTACAAACACTATTTTTTTTAATGCTTTTGAGGACTTGCCACTATCTGAATAATCATGCATATCAATCACCTGTTTAATTGAGTCTGACTTAATGTTGTAAACTTACAATAACACTTTCCCGTCATTTTGGACGGGGCCATATGCTAGTCTTCTAATATTCTTTGTCGTTACAAGTTGCACCAACAGTGTATTTATAACCACATTCGGCCAGAAAAGATCAAATGAATGTGAAGCTGTAGTTTACACAGTAAAAAATAGAAAATATAAGTAAAAAATAAAGAGTGTAATATATTTAAGAAATATGCTTGAATAAATTAACACTTTCATATTAATTGAACAATGATGATACGTTAAAAAATAAATTTAGAAATTGTAAATGATAGTTTAAATAATGCTTTTCTTTCCTTTCCTTTTTCCATATATTAAAACAGAAATAGAGCGAAATTATATAATTTTGTTTCAAAATAAATTCCCGAGCTTACATTTCCTACCAAATGTAAAAAACAGCAGTGAAATTTACATAATCGGGTTCGATAGCCATGCCAAATTATCGTATTGCATTAGACATTTTATGGAAAAATCATGAATTGCAATCATAAAATGGAGGTGATTATTAAGGTAAACATTGGTTACTTATAAAAGAGTGTTTTTTTTAAAAGTTTTTTTAATACTTTTATTTAAGTAAGCGCATAAAAAAATAAATAAAAGGCAGTACTTTTAAATTTGCACACGTATGTTGTAGTAATTTGTTTCTGATCTATGAATACGCAATTATTATTGACAGTAGTTAATTTAAAATTTTTATTCCATATATTAGTATGAAATAAAGACTTGTTTCTTGTTTTCTGCGTTATTGCTCACAATTTCTTTTTCTCATAATAAATTCGAGTTAATTTTTTATCCGTAATATAACCTGCATAAGAAAAAGAATTACTAAGCATTACAATGAATTAACGAAATAATGCATTTCAGGAACTAGATAAAGGCGATTTTACTTACGATTTATTTTTTAATAAAACTATCATTATTTATTCTTTTAAGTAAATCAGAGTAAGTGAAAAATAAATGTGTCTTTTAGCTTTAACTTCTTGTACCTTTACCCACATGAAATGCATTTTTTATGTCCTTAAAATAAATTTGAGAAAAAAAAAAACTATTTCCAGAAGGTATAATTTCGCATTTTTCGAATCCAACCAACTGCAGCACTTTTCTAAATGAAAATTAATACAAATATATAAATTAATAGTACATTATATTTGGATATATTAAAATAATCTTTTGACTCTAATTTGATTTTGTTTTTGTGTAAATGAGACTTTAAAAGGTGTTTATAGTAGGTAACAAACAGAAGGCAATGGGAAAAAGCCTGCATGTACAATGCAGACCGGTACGGAGAATTCGTGTTTCATGTGTAGTGAAGACAAACCAATCCCGTTCCGTTTTCGGATCACGTGGTTTTGTTTTGCTTTTAACGGAGTTTAAAACTGCAATAACTTGTTATTTTAAATAATTTTTACAATTCCGAGTTCGGTTTCGAGGAATGTAAGATCGTCTTCATCAATTAAGCAGAACAGAATGCATAATCTAGAGTGAGTGTAACTTCCTCATTATTCATTATTTCTGTCCCCTTAATAGATATATTAACAAAATTTCTTACGACAACAAGTACCTTTTTTTCTTAATCGCAAAATCATTTTTGCGATGAAATGACATTCTAACGATACCTGTAGCACTATAAACTGAAAATTTAAGCAATCGCTAAAGGAAAAACGAGAGTTTGAAAAACAAGTGAGTTCATGCAGAAAACAAAAATTAGCTTTAATCGGATTACAAAATTATAATTTTTTTGCTTCACATACCATGACAAATAGCATGCAGTCTGTTGTGAGTGAGAATGAATCACGGCATGAAAACTTTGTGGAGTTTCATGTTTTTTTTTTCAGTTTTCTTGATCGGTATGGTTACTAAACTGTTAATATATACTGGAAACTGTTGAGTTATTCGACCTTTACTTACCTTTATTTTAACCCTATTCTGACACTTTAGAACTCTTCAAATTATTGCCAAGTATCACTAGTACAAAAACGGCTGAATGAATAGAATGTTTGTTGTAGATTTTTAACAGTGTAGACCCTCGTATATCGAAAAGTTTTATTTACGACCATCTTATATTATACACATAATATTTTGCGGTAAAAGGGAACTTTTAGCTAAAATAAAATGAAAAAAAAAATACAAGATTTTCCCGTGATTTTTAATTTTCACTCAAAACAGAAATATGCACTGATAAACATCTGCAGAAAATTGTTCTGTCATACAACGCTTTTATAGAAAAGAATTACATAACCGTAATTAATCTCTAATCTGAATAACTATATCACATCATAACATGGTCTAGTCACTGTTA
This sequence comes from Maratus speciosus, assembly GCA_963932465.1. NCBI lineage: Eukaryota > Metazoa > Arthropoda > Arachnida > Araneae > Salticidae > Maratus > Maratus speciosus. The sequence continues at coordinate 180,561,376 of OZ010788.1, read as the reverse complement.
TTTACTAAAACGATTTAATGGCCAAACAGCGTGCTGAAGATTTTTAACAGTATACTGCACCCATGGTCATAAATATGTTCAAGACTATTGTGCTACACTATACGTAAACATCTGAACTAAATAATATACTTTTGATATAACGAAATTAAAATACTTTTGAATTATTTTCGCGTTAAATCTTTTTAAATATACAAAATAAATCACTTTAACAACTGGAATAACAGAAAATAACTTCTTAAAAATTTACGGTAGAAACAAATTATTTTTTACTCAAGTACTCAAAATGTGAAAGTACAACTTATGAATTAAATTTCTTTCGCATTGAATAACTGATGCGAGTAATAAAATTCGATATTAATAGGGACTTTTTTTAAGGCTTCAGAATTGCTGACTCTTCAGAAAGATCAGCTCAAAATAAAAGAAGCAGCAGTTTTTAAAATATGTCTGATTGATTTTTTCCCTGTATATACAGAGTTTTCCTTTAAACGTTTTGGGAAAATTATAATTTTTTGAAAAATGTGTAATATTTCTGAAAACATAAGAAATATTTCTTTATTAAGTTATATCTTTAGAACAAAATGAAGTAATTTAAACTAAATTTTTCAATAGAAACGAGTATTTCGTACGAATAAAAGATGTACGAAGAAATAAAGTATTGTGAGTATTACTTTAAATCTAATACTTGCCAAAACATTAACTATAAAACGTCCTGTCACCCAGATCACAAATAATGCTGCAGATGGCAGAAAATAATATATATAAATGTAAGAATTTCAAATTCGTAATGTATTTATTCGTTAGTAAAAGATATATTATTTTTCGAAATTCTCGTTTAAACCAGCGTTAAACTCAAAGTCAATTGTAATTTCTCAGTCGATATTTATCTAATTTTCGAGGTGCTGTATTCTCTATTTTCATTTAATAACTGTTGTTGAATATTGTTAACTGGCGTGGTAAGATAAAAGACAATGGCAGGAAAATTCAAGTATATGCTTTGGATTTTCTACTATTACTAAACATTTTGTTAACCCGTAACAGGTACGATGAAATTTTGATACACTACAAGTACAGCGCGGTCTCCCATATCGCGCTTTATTATTTTTTTTTTAAATGTTATAATTGAAATATCTACAATAAAATACGATATATATATATATATATTTGAGAACGTGTATTTGCAATACAAGTTAAATTTATAAAGTTTATAAAAATATAAACGCAGTATAGTTGAATTTAAATCAGTATTACAAAATTTTGATCAAAATCCACTTCAAATTATCTATGTATATAATAAATAAAAAATATCATGTTTTACTTTACTTTTATAGGTTATCCTGTTACACAAAAATATGATGAATGAATTAATAGCAAAATATGAAAGGTTGAGTGAATTACATAAAAAAATACGCAATTACAAGTCAGCGTGAAATTGGTGCAATAAAATGTACTTGATACAATACTGATTTAATACAAGTTTGATACAATACTGAAGTTATTTCTGATAATTCTTACGGATTCATGACATAAATTTCGGGTGAATTCTAAGCACATAGGTTTTCGACAGTAAATGATTAAATATGCTATTTTTTCCCCATAATACACTGCTCAAAACAATTAAAGGATATTTGAAGTTTTATATAAAATAAAGATATAAACGAAATTTTTTTGCCGAAAATAGAAGAAGAGAATCACAAATGCAAATTTTTCTGGTTTTCAAACCGTGGAGTATGCAAATTTTGAGTTCGACGTCAAAAACGTCGCTTCAGCGACAGCGAATGAAATTTGACTTTCAACTGGATAAAAGAGAATGAAGACAAGGATGATCGGCATTCAGTGATTGCTTTGTTTCGATGAGTACGACGTCTCAGCGAAGTCATTTGACAGATTCAGAAGCTTTGAGAATTGTTGGTAGGTTAGAAGGGGGCCAAACTCAAGCCGAAGTAGCGCAAGCCATTGGAGTGTCACAAAGTGTCATTTCCAGGATCTGGAACCGTTTTTTGGAGAGTGGATGTGCAGGCCGAAGACCAGGGCAAGGTCGTAAACGGGCAACAACGCCCAATGAAGATCGGTATTTAGCGTTAACAGCTCGGAGACACCGAACCATGAACGCTACTCTTCTCCAACAACACCCTCGCTCGGCTACAGGCACCACGATTTCAACTCAGACTGTCCAAAATCGGCTCCATGCTGTAGGTCTGTATGCTCGCCGACCGATGGTATGTGTTAGATTAACATCAAGGCATCGTCGCGACCGCAGGGAGTGGGCAACCGAGCATGTCAACTGGAGGAGAAATGAATGGAGCAATATTCTGTTTTCTGACGAGTCCCGTTTTTCTGTGCATCCGGATAATGGGCGTATTTTCATCTGGAGGGACCGTGGCAGTAGGAATAATCCTGCGTTCGTGCACGAAAGTGTCAGATTTGGCGGTGGAGGAGTGTTGGTGTACGGTGGCATCTCCATTGACGGGCGCACTGACCTCTACATCATTCGAGATGGAGCTCTGACTGGTCGCCGATATAGAGATGAGATCCTCAGACCTATTGTAGTCCCTTACGCTGCAGCAATCGGAGATAACTTCATTTTAATGGACGATAACTGCAGGCCACATCGTGCAAACCTGGTGGAGGATTTCCTTTTCGAGGAAGGAATCGTTCGAGTGGAATGGCCAGCGTGTTCTCCAGACATGAATCCAATCGAGCACGTTTGGGACTCTCTAGGAAGACGAGTTTCTGGCCGCCAACAACCCCCACAAACTCTTCAAGAACTGGAAAGAGCTCTTCTGGAAGAGTGGGGCAGAATACCCCAACTCGTCATTAATAGCCTCATTGAGTCCATGCCTCAAAGGTGTTCAACGTTGCTGACCGCCCGTGGAAACCATACCCCCTATTGAAAATGATTTTCTTTGAAGAAAACACCTTCTCTTATTCTTTTTTTCTCATATGCGCAAATTGTGTTTTTTTCCTTTAGTACACAAATGCGCAATAAAATGCATTTTTTTTCTGCCAAACATGTGTAATTTATTCTCATATAACCTACTATGTCTGTCGACCATGTATCAATCAGCTAAACAGTCTACCAGATACAAAATCCATCTAAAACTGCAATATCCTTTAATTGTTTTGAGCAGTGTAATACTGAGAGCACCTATTTTTGGAATCACCAATCTCTTCGCTGTCGGATTGAGGAATTTGACTCTCAGAGGTATGCGAACTTTCATAATAGAATTGTTTATCGCACTCATCTTCATCAGAAAAATCACTCCCCACTTCATCTATAAGTCTCTGAATCGTTTCCGCATACCACGCATCAGAAGGATGTAAAATATTTATCGGTCCCAGTTTTTACGCCATTCTCCGAAACGGCAAAAATGTGCTACGTTAAAGTTAAGGCGCTGTCTGCTGGATCTCTCTCATATAAATAAACTTAATAAAAGAAAAACACGAGCGAAAATTTTTAGCCAATAGTGGAAGTTATTTAAGGTCGCAAAAGAGGCAGATACCTTAACCAGCCATTCAATCAATCAAAAGAAAAAAGAGGGTAATAGAACGGGTATCACTAAAGGTCTGTGAGACAGTAGGGTGGTCACAAGCAACATGGGAAAAAAATTAATATTTTCTTCTGGGGACCCCTCTAAAAGTTGCCATTTAGTTATAAAATGAGATTGGAAAAGTTTCAGCTCAATTGAATAACATTAACACGTGCCTCATGGAGATTGAATTTTTAAAAATTCGCAATTTTTGGCGAAAAATTGTAGTTTTTCTTCCTTTAAGTGAAAACTACGAGGGCATTTCGATAAGTAAAGATACAATAGCTCGCATTCCTTAAAAAAACATTTATTTAGAAAACGTAAGTTACATCTTATTAACTGGATTATTTATTATTTTTCGACATAATCACCCCCGTCATCCAAACATTTGTTAATTCGGGGCACAAGCTTTTGTATCCCACAGTCATAGAAGGTTTCCGCCTGTTGTCGGAACCACATTTCAACTTCATCTTTGATCTTTGACGTGGAATGATTTTCCTCCAAGATGTGACTTCAGGTAACAGGAGACGTCTATTCGCACGAATTGCTTCCTCCGTTCTCTGAAGAAGGGCATGAGAGATCCCAGATGGCCGACCTGTTCTTTGTTCGTCATGAACATCGGTCCTACCTTCAGAGAAATGACGACACCATTTCGTTATTTTTTGTCGATTCATAATGTTCCCATAAACTGAAACAATTTCTTTATGAATATCCACTGGTCGCTGACCTCTTGCATGAAGAAAACGTATGACGGAGCGCACTTCTCATTTGGCGGGATTCTGAATCGGCGGAACCATTTTAAACACGACCTACTCCAACCAGAATCAACGTTGAAATGCCGAACGACCGCGAGGAGAAAGCTAACGGTTCAAGGCTAACACATGTGTTGCCAACTTGCTTGCCGAATCTTTTCTTTTCGTCCGGCGTACGGTGTATCTTTACTTTTCGAAATGCCCTCGTATTTATCTTCGAAACCTGACTCCTGTTTTATTTCATAGAAACTGTTGTTGCCTTGAACTTTTAATGGCATCAAAACTTATATATAATGAACATTTAGTATTTTTCAGGTAAGCTCATGAACCATACCCTCAAACTCTGCATTTTTGAAAAATAAGTGAAAAATGACAAATTAACAATTTTATTATTTTTGATAATTTTTTGTATTATTTGCATTAATAGGCAATAGAAATTGCACAATTTTTTAAACTTTAAAAATATTTCACAAATTATAATTTATTATTAGTTATCTAGTTCTGTGTCTAGAAAGAGAGGGCTTTTCGACAGGTGAAGCGTATGTCAATGTACCTCTGAATTTCTCTTTTTATTACAAGGCTGTTTTTGTTACCTGCTATCGTTATCTATACTTAGAATTGACGAAACATTCCAGAAAACCACCTCCATCCTTTCGGTATGATGGCAGAAATGTAAGATTTCTTTAATTGGGATCATGTCCCATCAAATCATCGACAGTAAATTACCATGCAACTGTCAAGTTTTACGTATTTTATTTTATGATATCCGCTAAGTAAAACTGAATGCCAGAGAAGCTCCTAGACTTAGGGTACATCCACCAGTTAACAACGGACTTAATTTTAAGTAGAAATGCAATACGAATCCGCAAATAACTATTTCGTAAACAAAGAACTTAGCTCATCAAAAACAGATTTAAAAATTCCAATTTAGACAGAACTGTTGTTCGCTGTGATGGAAAACTGCTTCCCCATTTTTTCAATATGTTTAGAAGATGTAGATTGGATAACAGTTTTAATTAGTTGGGGAGAAGAATAGTTACTACACGTTCCTCATCTTGAAAATAGTATCGGAATAATTCAGGCGAAAGGTATATTTTCAGCGGTTGAAGAGTGGAAAGAAGTTGGTAAAATCCAGGCAATGTGTTTTGATACCACTGCAGTAAACACGGGTCTCCTCAGAGGAACCTGCATTTTTCTATAGCAATTGTTAAAGGAAAAATCTTCTGTATTGACCATG